>JAKCWG010000928.1:0-133505 GCA_021464415.1 Lonicera japonica | reverse complement strand
CCCCCCCCCCCCCCCCCCCCCCCCCCCCCCCCCCCCCCCCCCCCCCCCCCCCCCCCCCCCACCCCCCCCCCACCCCCCCCCCCCCCCCCCCCCCCCCCCCCCCCCCTTGACATTAAAGAGCGTAACCAAAAATTGACAAACTAAGAATACTCCTGGCGTTCTACCTAGAGGCGGCGGCACACAGCTAGTAAGGGTAGGGGTTCAATTGACCCCACTTGATTTTTGAGTTTTTTTATTGCATATAAGATAATTTTAGAAAAATAAATTAATTCAGGTGATTATGTGAAAAAAATTAGATTTCAAGATGTGTAAAACTTTTTATACTTGAGGGACCTATTTGAAAATAAAAAAATCCAATTAAACTCTATCCCTTGTTTTCTTACGATCAGACCATCTATCTTTATCATCACCTCCCAATAGGGATGGCAACGGGGCGGTTCGGGGCCGGGTAGGCGTTACCCATCCCCGGAACCGCGGACCAGAACCAGCCCCAGAACCGGCCCCAGAACCATTAAAATCGGTTCGGGTAGTGCCTGGAACCGGCGGGTCCGGGTCCGGGTATCCCACGGGTACCCACGAAATTTTATTTTTTTTTATTTTTTTTAAGAAAGGCTACTTTATTTACATGAGGATTACTATTTTTTAACTTGATTTTGAAAATCATTTACTATTTCATCAAATAAACTATCAAGTTTTCAAACAAACCCACCTTTTATAAAATAAATTTTCAAACAAATTCATCATTTATCAAATAAACTCTCTACCAAGTCTAAAATATACAAAATAAACAACCAAAACAAAATATATATATATTAAAAATAATTATATATATATATATTAAAAATAAGTTCAAAGTATATAAAATAAACAAATAAAAAGCACAAATATATATATACTAAAAATAATTATATACATATATATTTCGGGGCGGGTCTTCGGGATGGGTACTTAGATACCCGGACCCGAACCGGACCCGCTTATTTTCTTTTCTCTCCCGCCCCGGACCGGAGCCGGACCCGAAATGAACTACCGAAATGGACCCATTCGGGTAATAAAAAATCCGCGAGTACCCGAACCCGCGGTTATTTTTGCCATCCCTACCTCCCACCCCTTCCCAAATTACAAATCCCACCCCTTCACCTCTGCAAACATCAACTCTGACCCCCAGAACTTTCCATATTTAGTAAAGAGTCCCAAAATCCCAGGGGGTCATGTCCCTCCGCCCCTGACTAACGCCCCTTAAGACTTACCTAATGAGAGATGAGTGCAGATGGACACACTTGTCCCACTTGGGAAGAGTTTGTAGTAACTCGCCTAACATCAGGCAATATATTATTGGATTCTTTTCCAAACAAGTCCCGCCTAATGAGAAGTGAGTGCACTTACATAAACTCAACTAACATGAAGAGAGTGTATTGCTAAACACTCACCTAACATCAGGCAATGGAGGACGGGTGTTTGTGACAAATAAGGTGATGTTAAAATATGTTTTTAGTTAAATTTTGGAGGGGTGTTTGTGACAGATTTGGGGGATGTAAATAACACCACCCTATTTTTCCAACAAAAAATTTATAACTTTAAAATTATCTTTCTGCTTTAAATTTTAACGGCGCTAAATTGAATTACTGGCTTCGTCATTGGTTCTACCAGAACAAACAGTGCACTAAACGATGATACATAACATTTCAAAAGTGTTTCATCAATAGACCCAAAAAACACACACAAAATAAAAATACTCGACAAATATGAGCCATCTATGTTTAAGTCAATGGTTCATATTTAATACTTACGCTAGTGTGATCGATCATTGTAGAGGAGTCGGATGATTAACTTTCTGTGAAGTAAATGATATAGATTTGTACTAATGAAATTAACTTGCCACCCTCTATGTGCCATTCATACATAAAAATTTATCGAATATGGGACTTGGCTACTCGATCTCCATAATCTTAATATTTCATTTCTTTTCGGTGGGGTCCGTTTTGATAACTAAACTAATCAATTTTTTTAATGAAATTTGTTTGAAATTATCTCTAAGTAGATCAACTCCATAAAATTTCTTGAGAAGATTAAAGTTTAATTTGTTAACTTTCGAAATGGACCCCGTTTAGAGAAATTAAAGGAATAGGGCAATGGAGAATAGCCAAATGCTGAAATTAATATATATCGAAAAAAATCTATGAAACAAGTATATATCCCAGTACTTTACAAGACGAGCTTAACAAATCTTCGAAAAATGAAAAAACCAAATTTGAAATCAAGTAACGAAGAATTAAAATTCAAAGACATGATCAAAAGAAATACCCCCACTGAATCCTGAGATGGAGGAGGCAAAAAGAATGATGACATGAATAAGAAGTGTAATGACGAGCTTCTTCATCCTTCCACAGGTAGAACAAGTGGCTGCGTGTTTCTTCTATTTTCTATTGATAATTAGATGGAATGTTTTATTTAGAATTAGGTAATGGTTTCCTCTTGTTTTTTTAGTCCCTTCCAAGGTCGACTTTTTGTTAATTTTGGAACGTCTTTAAATTAATTTTTTATTTCTTTTTTAGTAAATAATCACAAGTTCAAATTTGTTGATTTGTTTAAGTGAGAGGTACGATAACATGACTCACATCTAGTTGATTTATAGAGTCAAGTTAATTTAATGTATCGAAACAATTCAGAAAGGGAGGTCACGACGGCCCCTAATTTCCGTCTCTAAGGGTGTCGCAAATGGTGTTTGGGACAACAAAAGGACTTTTGGGGACTAGTTTTTCTCATAATGAAAGTAAAAACTAAATTTTTCAGGATTCGACTGACAATAATAATAAGATGAAAAATAATAAGAAAAACAATTAATTTATGTTAGAAGACGGAGATGTTGTAAAATGATCTCTACTTTTTATGAGTAGATATCCTCCGTCATTATTTTCCTACTCATCACTAAAGAAAAGATTTCTACTGAAAAAGGCGAAAAAGCAGAGTAAAAATTTATGTGGTCAATTCCAAAGACTTCTTTCTCCTTGTTTTGGTAGAAATCCACCAAGTCTTCCCACTACAGGTTAGTGCAAGGACTCATATATTCAAGTACTCCCATCACCCAATTCAATGATTACCTAAAATTGTAGTCAAAGTTTGGCATCTACGTACTTCTCCCAAAGAAAGTTTCTATTTTTTTTTTCTCAAATGTCAAAATTAATTTGAAAAATATAGCGACAAATGAAAATTAAAATCCAACTAAAGAAGAAAAATTAAATGGTGTATGCTTCAAGTCTTAATTAATAGGCATCCAACGTTTATAGTTTTACAAATGTCCCTTTTTTTTCCTTTTTTTTTAAAATACATTGGTGTAAATTGAACACCAACCTACTCCTCCCAATTTTCATACCAGCCAACACCTATTATTGCTGTGTTATAAAACTATTGTCAAATTAGTATTACAAATTAAATGTTGAATTTTGCTTCTTACCAATTTCAAATTAAATAAAAGTCCCATTTTAAAATTTAGTATTTCTAAAAAGTATATTAATTTTAACATAGTTGATTTTACATATTTAGAGATCAAGAATAAAACTTTTTGTTATTATAAAATTTGGTACATTGATTATGTCTTAAAAAGAAGATAAGGCTCTTAATTTCAAACAAGAAAAAAAAAAAGGCTCCTTATTTAAATAGGAAATTACTAATCCAGTCATTTTCAGAAGGGCATATGTACTTAGCTCCACATTGTTTCATTTGTTAGTTAAAAATCCAATCTTTTGCATATGGACTAATATTTTGTAATTGAGGACATCCTATTTCGTGACCCTAAAGGTTGTATATTTGAAGAAGTAGCTCTTCATATTCGACTATATTAGGGGTACATCGATGAGCGACCACATCGATGAGTTTAGCAAGATCATCTCGGGTCTTGAAATCTTGGAAATCGAAGTAGATGATGCATGAGGATAAGGTTATTTTGCTCCTCAATTCACTCTCATAGTCCTATGAGCATCTAAGCACAATGTTACTCTTTGGAAAGGAAAAGATTAGTTATGATTAAGTGGCTCGGGGAAGGAGTGAGAGGCGGCCGTAGGGAAGACGGGGAAAGTCGGGTTCCAAGTCTTGACCTAGGGACATTGCTCTAGATGAATGTTTCAAGTGTAGGCAAAACGGACATTGGAAGAAGAATTGGCATTTACAAAAAGGCAGTGAGATGAAAAATTCGATGGACACCGTTAACACGGTTATTTTAAGTGGGGAAGACTTTGATAGTATGCAGATTGTGACTCCATGCATTAGGTCTACGAGTGAGTGGATCTTGTGTAGTGGGTGTTCCTACCATAAATGCCCGGATAAAAGCTTGTTTAATACATTAAAGGGGGTACAAGGAAGAAAAGTTTTTAAGGACAACGACCATCCATGTCACTGGGGATCGGGACAGTAAAGCGAAAGATGCATGACGAGGTTGTTCGTACTCTAAGCGAAGTTTGGTATGTTCCTGATGATAAATGCATAATATTGTCGATTGTTATACTCTTTTATTGAGTTTGTTGACGCATTTATTATGATAATCATCATTTCTATCTGAAATATATTCAATTTTCCTCCTTATAACATTGTGTATCTAATATTGCTCGAAAGAGTCATTTTTTATTGTATAAATATATTTTCAGATGATCGGGTTTGGTTGAGCATGCTTCGGATCAATGTAATTCAAGATTCAAGTTGATAGAGCATTGTAACAGCATTCCTGAAGCTTTAGAGTGATCAGAGGCTTTCCTCTGATCAATCAAACTTTGACAGAGGATTTTGCGATAGCTCTAATCGATCGGAGCTTTAACCTTTGATCGATCAAAGGACCCTATTGGTTGCTTTCATACTACTTCATGACTAAATCTTTTGGCTTTTAGTTATTTTAGATATTTGTTAGATATTTTGCTTTTCTTTAATATATGTGAGATAGCTTAGCTTCTCACACACACTTAGCTTATTTTTTATCAAGAACAAAAGATAGTGGGAGCTCATTGACGCCGCTTAAATAACGCGTTGCGATAGAGCCCAAGTGCAGGCACGTCAAGTTGTAATATAGTCTCGGAAGTCCGAGTGTCGAACCACAGGGATAAGTGAAGAGGAATGGAATGGATTACGGATTAAGTGATTTTCTGGTTTCTGTGAGTTGGTTTGTTGTAGAACAACGTAAATGTAAAACAGATGCGAAAATAAATAAGAAAGCACTAAGGTAGGTGGAGATTAGTTACGATTTAAGAAACGGTGATCATTAGCTCATACTAAGATTAGAACACAAGGATTCTCGAGAAATGGGGAATGTTGGTGTATCTCTCAATAGCAGAGGGTGCGACGCTAGGCGACTCATTCCCGAATTGAAGCTATATCAAGAGAGATACAAACGACATACCACCAAAGACGAGGTTATCATTCCTACCTCTTAGCTACGGGTGTGAAGCAAGGCAACCCATTCCCGATGAAGCTAATCCGAGATAGATATGACGAACTCATCATAAAAAGATTTAACATCAAGCAAGTGTGGTAATCTCATGATTTAAAGAATGAAAATTATAAAGTGAATCCTAACAATGAAACGGAATAAAGTTTATGGGATAAATTAGTCAACTCATCATTTATCACATATGGTAGAAAATAAAGAGTCTAAGTATCACATAAAGTGTAAGAAGCACTCAATATATCAATAAATGAATCAAAGATAAGCTAAACAAATTTAAAATCCATCTATGGAGTTTTAAGAACTATTCATAAATTTCTATGAAGAGGGAAAAACTCCATGGATGGGGGGAAAGGGACTACAAGCTTTTTAGAACCATATAAATATGTTGTATGTTCATTAACAACCAAGCACTAAATATACAAGGCATATAAAGTCTTGATTTATTATGAATATACCTAGAAAGCTTGCAACAATGGAGGAAATGAAGAAGAAAAGGATTTACAACTATTTCTCAAACTTTAAACATGGATTGAGCCATAAATCACCGAATATTATATCGCGGTTCACCTCCGTAACCTTAGTAAAAGACTACTCCATAATACTCGAAACAAGAATTATAGAAGAAGCATTCATTTCTTAAAATCAAAGTAAACTTACAAGAAGAAGAAGAAATTACAAGGTTTTAGCTCCCACTTCTCTCTAGAACTTGTACAAAAACTTAGATGTCTTTCCAAGAAGCTAAAAGAAAATAATATATATTAAAAGGTTGCAAAATATCTAACTAAATATCTAAAATAGCTTGAACCACTAAAATAGCCCATTTTGGGTGTGAAATGGCCAAGTTGCAAGGGCCATGATCGATCATGGTTATGCCCATGATCGATCATGGAAGTGCTCTGCCAGAAAATCTTGCAACCATGATCGATCATGGCTTTGCCCATGATCGATCATGGGTCTGGAACTTGTTCACTCAGCACTTTGCAAGCCTCCGAGCTTACTCTTGATCACTTCATGCAATGCCATTGTACTCCAATCCTACAAACACATGGAATACTACAAAATACACACCAACTTGGGCCATGTTAGATACAAAACTCGCTAAGGCATTAATCTCAAGATAAGTGGATAATTAGGCAGAATTAAAGCAACAAATGCGTCAAGCGACTCCGGGAAGGAGTTTAAACATGACAATATTATGCGTTTATCAACTCCCCTCAACTTATCTCTTGCTAGTCCCTTAGCAAGACAAAAAAATATATAATTACAAAAATAAAACACTATACAAAAAGATGTTAACTTCTAAGTTCCCAAAGAAGACGAGTTGCATCTCGTGAAGGTTTTCAGAAATGATACCTACAAACATTGGAAGTTTGATCATGATGAATGGTGAGAATGAAGATTCAAGTTTCAATTTGCAAAGCAAGAGGCATTATTGTCAATTTTCCAGAATGATGGACTTTTGAATGATCATCTAATTCACCTATCTCCTTTAGAACACAATCCCATATTCTCCAATGCTCAAATACCAGACTTCGATTCAAACAATTCGATATAAACACAAAGAGTCATAATCATTCAAGAAGGAAGAGAGAACTTTTTCAAAAACAAAAGCTCCAAGATATGTCGATTCTAAGCACTTTCTTTATCTTTTACTTGAAAATTTCGCTAAATTAGATCAGGGTGGTTTTCGTCTCTATGGGGGGCAGCGGTCTCACTTATGAAAATTTTCAAAATTCTGCTCATTCATTGGCGCTCAAAGGAAGCTATTCACCCTTTCCCATATGGCAACCTATACCCATCCATAATATTAGACAAAGAGACTTAAGATTTAGTCAAGTGAAGCTTTAAGTCAATATTAGGATAAAAGTCATCCAAGTTATCAAAGTGCTATGCTTTTGTCCTCTCATTGGAGGATCTTTTCGAAAGAGCTTCCATTATTTTTGGACAAAAATTTCTCTTCTCTCAATGAAAATAAATCTAAGTGTTATTACCGAATTGAAAACAACCGAAGCAATCTAGCATGTGGAGCATGAGAATATAACGGGATATGAGACTAAGTGGAGCAAGGCAATTTAGATTATCATTCAAATTCCTATCTAGATCAAAGAATTCATGCCAAAAGCTAATGAAACAATAATCTTCATCGAACAAAATATCAATCAATCATCAATTTTCAAACTTCTAAAAAAAAATTGAACAAATCTCTTCTACTTATGGGAATGACTGATAGCAAGCCAAACAAAATAAACACAAAATAACGTACCCCCTCCACTTGAAACACACATTGTCCTCAATGTAAAGAGAACAACAACAACGCACGGAAGGGCTACAATGGCTTTGCTCTCCATGAGACAAAAATAAGAGATAAACAAAAACTATTCACAAAACGGGTTAGAATTAGAATTCAAAAGCAAAAACTATAATATTCAATCATTAAAACCAAGTTCTAGAGTTAACATCAAGTCTCAATTCTAATACAACCCAAAAGAAATAAAATAAAACTAAGCATAAATATAGGTACTTAAAGAGTTTTTAGGCTATCACATCATCATCACATATCAGAAGGTGGGGGTGGTGGAAAACGACCATACAACGCCTCGAACTGCTGGCGTATGAACTCCTGCTGAGTCGTCATCTGAGCTGCAACTTGTGCCTCGACCTGAGCTGCAATATCTGCTTCCAAACGGTCCTGACGCAATACCATAATCTCTACCCTCTCGTTGACGCTAGCAAACCCGGTCTGCATCAAAGCAGTCATCTGCTCAAACTGCTCTCTAATGAACTCCCTATTGTCATCCACAGGCCCAGAGCTTGCCCTTCTTCTACGCCTTGACTGACCCGGAACATCCGCTCCTGCTTCCTCTGCGCCTTCTTCTTCGCTATCCCCTGTTGTGGTGCGGCTGTGGAAGAACTTGGCCTATTTCTCAGTTGTCCGGCGGCTCTAGCCTGGGTGGACCTGTTTATCGGGCCCGCTGTATCTTTCTGACATCGGTGTCCCTTTCTTGGACACCCGCCTCCAAACAAATGCGGGTCAGAAGCACACCAAATTTTATCGTTTCGTTATGGGCTACCGTGTCATAGACTTTCATGATTTTTCGCATTATGTAGCGAACCAAACAACACGGCCTATTGCGAGCAATTACATATAGAACATAGGCATGATAGGTGTACAAATGTTGAATGTGCGAGGTGGGATCTAACGCATTGGCTACAACAAGCCACAGGGTCCTGAATTGTGGTGCTAAATTGTTCCTATCGAATTGCGTGCCAATCCAAGTCATTGGACGACCGGCTAAGAACGTAGCCAACTCGTCATCAGTGGGGTATAAAATACGGGCTGAATGAGGGAGGTCATAGCTGCCATCCGGCAATGCCGGAATCCCCGTGACTCTACTAACAACCTCGAGGTTGAAAGGAACAGTTCTCCACGTACGTGGGCAACATAGGCATAAGCAGCATTGGGCACACGCACCAAACTTGCTACAAATTCACGACACAGAGTGAGATTACATTGATTACCTGGTTGTCGCAAATATTGAACCCACCCTCGTGTCTTTCGAATGTTCCCATTTGAGGGAAATCGTCCAAGGCACCAATAATCACAGGCCTCTCGATCATCACAGCCCGGTTCCTGAAAGCGTAATTCCACCAATCGTACTCCTGACGGCTACGGAACCCGCGGTACCCACCCCTCGCGGCTTGAAGCTCTTCTGACTTGTTAACTGGAGTAATGGCAGCCATTGATGTGGGGAGAGGGGAGAAATAGAGAGAAATTTCAAAATTTTGGGGAGTAGGGCTCGAAATTGGGGGTTTGGGGTTTTAGAGAGAGAAAGAGGTGTTGATGGTAGATGGGTTTGGAGTTTGGGGTGAAATTGAGAGTTTATGGAGGTGGAAAGGCTAGGGGAGGGTTTGATATGATGATTGTTGAAGGTTTGAAGAAGGGAGATGGAGAGAAATGGGAGTTAGAGAGAAAATGGGGCACGATTTTGGGGTTTAGAAACGGCTGCTCTGTTTTTAAGAGGGACCATGATCGATCATGGCTTTGCCATGATCGATCATGGAAGTCTACTGCCGCAGGAAAATTTCACCATGATCGATCATGGTTTTGCCCATGATCGATCATGGAAGTGCACTGCCTCCTCAATTGGATCCCATGATCGATCATGGGTATAACCATGATCGATCATGCCTTCAACAAAAATTCTCCCATGAGATTTCTTCACTTGAAACACCTTTCCACTCCCCCCAACTTGGTCCAGCTCGATCCAATCTCGCCCAAAAATTCCTGAAACTCAAAAATACTACAAAAAACATTATTTACAGAATCGACCTATGCTTGTTAGGCATAAGTCGGGTCTTCGAAAGGGGTGGACTCCTCTCGTATGGGAATTCTAAAAATGGCTTTAAACGTTGTCCATTTACTTTAAAAACATAGCCGGTTTTGGGATCCTCAACTTGCACAGCCCCAAAAGGAAATACATGACGGACAATGTATGGGCCGGTCCAACGAGACTTCAATTTCCCGGGGAAGAGATGCAGACGAGTATCATAAATAAGAACTTTGTGCCCAAGTTTGAATTCTTTCCTTAAAATAGATTTATCATGAAAAATTTTGGCACGTTCCTTGCTTATCTTCGCATTATCATATGCATCTCTTCTCAATTCCTCGATTTCATCAATTTGCAACTTACGGTCAAGCCCGGCTTTTTCGAAATCACAGTTAACCATCTTAGTTGCCCAGTATGATTTGTGTTCCAACTCTACTGGCAAATGACATGGTTTTCCATATACAATGCGATAGGGAGACATATCTAGAGTTGTTTTGTACGCAGTACGGTAAGCCCAAAGTGCATCAGTCAGTCTTAACGACCAATCCTTGCGGTTCGGGTTTACTGTTTTCTCTAGAATCTGTTTGATCTCCCTATTTGCCAGCTCGGCTTGACCGTTAGTCTGAGGGTGATAAGCGAGCGACACTTTGTGATTTACACCATACTTTTGCATTAATGATTGAAATGGTCTGTTGCAAAAGTGAGTACCACCATCGCTTATTATTGCCTTGGGCGTGCCAAAACGTGCAAGAATGTGTTCTTTCAGAAATCGGATCACCACTTTGTGATCGTTTTTCTTACACGCTTGGGCTTCCACCCATTTCGAAACATAATCTACGGCAACTAAAATATAAAGATTACCGTAGGAGGATGGGAATGGTCCCATAAAATCGACGCCCCAGCAATCGAAGATTTCAATCATCAGGATTGGATTGAGTGGCATCATATTCCTCTTGGAGATCCCTCCAAGCATTTGGCATCTTTGACATGCCTTGCAAAAGCGTTGTGCGTCCTTAAAAAGCGACGGCCAATACAATCCACTTTGCAGAATCTTCGCGGTGGTCTTCTTTGCCGAGAAGTGTCCTCCGCAAGCCTCAGAATGACAGAAAGATAGAGCTCTCTCCACTTCTTCCTCTGGGATGCACCGTCTGATAATCTGATCCGCACAATGCTTAAACAGGTACGGTTCATCCCAATAGAATCGACCCACTTCACTCAAAAACCTTTTTCTATCTTGTGCGCCCCATGACTTTGGTATCTTGTCAGTTACAAGATAATTTACAATGTCTGCATACCATGGGAGCGTCGAGATTGCCAATAATTGTTCGTCTGGAAACGAATCTTGGATCGGGCTTTCTTCAATGTTGTTCGTAAAAGTGAGTCGAGACAGATGATCGGCCACCACGTTCTCGACTCCCTTTTTGTCCTTGATGCTTAAATGAAATTCTTGCAATAAGAGTATCCACCTCAAAAGCCGCGGCTTGGCATCTTTCTTTGTGAATAGATACTTCAATGCCGCGTGATCCGTGAAAATCACAATTGGCGATCCTATCAAATAGGATCGGAACTTGTCTAGGGCGAAGACAATTGCTAGAAGCTCTTTCTCTGTCGTGGTGTAGTTCATTTGCGCATCATTCAAGGTCCTACTTGCATAGTATATCACACCCGGTTTCTTGTCTTTTCGTTGACCAAGAACCGCTCCCACCGCATAGTCACTTGCGTCGCACATAAGCTCGAATGGCAAGCTCCAGTCCGGTGTCTGCATAATCGGCGCAGTAGTAAGCATATGCTTCAGAGAGACAAAGGCTTCCTCGCACTTGGCATCCCACTGAAAGGGTGCATCCTTGAGAAGTAGACTACACATGGGCTTGGAAATGGAACTGAAGTTCTTGATAAACCTCCTATAAAACCCGGCATGTCCTAGAAAAGATCGAACATCTTTGACATTCTTCGGTGTAGGAAGTTTAGCAATCAACTCAATTTTAGCTTTATCCACCTCGATTCTTTCTGAAGAAATGATGTGCCCCAAAACAATTCCCTTGGTAACCATAAGATGGCACTTCTCCCAGTTCAATACCAATTGTTTTTCCACGCATCTTCCCAAGACCTGTTCCAGGTTAGCCAAGCAATTGTCGAATGACTTACCATAGACGGTAAAGTCATCCATAAAAACTTCCAAAGTCCTTTCCACCATATCGCTAAAGATACTTAGCATGCACCGTTGGAAAGTGGCCGGTGCATTACATAGACCAAAGGGCATTCTTCGATAAGCGAAGGTACCAAAAGGACATGTAAAGGTGGTTTTTTCTTGATCATCTAGGTCAATCTCAATTTGATTGTACCCGGAAAAACCATCGAGGAAAGAGTAATATTCATGACCCGCTACCCTCTCTAGAGTTTGATCCAAAAAGGGGAGGGGGAAATGATCTTTACGAGTAGCCTCATTGAGTTTACGGTAGTCAATACACATTCGCCACCCGGTGGTGACTCTTTGTGGAATCAACTCGTTTGAGTCGTTCTTGACTACCGTAAGACCCGATTTTTTCGGTACCACTTGAGTTGGACTAACCCATTTACTATCCGAGATTGGATAGATGATCTTTGCATCCAATAATTTCAACACCTCGTTCCTAACCACTTCTTGCATGTTAGGATTCAACCGGCGTTGAAATTGCCTTGATGTTTTTGCCCCATCCTCCAAGTGAATTTTATGTGTACAAATCAAAGGGCTTATTCCTTGGAGGTCGGCAAGAGTCCAACCAAAAGCTTTTTTATATTTACCAAGCAAATGAACTAACCTTCCTTCTTGGTCATCCGAAAGTTCGGACGAGATGATAACTGGGAAGGTATCTGAAGGTCCCAAAAAGGCATACTTCAAATTGCTCGGCAATAGCTTGAGATCCATTTTTCCTTCAAGCTTTTTGGTGGGAGATTGTGTGTTTTCCTCTTTCTCCAAAAACTCAACCTGTTTGTCACACAAGGAAAACACTTGCATACAATCCTCGAGTTCATCGGAAGTGGTTAGATAACCTTCCATTGACTTCGATTCGAAATTTGCCACAAAGTGGTCTTGGATACATGACTCTATCATGTTTACGTGTTCACTTTCCTCATCATCATCGTCGTCTCTTTGATTGCTCAAAGAGAACACGTTTAGCTCTAAAGTCATGTTTCCAAATGCTAACTTCACAATTCCATTCTTGCAATTTATTATGGCATTAGAAGTAGCAAGAAATGGTCGCCCAAGGATAACTGGAATCTCCTTAGCGGGATTCGACACGGGTTGCATGTCGAGGATGATAAAGTCAACGGGAAAATAAAACTTGTCAATTTGAACAAGCACATCTTCGACTATCCTCTTGGTATCTTAACGGATCGGTCCGCTAATTGAATAGTAACCCTCGTGGGTTTCAACTCACCCAACCCCAATTGTTGATATACAGAATATGGGAGTACGTTCACACTTGCTCCCAAATCTAGCAAAGCATTTTTGATCCTACAATTTCCTATGACACACGAAATTGTGGGGCAACCGGGGTCCTTGAACTTAGGGGCTCTCGTGCCTTGCATGATGGAGCTCACTTGCTCCGCCATAAAGGCCTTCTTCTTAACATTCAACCTTCGTTTTGTCGTGCATAAGTCCTTGAGGAACTTAGCATACGAAGGTATTTGCTTGACCGCATCAAGCAATGGAATGTTGATTTTCACTTGTCGAAACACATCCAAAATCTCAGTATTAGATTTGGATGGTTGGTTCAATCTCTCCGGGAAAGGGACCTTAATTCCGTTCTTGATTTTCTCAAGATCCTCCTTTCCTTGTCTCTCTTCCTCTCTCTTCTTCTCTTCACTCACAACTTTTTCTACCTCCGACTCCTCAACATGCGTGGGATTAACTATGTCCGCCACCTTGGGGGTTTTAGGAACAATAGTTTTGTCTACCTCCTTACCACTTCTCAAGATTGTGATAGATTTGAGTTCTTCTATCTTGGAGCTAGACTCTCCTCCCTCTACTACTTGAACTTGACCTCTAGGATTCGCTAAAGGTTGAGAGGGGAATTTTCCCTTCTCTTGGGTAGCTAGGGCGGTGGTGAGTTTAGACATTTGAGTTTTTAACTCACCCACATCACGATCCGTTTTGTCCACAAATGATCTCAACAAAGCTTCCAAGTTTTGGTTGGGATTTTGATTCTGAGGTGGAACAAAAGAGTTTTGAGGTTGTTGTTGTTGCCTTTGGTTCTGATTATATTGGTTGTGGTTCTGACTTTGATTTCCTCCCCAACTGAAATTGGGGTGATTCTTCCATCCTTCATTGTACCTTTGAGAATAAGGATCGTTTTGGTTACGGTTTTGGTTGTACTGGTGTAAAGCATTGACTTGGGCGGGATTTTTGAGGACTTCCCGGAAAGCGGGAATGGTAGGACAATCCTCGGTGGTGTGTCCTGAATTTTCACAAATGACACACAACTGACTCGAGGATACTACGTTGACCTCCTTAAACTTACTTGCTTCCATTGCCTCTACTTTCTTAGACAATTGGAATAACCTCGCACCCATGTCATCCTCATTAGACACTTGGTACAACCCACCCCTTCCTTGAGTTTTTGCTTTGGGTTCCTCGGAATAGGTGTTCCAATTTTGGGCACCTTCCGCTAATTCATCAAAATACAATAAAGCCTCATCGGGATTCTTACTTAAGAATTGACCATTACACATGGTCTCAACAAACGTACGCATATCAGGGGTGAGAGATTCATAGAAAAAACTAACAAGGCTCCACGTTTCGTGACCATGGTGAGGGCATGCGTTTAGAAGTTCCTTGTATCTTTCCCAACACTTATAAAAAGTTTCATTTTCTTTTGGCGAAAAATTAGATATCGCCCTTCTTAAAGCATTGGTTCTATGCACGGGAAAGAATTTTTTTAGAAATTCCGCTTGAAGTTCTTGCCAAGACCGAATTGATTGTGGTCTTTGAGCATTTAGCCAAATTTTTCCTTTATCTTTTAGGGAGAAAGGAAAGAGCTTTAAACGCATGACATCCTCATTAATATTTGCCTCACGAAATGTGGAGCAGACTTCTTCAAAGTCTTTCAAGTGCAAGTATGGGTTTTCCGACTCCATACCATGAAAAGAAGGGATATGTTGAAGCATACCCGGTTTGAAAGAGAATGCTCCGGCTTGGCCAGCGGGAAGCACAATGCACGAATTCGAAGTTGCCCGAGGCGGTTGAAGGTAGTCTCTCATGGTCCTAACATGAGGAACATTGTTGGCACCTTCCCCTTCATTATCGCTCTCGTGATCCGCGGCTCTACCTTGGTTTGCCATTCTTGGAGATGTGGGAGGGCTAATTCGAATATCCACAAACAATCGCCCTTGCATGGGCTTGGACAATGATTCGAATCACTCCTTGGGAACTCTACAAAATAAAACAGAAAATAAGGGAGAAAAATAAATTAATCAAATAGAGAGAAATACTTACAGAATGGTTTTATACAAAACCCAGAATCCGCCTTTTGCCTTATCCCCGGCAACGGCGCCAAAAACTTGACGCCGCTTAAATAACGCGTTGCGATAGAGCCCAAGTGCAGGCACGTCAAGTTGTAATATAGTCTCGGAAGTCCGAGTGTCGAACCACAGGGATAAGTGAAGAGGAATGGAATGGATTACGGATTAAGTGATTTTCTGGTTTCTGTGAGTTGGTTTGTTGTAGAACAACGTAAATGTAAAACAGATGCGAAAATAAATAAGAAAGCACTAAGGTAGGTGGAGATTAGTTACGATTTAAGAAACGGTGATCATTAGCTCATACTAAGATTAGAACACAAGGATTCTCGAGAAATGGGGAATGTTGGTGTATCTCTCAATAGCAGAGGGTGCGACGCTAGGCGACTCATTCCCGAATTGAAGCTATATCAAGAGAGATACAAACGACATACCACCAAAGACGAGGTTATCATTCCTACCTCTTAGCTACGGGTGTGAAGCAAGGCAACCCATTCCCGATGAAGCTAATCCGAGATAGATATGACGAACTCATCATAAAAAGATTTAACATCAAGCAAGTGTGGTAATCTCATGATTTAAAGAATGAAAATTATAAAGTGAATCCTAACAATGAAACGGAATAAAGTTTATGGGATAAATTAGTCAACTCATCATTTATCACATATGGTAGAAAATAAAGAGTCTAAGTATCACATAAAGTGTAAGAAGCACTCAATATATCAATAAATGAATCAAAGATAAGCTAAACAAATTTAAAATCCATCTATGGAGTTTTAAGAACTATTCATAATTTCTATGAAGAGGGAAAAACTCCATGGATGGGGGAAAGGGACTACAAGCTTTTTAGAACCATATAAATATGTTGTATGTTCATTAACAACCAAGCACTAAATATACAAGGCATATAAAGTCTTGATTTATTATGAATATACCTAGAAAGCTTGCAACAATGGAGGAAATGAAGAAGAAAAGGATTTACAACTATTTCTCAAACTTTAAACATGGATTGAGCCATAAATCACCGAATATTATATCGCGGTTCACCTCCGTAACCTTAGTAAAAGACTACTCCATAATACTCGAAACAAGAATTATAGAAGAAGCATTCATTTCTTAAAATCAAAGTAAACTTACAAGAAGAAGAAGAAATTACAAGGTTTTAGCTCCCACTTCTCTCTAGAACTTGTACAAAAACTTAGATGTCTTTCCAAGAAGCTAAAAGAAAATAATATATATTAAAAGGTTGCAAAATATCTAACTAAATATCTAAAATAGCTTGAACCACTAAAATAGCCCATTTTGGGTGTGAAATGGCCAAGTTGCAAGGGCCATGATCGATCATGGTTATGCCCATGATCGATCATGGAAGTGCTCTGCCAGAAAATCTTGCAACCATGATCGATCATGGCTTTGCCCATGATCGATCATGGGTCTGGAACTTGTTCACTCAGCACTTTGCAAGCCTCCGAGCTTACTCTTGATCACTTCATGCAATGCCATTGTACTCCAATCCTACAAACACATGGAATACTACAAAATACACACCAACTTGGGCCATGTTAGATACAAAACTCGCTAAGGCATTAATCTCGAGATAAGTGGATAATTAGGCAGAATTAAAGCAACAAATGCGTCAAGCGACTCCGGGTGGAGTTTAAACATGACAATATTATGCGTTTATCACTCATCCTTGTAAGTTTGTTTGTTTTTTTTTTTTGTAATTTCACTTTTATTTTAAGAAATGAATACTTCTTCTATAACCGTTGTTCTTTCAATTATTACGGAGTAGTCTTTCACTAAAGTTCAGGAAGAATTTTGTGATGTAATTTACTACTAATAAGCACCCAAAACTGTTATTTATAATTCCCCAAATGCCTAACTTTAAGTGTCAAAAATTGCATTATGTTATCTAATGTTGACATTTAGTTGTTTTGCAGGTTCTTGTCTCAATTGATGTAATTAAATGCTTAACTTTGTTGAATATGTGAGACATGACACCTAAAGTGGCTTGAATAGTTTTTAAAGCATAACTTTTTGCTCAGAACTCTGAATGATGCGTTTCTTGAGCCTAAAATCAAGAGAATTTCGAGAGCTACAATTTTACAGTTCAAAACTTTTCTAAATTCATCCATCTTCATATCCTAAATTCTATTGCAAAATTCCGGCAGCAAAAGAAAAAAAAAGAAAGAAAAATATCCCAAAAGTGTGTGTGCCCACTCTCATATTTTTAATCACTCAACCCATAACCCAACACTCCACTACCTAGACAATATCCACATTATTCTCTTACACACTCCACTACCTAGACAATTTCTACAAATATTCTCCTACACACTCAACACCCCATCACCCCATTGTTTAATTACTTTCATCATTAATATTCTCTTCCATTTCTCACATATATTGATTCTTATTTGGCCAAGAGAGAGAGGAGCACCACACGAGAGTTTGAAAGAAAGGAGGAGAGCTTGGAGCAAGAGAGCTTGTTGTAGAGAGAGAAAATATTTGAGTGCTACATATTTTTCTTCTTCTTGTATTATTGTTTCATTTTGTTGAAGAAGATAATATTGTAGAGTGTTGAGAGAAATTCTTTTACTCACATATTTGGAGATATTTAATGAGCTATTTTATTATTTGTTTTGTTCTTCTATCTTTATGGAAGGCTAATCTCCCTTTCAAGGGGAGAGATGAAGCCTCATTTTTATTTGTGATTTAGAATTTTATAATATTGCATAAATATACTCATTTGTGATTTTTATTAAATAAGATTTTTGGATTACTCTACACACCATAGGTGATCCCATATTGGTTTTTATACTTGACTTAAGAGATGAGCTACATACCATAGGATTTTCTTAAGTTCATTTTATTTTCCAAATTTATCTTCTAGTTCTTGAGTGTTAATGTGAGTGAGTGACAACCTTATATTATTATTATTTCTAAAAGAAGAAAATATAGATCTTGAAAGGAAAAATCTCTTATAAACAAATAAATTGTCAAATACTATTTGGTTAGCTTTTGGGTTCACTCTACATACCATAGGTGATTCCATTTAATCAAACTAGTATAGAATTTATTTTGGGTATATATGTGCAATAATATATTATTCTAGATCCATTGATAATTTGATGGTGGATTCTTAACTCTTGAAATCCCTACACTTTATTTCTCCAAAACAACTTTCTCTACTTTCATTACATTTTATTAGTATTAAAATTATTCTTAAGAAAAGTAAGCATTTCTAAAAGATAAAAAAATGGTTTTTATTCTAAATCTATTATTTTCTCAATTTTGTTTTCATTGATTCATAAACAACTCCCGTGGATTTGACCCCTTACTACTACTATCTACGTTACTAATATATTTTGTAGGTACATAAGAGTTTTTGATCAAGCTATTTTTAGCGACGAAGATAGCTTCCTATCAACTGCTATTATTATCTTAATTCATATTTAAAGTTTG
Source organism: Lonicera japonica (assembly GCA_021464415.1). NCBI lineage: Eukaryota > Viridiplantae > Streptophyta > Magnoliopsida > Dipsacales > Caprifoliaceae > Lonicera > Lonicera japonica. The sequence continues at coordinate 114,782 of JAKCWG010000928.1, read as the reverse complement.
ATAAATAATTGTGAATCCTTTTCCTTTTCAATTCTATCATTCTTCAAGCTTTCTAGGTATTTTCATTTAATGATTAGACTTCATATGCCTTGTATGTTTAGTTCTTGTGTATAAATGATAATATTATACACTTGTGTAGTTCTAGAAAGCTTATAGCCACTTTTCCCCATTTATGGATCTTTCACCTCTTTGTAGAGATTATAACGAGTTAGTGAAAATCCGTAGATGATCCATAAATTTGTATGTTAATCTTTGATTTACTTAATGATATTTTTAGTGTTTCATACACTTTATGTGTTATTTAGACTTCTAATTATCTTTCTTAAGTGATAATCGACTAATTAACAAATTTATGCCATAAACTTCGTCTCATTTCATTGTAAGGATTTACTATTTAATTTTCATTCTTTTAAATTATGACATTTCATATATGCTTCATGTTAAATCCTTCTTATGATGAAATTATTGTCTCTATTTTGGATTAGCTTTATCGAGAATGTGTTGCTTTGCTTGGTCGAGAATGTGTTGCTTTGCTTGGTAGACCTTTGTTATTCTCCTTCTTAATATAGCTTAAATCAGGGAATGGGTTACTTAGTTTCGCACCTTTTTCTATTGAGGAAAACACTATGTTTACATTCCTGAGAAATTTGTATCGAAATCCTAGAAGGAGATAGTAATCATCATTTCTTATGTTGCAAGCAACTTCCACTTACCTTAGTGCTTTCTTAATACTTTTCATATCCGTTTTACTTTTACATTGTTCTACAACCAACCAATTTACCAAATCAAAAAACCATAAATCCGTAATCCATTTCATTCATTTCCAATTATCCATGTGGATCGATACTCGGACTTCCGAGATTTTATTACAATTTGGCCTACACTTGGGCAACCATATCGCGATATTTTCGCGATGTCACCTGATTTGAAAAAGAGTTTGATTTCTTTGGGTGCTTTGGACTCTAATAGTCAAAGGATCATGATCGAACGTGGAGTGCTAAAGGTTTTCTTAAGAGAGTTAGTGGTTACGAAGGGAAAGAAATAAGGTAGCCTCTTCTTCTTTCATGGGTGCACTGTTATTAGTAACTCTTTGATTTCTACCGAAAAGATAAACGCATAATATTTTCATTCATATGCTCTTTTTTAGACTTGTTTGCGCATTTAATTCACCAACTTTCCCGAATTATCGAATTATCTTGCTATTAATCTTGTAGCTTGTTTTCTATTTAATATAGCCCAAAAAGGCATGTTTTTGTAGTTGGTTTATGTGTTCATAGATTTGGAATGCAATGGCTTTTCAAGTGATTGATAAAGTGCAAGTTTAGAGGTGTTCGTGTGCATTTGCTTTTAAATTCCAGCTTCCATGATCGATCATGGCCCTCCAGAAAATAATTCAAGCTTACAAGATCGATCATGGGCAAGCTATGATAAATCATGACCTTACTAGTTTGGCTATTTCACATTACTTTTGGGCTATTTTCTAGCTTTAAGTTATTTTAGATATTTTGTAATCCTCTACTATATATTAAAAGGCTGAGCTTGCTGGTTTAGATTCCTTGATTCTTATAGAAAAATGAGAGAAAATAATTGAGAGCTCATATTGTATTTTCTCCCTCATCTTGCAAGTTACAATCATTTTAAGAATGAATTATTCTTCTATAATCTTCGTTGTTACAATTATTATGGAGTAGTTTTTTTACTAAGGTTATGAAAGAAATTTTCAATGTAATTTTAGGTAATTATTATCTCAATCCATGTTTAAATGTTGATAAATAATTGTGAATCCTTCTTTCTTTTGAAATCTACAATTCTACAACTTATTAGGTATTTCTATATGATGATTAGACTTTGTATGTCTTGCATGTTTAGTTCTTGAGTATAAATAGAATTATAATACACCTGTATAGTTCTTGTAAGCTTGTAGCTCTTTTTCCCATCTGTTGATTCTTCATTTCTTTGTAGAAATTATGACGAGTTCTTGAAAATCATAAAATGTAACATAAACTTGTGATACTTATTTTTGATTTACTTAATGATATTTTGGGTGCTTTATACACTTGGTTTGATTTATTGTCTTATTTAAGTAAATGATGGATTAGTTTATGAGTTTATACCGTAACCTTTGTTTCATACCAATGAGAGGATTCACTCTCTAATTCTCATTAGTTTAAATCATGAGTTTTCAAATACATGCTTTATGATAAATCATTTTATGATGAATTTATCATCACTATCTTGGAATAGCTTTATACGGGAATGGGTTGCCTTGCTTCATACCTGCTGTTAAGAGATAATTATGATAACTTTGTACTTTGTGGAACTTTGTTGCATTTTCTCTTGATATAACTTTATACTGGGAATGAGTTGCCTTGCTTCGCACCCTTTTTCCCATTTATGGATCCTTAATCTCATTGTAGAAATTATAATAAGTTCTTGAAAATCCTTAGATTTAACATATACTTGTGATATTTATCTTTCATTTACTTAATGATATATTGAGTACTTTATACACTATATGTGATGTTTAGACTCATTATTGTCTTGTTTAAGTAAATGATCAATTACTTAACAAGTTTATATCGTAAACTTCATCTCGTTCCATTGTAAGGATTCTTCATTATTTAGTTTTCTATCATTTGAATCATTAGATTACAAATACTTGCTCATTGTTGAACTTATTAATGATGAATTTATCATCATTATCTGGTTTTAGCTTTATACAAGAATAAGTTCCCTTACTTCGCACCCAGTGCTAAGAGATAGTCATAATAACTTCATGCTTGGTGGAACTTGGATATATTTTCTCTTAATATGGCTTTATACCGGGAATAAATTGCCTTGCTTTGCAATCGTTGCTATTGAGAAATATGTCATGTTCTCCATTCTCGAGAATATTGTATTTAACATCTTTGTATGAGATAGTAATCACCATATCTTATGTTGCAAGCAACTTCCACAAACCTTAGTGCTTTTTTAATTTTTTTAAAACTGCTTTTAATTTAATTTATTTCAAAATCAACCACTTTACAAAATCAAAAAGCCACAATCTGTGATATATTCCACCTCTTTTCAACTATCCCCGTAGATTGACACTCGGACTATCGAGAATATATTAGTACTTGACAGACCTACACTTGGGTTAATCCAACGCGATATTTTTGTGGCATTAAAAGCATGGGCTACTAAAGAGTGCAAAGAGATATAAATTATAGTTATGAGAGCATTGCATTCTTAGTAAGCAGACTCGTGTAAAGTTTAGAGTGGTAATTCACTGCATAAAGTGGTTCCTCGATTATGTTCACATAGACATCTAGTGTACTTCAAAGACAAATCACTACTTTGTTATCTTTTAGATGATAACTCGACGTGGACCTAGATTTATCCCATGACGCATGAAAATAAGATTTTTTAAGGTGCTCTTGAAGTGGAAAGTTACGGTGGAGAATCATGTTGGAAGGAAAATTATAGTGCCCAGGTTCGACGAGTACACTAGCGATACTTTTAGGGATTACTGTCAACATGAAGAGATTGTATGTAAGTTCCAAATTTATAATGACTAAGTGTATATTGGCTTGATTCCAATGCCAAAAGAGTCAGTTCAGTTTGTAGTCGATAACCTCAAGTGAAGATGTAATAAAGCGAAGAAAAGTCAAATCGAAGAACTGAGTTTTCAAAACCTCGAGCAATGAATACAAAATATCAAGGGGATCGAGGTAAGTAAGATAAGCTTAAACATTTCTTATAGTCTAAGTGGTGGTTGAGCATTTAAAATGAAAACAAAAGCTTTTTGACTCAAATTAGTTTTTAAGTGTTTTTTAGTCAAGCTTTTTGATTTAAAGTCTAAGTGGTGCTTTGATTTAGGTGTAATTATTGAGACGTCAGTGGTTACACTACTAGTTTTTGAGATGGTTTCAAGTGCTTCAATTAACGGTACTCTGGGTATCAAAGCAACTTCAGATATTGTTTCTAACTTGGGTTTGGCAAGTGCATCAGCCTCTATAATGGGTCCGAGAGTTGTTTTCCAGGTTTAATATGCTCAGTGTTCTCTCCTAACCATAGTGCCTTCGATTCCTAGGATGTCTTATGTACATGTTATTCAGGCTAGTCCTACTATTTTGATTACTAGGGATTTCTGCTTTGATCCATCATTGCATGTAGTTGAGGCCTCCAAATCCCCAAATGATGATCATTTAGAGGATTACTATGAGGAAAATGAGGAGGAGTAACGTGTTAAAATTATTGCAATCGTTAATACCCAAGAGCAAGCGGTTAAGTTATAGTAGTCTCAGTAAGTCCAAGTGTCGAACCACAAGGAGGGGTAGAAAAGCATGTAGGTCACGTGTTTGGTTTTTAAAGTTTGAAAGGTTTGTATTTTGAAATGATTGTCGAATGAAGAAACGAGAAGATAAAGGCCGGTTTACTATTGTATTAAAAGTAGTCAAGGCGTCAGGAATTCATTTGCTCTGGTTGAAAAATCATGTTTATGTATCCAATTAACTAGACTCAAATGCATTTCTCTCGAAGTGGACTTTCTTCCCCATTCTTATTTTTCTATTTATTTTATAAATGTGCTCGTAATGCAGTCTCTTTCTTGAAATGTATTAAGATTCTCCGGCCTTTTAATTTTTAGGACATTATTTCGAATCTAGATGGAATTATCACCTTCTACAAATGAGAATTAACACAACCCTTTGATGTTTGGTTAATCCAATAATAAAGAGGGGCTTAAAACAATCATGAATTCATTAATTTAATGCATTGGTATCAATTAATCAAAGTTGAGAGTACTTGAGTAGGATCAATAAATATGTACTCATAGTCAATACACCAAACATAAATTATATAAAACACAACACATTTTAAGACGTGTATATATTTTTACGACTTAATCCGAGAGGGGTGTTCCCATGAAATACATGATCAAGTGGGTGCTAAAAGAAGAGTTCTATGGTTTTGGCATGTGGAAACATTGGTAAATTTAAGATTCCAATGTTTGTAACTTTTGAAACGTTGTCACTCTCAAAGACGGTAACCAATGAAATATTACAGGACTCCTCAAACTCCATTTGTTACCGTTAAAAAAGAACAAAAACCTTTAGCTTAGTTGAAGGAAAAATGGGATTTGGCTCTATATTATATTATTCTTCCAATTTCTTTCAATGAGGTTCATATTGAAATCTAAGCAGATGATTTTTTTTTCACGAAATTTAGTATATATGTTCACTTTCGTCCATTGAAATTTTGTACAATCACCTCATCCACTTTTATATTAAATCTTATGTGAAAATTTTATAGAGATCATCTCCCCAAATTTCATCAAAAAATTCATCCATTTAATAACCTCGAAATGAACTTCATTGAAAGAAATTGGAGCAATGGGTAATGTAGATGATCCAAGTCCGAAGAAAATGGATCTTATATTCGGGTACATGTGGTGAGTAAACTAGTTATTATATCAACTTGTAATTAAAACCAATTAATCTTAGAACACTGGCAACAAATAACTAGAATATATAATCCAAGGAAAAAAAATCAACGAGCACACCTTGTACCATCGTACTAAGATATTAATAATAGGTTTCTAAGTTTTTTTTTTGTGTCTCGCGTTTGTAATTGGGATCCTCATGAATTAGCTCGTCATGCTTTTGTTTTGTCTTCTTCAGAGAGCATGGACTTTTGTTGGCAAATTAGTGAGACCTTGTGTCACTTGATTAATGGATTTTGTCGCATTTGTAACAATATTTAGAACGTAAAATAAATAGATATTTCCTTCCTAATTATTATTTTATTCAAATTTATCGAATGAGTACCGAAAGATTCACAATATCTGCAAACATGTTATTATCACTATAAATATGTTCTTCTTTCTGGGGTTTAGGGAAGGCTTCCTTTTCGTGGCTCACATCCGCCAATACCGCTGCTATGACAATCAAGACTGCACTTGCGGGTTCTATCATAATAACATGGAACCATATACCCTGCAATTATGAAAGATTTAATTGCTGTAGACATTTTCCAAAAAAAAATTAATGGGCCCATTTAGTTGTTTATCAAATTGTAAATGACACAATTTACGATTTGTTTATTAACATGTGTTAAGACTATAAATCTCACATCTGAAAATCAGAGCCTTACTAAGCATTATCTATATTTAAAAGGGTAACCCACTCATTGTCAATTAATTTTGAGTTGGATACTTCAAACTCAAATATGTTATGAGCCAACCCACTCATTGTCAAAAAAGGCTAGTTGCATGTTTGTGGGGTCTTGTGACCTCACTTTATAGGGCCAGATTATAAATAAAATAAAAAAAAAAAAAATTTAAAACTAAAGATATGACCCAAACATATTTTCAATGAGAATTGCTATTAAGCCCAAAATGTGTCCCTGAATTTGCGTCTCAAATGGATTTTGAGTTATATAGATGCATTTACATTTCGATTGAGTTGTGGTTTTTCGAACCAAATAACATTTCTCATTCGTAATATTTTTTAAATTGATAATTTAGCAACTACATATTAATGACCCGACTCACCAAATTTTCTGACTATGCCACTGGGTACCAAATGGCGGGTTACTACCCACGTGTCAGATCCCATTGCCTCAATATTCAATACGTCTATAAGTTTAAGGCCAACAGATATTACTCCCATTAATACAAATTCTTTGTAACTTAAATGGTTTCGCAGGCTCTCACAATTATATGTGTCCTAAATGGTTCGGTAGAGTGTATTTAATTTCAAATGTTACATCTCTCTCTCTTAGAAGGGGGCAAGGGGCAACAAATATTCGGTTTTGTGCGTGGTAGAATTGAAGTGTGGTTTGTTGGGTTGCCGTCGGTGGTAGTAGTTTATTCACGGGGGGTGTGGGGGAGGATTTAGTAGTTGTTTATGGGTCGAACAAGGTGGTGTTGTTATCGATTTCTTTGGTGTTGGGTCGTGGCACAATCATCCTTCTCTCTCTCTTTTTAAAAAAACACTTTGGTATTTTATGATTGTGCTTAGATTTAGGGTAATATTATTATTAAAACAATTTTTCAATAATGGCAAAGTAAATAAAGCATTGCATAGTTGTAAATCAGGCTTTAAGTATCTTATATTGCTTTGACATTAACAAAAACTAAATTACCACTAGTGTGGGCGGAGCCAAAAAAATAAATTAAGGCTAGAGGCAAGCTAATTTTTTATTGTATTTTTTTTATAAATTAAAACAGAAAATTTAATAGTAATATTATTTTTGTTAAAGATGGGGTAGGGGTTGGGCAAGATTAATACGACTAGAAAATCCCAAAAAAAATAAAAAGTAATTCAGGGCCTATAGGGTATGTGAACATTTTATACTTCAGGGGCCCATTAGAAAATTAAAAAATCCAATTAAATTAACCCTATCCCTCTCTCTCTTGCGGTCAGACTATCTTTCTTTCTTTTCTATCTCAATGCTCCAGCCTTCGCCTCCCACATATCATAGCCCCACCACCTGAACCCCTCCGCCAGATGCCAATCCGCCACTCAAGTAAATGGAAGGTGAATTTATGAATGATTGTTTAGTGATATACATTGAACAAAACATTTTCAATAATATTGAGTCGGATAAAGCCTTGCGATACTTTTAAAATATGAAATTACATAGAATGCTATTGTAATTTGTAATCAATATTGTTCACTCTGGGTTGTACGTAGGACTAAAATTTTATATTTGTGTTTAAATTTTATGACTTTAAAATTTTATATTTGTGCCATACATAAAAATTTATTGAATACAAGATTTCGCTCATCTCCACTAAATTTTATGAGAATATTCAAGTTCAATTAATTTGTCAACTTTCAGAATAGACCCCATTGAGAGAGAAGGAATAGGGCAGTGGAGAAGAGCCAAATGCTGAAATATATATCGAAAAAAACCTAAGAAACAAGTATATATCCCAGTACTTTACAAGACGAGGTTAACAAATCTTCGAAAAAAGAAAAAACAAATTTGAAATCAAGTAATGAAGAATTAAAATTCAAAAACATGATCAAAAAATACCTTCACTGAATCCTAACATAGAGAAGGCGATGAGAATCATGAGATGAATAAGAAGGGCAGTGATGAGCTTCTTCATCCTTCCACAGGTAGAACAAATGGCTGCGTGTTTCTTCTATTTTCTATTGCTAATTAGTTGGAATGTTTTAATTAGAATTAGGTAACAATTTAGTCCTGTTTTTATAGTCCCTTCCATGTTTGACTTTTTGTTGATTTTGGACTAGGGGTGTCCATCCGATCCGATCCGGTCATTTTAAACCATCCGCATCCGATCCGATCCGATGTCGGTTTTAGGTTTTAGCATCCAATCCAATCCAACGTACTTTAAAAATCCAATCCAATCCAATCCAATCCAATCCAATTAAATGTTGGATTGGATCGGTTTCCATCCGATCCGATTAGAAGTTTAAAATAAAATATATTATATTCTTAAAATTTTCAATTCTAATGTAAAACAAGTTAATATAATTCATTACAAATCAAGTTCAAGTGTTCAACCAAAGAGCTAACCAAATAGCTAAGTTAAAAAGTCTACTGCCTAACTAAAAATACATAATTAAACCAACTATAAATCATTATGTATGTGATATAAAATATAAAATGATACAAAAATTTAATAATAATTTTTTAATTAAAAACCCTTATCTTATAAATATTACAAAGTGACCCCTTATCTTATGAATATTACAAAGTGACAAATCTAATAATGGATTGGATTGGATTGGATCGGTTTCTAGAGCACATAAAACCGAAACCGATCCAATTTTTTCGGTTTTCAAATTTTGCATCCGATCCAATCCAATCATCCATAAAATCCAGAAAAAATGGATTGGATTGGATTGGATTGGATCGGTTTCTCGGTTTGGATTGGATTTTGAACACCCCTATTTTGGACCGTCTTTAAATTAAAATTTTTATTTCCTTTTTATTAAATAATCACAAGTTAATTTTTTTTGATTTGTTTAAGTGAGAGTTACGATAACATATCTGGTCAATTTATAGAGTCAAGTTAATTTAACGTATCAAGACAATTTACAAGGGCAGGTCATGACCCGCGCTTGAATAGGTTCAGTATATCTTGTTAATTATCAATATATCAATCCTAACAAGAAAACAAGTTTTCGAATAAAAGTTTGAGGACAACAAAATAATGATGGAGTCATGGCAGAACTAGTGAAAGCAAATTTTTGAAGGAAAGATCTTGAGAGCAGCGGTGATGTACGTAGCTCAAACCCCGTTGGAGGCAGTTTCTAATCCCTTTAAGGGATGGTTTGATTGGAGAGGACTGTCCCTGTTTGTGTAGTCCATTACGATTTTTTTATAAAATTTTTGCTTTAGTTATTGACTAGAGTTTTTACTACATAATAGGTCAATTCTAAAGTCTTTTTTTCCTGTTAAAAATAAGGTATTAGGTCAATTCCAAAAAGTACTTTTTTTTTCTGGGGTAGAAATTTACAATCTTCCCACAAAAGGTTAGTGCAAAGGCTCTTAAAAGGGACCCCACCGTGATAGGACCCCTGATTTCCGTCACTAAGAGCATCCCAAATGGTTTTTGGGACGGCAAAATGACTTTTGGGGACAGATTTTTCTTGTAGTGTTTTAAAGTAAAACCCAAATTTTTCACGATACGTATTAATATAATATAAAAAGTAGTAGAAGAAATAATTTATTTGTGTGAGAAGATAGAAATGTCGTAAAATAATATCCACTTTTTATAAGTAAATGTCTTATGTCTTTTAATTTTTGTGAAAAAATAAATAAAAATTTAATCACACAAATAAGGAAATTCTTTTTACGGAAAAAACTAAAAATAAGAGTACCAATTTATGTGGTCAATACCAAAGTCGTCCTTCTTCTTTTTTTTGGGTAGAAATCCACCATAGTCTTCCCACTAAAAGTTAGTGCGAGGGCTCATATATTCAACGACTCCCATTACCCAAGTTAATGATTGCACAAAATTGAACTCAAAGTTTGGCATCTACTTCTCCCAAAGAATGTATTTTTTTCAATGTCAAAATTAATTAAAAAAATATAACGATAAATGAAAATAAAAATCCCAATAAATAAGAAAAATCAAATGGTGTATGCTTAAAGTCTTAATTAATAGGCTACCAAGGTTTATAGTTTTACAAATGTCCCTCCTCCTCCTCCTCCTCTTGGAATATATCGAACACCTCCGATCGAGGGCGGATCCAGGATTCTTCTTCTTCTTCTTTTTAAATACATTGGAATATATCGAATACCTCTGAGGGCGGATCCAGGATTTTACCTTGGGGTGGGCCGATGATAAAAGGAAATTTTGTAAAAAATAAATAAAAATACGGAAAATATTAATAATGATATTTTTCCCCTTTTCCAAGCATAAGAAATTTTGAAATTAATTTTGTGCTTGGCTAAAAAATGTATAGACTAATTTTTCTCCAAATTTCAGTTTCAAAGCCTTAAGATTAGGTTCCAAAATACAACGAGAAATTAATTAAAGTATATACGACGGTTGATTACTAAAACTAAGGTTTTGAAATAAAAGCTCTTGGAAAAAAAATTAAATATAAGTATTGGTCCAACTGGAAGCAATAATACTCTAATAATCTAAAAAAATAAAATTGCATATAATATTTATTAAATAAACTGAAGTACTGAATAATAAAATAAGAAATGAACCAACAATACTCTAAATCTCCAATAGTATAATAAATAATATATATAAATTCAAGCCCCTCTCATTCCCCCTCCCACTTAAGGCTTGAACATTGATAAACGCATAATATTGTCATGCATAAGCTCTTTCCCGGAGTCGCATGACGCGTTTGTTGCTTTAATTCTGCCTAATTATTCACTTATCTCGAGATTAGTGTCTTAGCGAGTTTTGTATCTAACATCGTCCCGCTAGGTGTGCTTTTGTTGTGTTTCTACGTGTTTATAGGCATAGGATGCAATGGCCTTCGAATGATTGATCAAGCGCTAGTGAAAAGCTCGCAAAATGCTGATCTGAGGAATTTCCCAGAAGCATGATCGATCATGGGTTAACCATGATCGATCATGGTACAAACTGGCATTCAGGCAGAAGACCCCATGATCGATCATGGCCTGGCGGGGAAATCCACCAACTCCTGCTTTTAGCCTTATTTCGTGGATGGATGTTCCTAGATATTTTCCCTTGTATTGTTTATTAGTTTTTGTACTCCATTAGCTTTTTTTTAGTCTTAGAGATTGAATATAGATCATTATCTAGATTTTTACATTTTAGGAGTTCTAGAGAGAAGGGAGAGCTAGTTCTTCATTGTTCTTCATTTCTCCATTGTAAGTTTTTGATTTGTAAGAATGATTTCTTCTTCTATAATATTTTTTTTTGCATCTATTATGGAGTAGTCTATTACTAAGGTTACGGAGGTTGATTGCGATATGATTTTTGGTGATTAATGGCTCAATCCATGTTTAAAGTTTGATAAATATTTGTGAATCCTTTTCTTCTTCATCATATCTTCCATTATTTCATGCTTTCTAGGTATTTTCATATTAAGTCAAGACTTCATATGCCTTGTATATTTAGTTCTTGGAAGATAATGAACTTACAACATATTTATATGGTTCTAGAAAGCTTGTAGTCTTTTTCCCCCATTCATGGAGTTTTTGACCTTTTTGTAGGATTTATAAATAGTTCATAAAACTCGATAGATGGATTATAAATTTGTTAGCTTATCTTTGATTCATTTATTGAAATATTGAGTGCTTCTTACACTTTATGTGATACTTAGATACTTTATTTTCTACCATGAATGATAAACGATGAGTTGACGAATTTATCCCATAAACTTCATTCCGTTTCATTGTTAGGATTCACTTTATAATTTTTATTCTTTAAATCATGAGATTTCATACACTTGCTTTATGTTAAATCTTTTTATGATGAGTTTGTCATATCTATCTCGGATTAGCTTCATCGGGAATGGGTTGCCTTGCTTCACACCCGTAGCTAAGAGATAGGAACGATAACCTCGTCTTTGGTGGAATGTTGTTTGTTTCTCTCTTGATATAGCTTCAATCCGGGAATGAGGCGCCTAGCGTCGCACCCTTTGCTATTGAGAGATACACTAACATTCCCCTTATTTTGAGAAACCTTGTGTTGAAATCTTTGTATGAGCTATCGATCACCGTCTCTTAAATCGTAACTAACCTCCACCTACCTTAGTGCTTTCTTATTAATTTTCGTAACTGTTTTACATTTACGTTGTTCTACAACAAATCCAACTCACACAAAATCTGAAAACCACTTAATCCGTAATCCATCCCATTCCTTTTCACTTATCCCTGTGGTTCGACACTCGGACTTCCGAGACTATATTACAACTTAACGTGCCTGTACTTGGGCCATATCGAAGCGCGTTATTTAATTTTGCGTCAAACATCTGGGTATATCATGTATTAAGTGAACTAAGAGTATCATTGATCAAAAAAAAAAAAACAATTTGGACCGAAAAAAACCAAGAGTATCAGTGGTTAGTTTAGATGGATAGAATAATAGCCTAAGTTATTGACAAAAGTCAAGTGCGCCAGACTTCTATTTAATTCATTAATATTCTAACTATTTATTTTTTAGAATGGGTTATATTGAGTTGATTTAAGTTGGGCTGGGCTGGGCTAGGAAGGGCTGGACTACTGTTTAACATTTATGGGTACTATAATTAATTTAATTTTTTGGTGTGGGCTCCAGCCCAGCTGCCCCCCCCCCCCCCTTTCTCCGCCTGTGAATACTTCCTCCCAGTTCTCGTACTAGCCAACACTAGTACTGTGTTATAAAACAACTTTCAATTTAGTATTACAAATGTTTAATATTGCTTTTTATCAATCTCAAATTAAATAACAGTCTTATTTAAAATTTAGTATTTTTAAAAAATATATTAATTTCAACATAGTTGATTTTGTTAAATTAAATTATATTTCCTCTTCCTTATTTTTATTATTTCTGATTTCTTTAGTTCCCTTTTCCTAGTTGGATTAGTTTCTTTCCTTTTCTTTGTCTTGTAGAGCTCTATAAATAGAGCCCTCCCTTTATATATTTTATTCATTCATTCAATAGTGATATGCATAATTTCTCCCATCTCTCTCTAGTTTTATGTTTTAATAGATTTTACATGTTTAATGATCAAGAATATTTTTTTTTGTTATTAGAAAATTTGGTACATTGATTATGTCTCAAAAAGAAGACAAGGCTCTTAATTTCAAACATCGGAAAAAAAAGGCTCCTTATTTAAATAGGAAATTACTAATCAAGTCAATTTTAGTAGGGCGGCTTTACTTAGCTCCATATTGTTTCATTTGCTAGTTAAAAATCCAATCTTTTGCATATGACCTAATATTTTGTAATTGTGGAGATACTATTTCGTGACCCTCAAGAGCGTATATTTGAAGAAGTAGCTTTTTAGGTTTGATACATCAATGAGCTTCCATGTCGACGAGTTTAGCAAGATTATCTCAAGTCTTGAAATCTTTGAAACAGTGGATAATGAAGATAAGGCTATTTTGCTCCTTAATTCACTCTCATAGCCTAAGGTCCACATTGCTCTATGGGAAGGAAAAGGTTACTTATGATGAAGTGGCTCGGGGAGGAGTGATAGGAGGTCGCAGGAAGATAAGGAAAGTCGCATTCCAAGTCTCGACATGAGGACGTGGCTCTAGATGAATGTTTCAAGTGTAGGCAAAAGGCACATTGGAAGAAGAATTGGCATTTACTAAAAGGCGGTGAGAAGAAAAATTCGATGGAGACCGCTAACGTGGTTACTTCAAGTGGGGAAGACTTTGAGAGTATGTAGGTTGTGACTCCATGCATTAGGTTTATGAGTGAGTGGATCTTAGATAGCAGGTGTTCCTACCATATATGCATTGTTCGTACTCTAAGCGAAGTCCTGTGAATTATGTTCCTGACTTGAAGAAGAGCTTAATTTCTTTGGGCTTTTTGGACTCTAATGGTCAAAGGATCATGATCGAATGTGGAGTTCTAAAAGTTCTCTTAGGAGCGTTAGTGGTTATGAAGGGAAAGAAATAAGGTAACCTCTTTTTCCTTCATGGGTGCACTGTTATAGGTAATTCTTTGATTTCTACTAAAGAGATAGAAGACTCGATGAGGCTATCGAATATGTGGTTGGCTGAGAAAGAGATGTAAATTATAGTTCTGTGAATTGTGTTCTCGGTAAGCCGACTCGTGTAAAGTTTGGAACGACAATTCACTGCATAAATGAGTTCCTTGATTATGCTCACATAGACGTCTAGGGTCCTTCGAAGACAAATTCTTTACGTGGGGATCACTACTTCATTACCATTGAGATGATGGCCTGTGGTGGACCTAGATTTGTCCCACAAGGCTTAAAAACAAGGTTTTTTAAGTGTTGTTGAGGTGGAAAGCTGCGCTGGAGAATCATAGTGGAAGGAAAAAAACAATCACAAGTAGGGTCTACTATCATTTTCTTCTATTACATTTTTATTTATTACGCAAAGTAGGTAACGATATATTAAATAACTCACTAACAAAAATTTATGGCTACGCCAGTGCATGTACATTGTGAAACCTTATCATCAGATTAAATGGAAAATCTGGACCAAGAGGCCAATGATGTACGTGCATATAACCACTTTCAACTAGTCCTACCTAATTATCAAAGGGTGGGGTTTTCGTGTGTCTGAAATAACGAAGTTAACGCAAAAAATAAAAAGGAATAGGTTTTGTGGTCACTCTCTATATGTGGTGGGGCTCTTAAATAATATTATGTTCTTTCATAATAAATTAAGTAATTTTTTTTTTGGCTCCCATACTTTTTCAAAAGAAAACAGTAAAATTAAATAATATATAGCATAAACTAGGTTACTGGCTTTTTATATAGTTCTTTTTGCCTCTTTTACAATTATAAAATAACTTTTAGATAGTTTGCGTACTTTTAGTTTTAGAAATCATATTAAAATATGTAATCAAGATTTCTCCTTCGGACTCCTTGTTGCATTTAAATAGTGTGTAAATTTACTAAATAGCAATACACTAAAAGAGATTAACATATTTCAACCCCCTTGTCTATCAAAATTCATACACGACAACAGAGTCTGAGCTCCTCCGCTTATTGACCTTTAGATTTATATATCAGAGCCTTGTGTAAAAAAAATCACGTAGAAATTAGTGGAAGAAAAATAAAGAAGCTATATATATATATGAAATAAATATTCATATTCATTGGAAAATATAAATGAATGAGGTCTCATTCGATTAACTATTAATACACCACCCTGTCTAACATGGTTGCCATGTTATTGGATTCTAGGCATAACGTGTATAGATTTTGAATTTTGAGTGCTGGAAATATTAATTATGTCCATAAAATATAGTGTATATACTGATATATATATATACATATTATTGAAATATAGTGTGCCAAAAAAGGATCCCCTTAAATCTTAAAATAAAAATTCAATATACTTTTCTAAAAAGTCCAAATTAAGAGTCCATTTCTATTTGTTATGACTAATCCGTTAAAAATCGAACCAAAAAATAAAAGTAAAAATGTATCCTACCAAAACTAAGTCGTATAGTTGTTGGGAATATATTTGTGAATATATATATGTGTGTATATTGTCTATCTTACTTCCGGAAGAGACGTGCCATAGTCGGTTGAGAAACTCTTAGAAAGAGATAGAACAGAGCTTGAATTTTTAATCTTTCTCTATAGTTTTTTCTTTATTAATGCTGAATTGTGTCCGAAGGAGAAGTGTTACTTCTGCGTGATTATTATTTTTATTATGTGTAGGTATATTTTTATAGCCACTATGAATATTAATTTATATTTTATGGTTATTATGTATTTTAATTAATTTAATTCTTTCAAGTATGGTTCATTTATCCTCTCTATGTATCTTAAATTGATTTTTTGATAAAAAATTAATTTGAATAAACTAGAACCGAACTGAAAAGTTTGGTTCGAGTATGGATCAAACATATTCTTAAACCAAAATTTAATATGACAATTTCCGTTTAGTTCAACTCTTCTAGATATTTACCGAAATCAAAAACTCCCCTGTGTGGAGCCGTTAGAACAAATAATATATGTAAAGTCGAAAGTTATAAGGACTCGTTATTGTGTTGGCTTTATTCCAATACAAAACAAATCAAACATGTTTTCCAATTGTATTATTGCATGGAGTCATTGTAGATCGAGTATCCGCAATGTTCAAGAGGAAGATAGCCACGCTTACTAAGAGTTTAATTCAGAATCAGATCAATGGGATCAAGTTACGTTAGGTAGAGTGGCTAGTTAATTATATTCAAAATCCTACTAATGGTGTATCGGAAAATAGAAATCATATTTTGAACTAAATTTGTTTGAGAAAAGCTTTTAACGCCGGGTAATGCTTTGCCAAAGTTCGTTAAGTGTTTGATACTGCCCTGATGATGTATGCTGAAGGGAAGTAATTCAGACACTTAACATTGCAAGCGCACACTAAGACTGGTGTACAAGAAAAACACCTTAGTGTGGTATTCAAGTACGCAGTTGAGAAAATCAGCTTAGAATCTCTTAAGACAGAGGTAACCGTATAAACTGGTATAAGTGCATACCATTACACAAGGTTGAATTCTAACCTAGATTCTCTGGAAGCCTGCGTACCGGTGCAAGAGAGAATAATATGGAATTAAATTTTAAATAGGAATCTAAATTAAAACTCAAAAATATAATTATAAATTAATTTTAATTGATGGATTTACTTCTAATTTTTTAAAAGAGTAATATTGTGAAGGTTTGTACAAAAATTTCATAAATTGCAGATAAAAACAAAATCATGCATCCTCTATCTAGTACTCTTAGATTGAATATAATTATGGAGAAGGCATTTATATACCATTTTCTATTGGAGGGAGGATATTTTGATTTTTGGAGAGCTCTCTTTTGGAGTAATTTTTGTTTAGGAAAGTGGATGGCTATGAAATGTTGACTAGTATTAAACATGTGGGACCATTTTCCTTGCCCCAATTTAGACTGCAAATTAAGTCTTCAGTTGACCCAAGGCAAAAAAGGGCAAAAAAAAGAAAAAAGAAAAGAAGAGAGGTTATTTAAGGAGGACTTGGTTTGTTAAAATCGTAACACTCATCAATTATATATCAATACTATACACGAGAGGAGAAATTGAGTTTTCTCTGAGGAAATTAAGATGGAGTTGTACAAAATTAGTTCTCTTATTCTTTTCATAATTGTCTTGGTTGCACGATGTTTGATCCCATATGCAGCAGCACAAAAAGGTAATCAACTTTTTTACCCTAAACAATTCACTCACCATATGATTTTTATTTTTGTGTTCCTTGTTCTTCCATTATGCTCACCATTTATTGCATGATGTTTAAGTTTGTTTTAGTATATCCACTCAGAGCTGACCTTGGGCATAGGCGATCCATGCGGTCGCCTAGTGCCCCCGACGTAATAGTGCCCTCGAATAAAATAATTTTTGGCTGAATAAAAGCAAACAACGGGACAATTGTTCTGGCGAGTGATAGTGTTTGTTTTGCAACTCGAGTTCGGAGTCTTAGTATAGGTGAGGTTGAGTGTTTTTTCCCCTAACAAGTACACAAGCCCAAAAATGAGTGGAATTGGTAGCTAAATGTGTTTGGCTCAACTCAATGTGATGTTTAGTGGGAAAACAATTCGCCACTATAAGAACAAAGTAATTGGTGGTGAAATTGGCCTGCACAAATCAATGGGTTCATGGTACTACTAATTACTTATTCGAGTTTAGTGATTAAAATGTTAAATTACGAAGACACATAAGTTTTTGTCTCACATCTATTTTTGCTCCAAGAGACTCTTCAAACTTTCATATTTTATTATTTTAACTTTAGAAGTTGGTAGAGAGAGAAAATATAGACACTTGAAAACCCATATAAAATGTTATTATTTACATTTTTCCAATAAGTTGAAAAGCCAACATCACTCTTCATATTTGAAAAGCCATAAGTGGCTCCTCAGTTTACATATAAAGTGGTTTTAAAGAGCCTCTTGGAGCCAAAACAAGGTGATGTGGCTGAACAAAAAATTAGCACATTAGTCCTTTGAAGAGACTATTCGAGATGCTCTAACAGGTCGGCTCAGACTTTCGAGGGGCCCTAAGCAAACCTCTCTCTGGGGACCCTTTATATAAAGAATATGGTACTTATAACCCTTAGCATAAGGACCGAACTTTTACAACAATCATTTGTTGCTAAAAATATTTTACAATGTTTTAGCAGTGAAATTTTATTGCTAAAAAGTCGGTCCATATACAACAAAAAAAATGTGACAAAAAAAATGCGCAACTCAATTTTATTAATAATTAACTATGACATAAGAAATTTAAAGAACAAAAATAAACAAAAATTTGATTTTTTAAATGTTTTTGTGCTTCTTAAACTATAGCATTAAGTTAAAACAAATTAAACAAGAAAAGTAATTTCATTCAACAATAATCCAAGACAAATCTCAAATGTAGCTGGTATAAATATTTATATATTGAGTAAATATATTATAAATAATTTTATTTATTTAAAAAGAACTACTATATTGATTGTACAAACTCACGATAATTAATCAACAACTTCAATTCTGAAAGGTAACAAAATCAAATCACCGTTATAATCCAAAAAAGGAGGATGATATTTTTCAAGTCACCGGTGGTATGGACTATTTTTTATGATTTCAACACCCCCACCCCACCCCACACACACATATATATTTTCTTCTAATTTTAATATACCCTATTAAAAATGAAAAACTAATTAAAAACCTTTTCTATATTATTTTTTTTAAGTTGGTAAATTCATATTTTTGTAGTACCACGTATCAGTACTCCAGTTTAACGTAGAATATCAAGTTCACATGATAGCCTTATTTGGCATGCACCTAGTTGGCTGCCGCCCCTGCAAAAGAGTACTTTAGGATATGCAATAGCAACTTGTACTCACACTTGTCTGCTGAATAATTACAGGGACTTTTAGACTTATTCACACAGGCACACGGGATCAAAACCTGCTTTTATGATCCTATAAAAGTAATTTTTCATAATTTTGATAGTGTGAAAAGTAGGGGTGGATTTGGTACGGTTACCGTACAAAAACAATTGTACCGTGTACTATACTGAAAATTCGGTAGGATAAAATCTATTACTATTATTGTACCAAAATTTTTGGTATATCAAAATATTAGCATGGTATGGTACAGTACAGTACGGTCCATTAACAAAATCAAAAGTCACAAAACCTGTAGACTGTGGACAGTTACACACACACAAACGACGGGAGATCTCAGTTGAGTGAGGACATAATATTACATGAAGGATGTGCATAAAGCACAACCTTATGAAGCACATGTTTACTCTGGAATTAGCTTCAATTCCATTCCATGTCATAAATTCTTGCTCTAGATAAAACTTCCTATTCACAAATGTTCTTTGGGTTTCACAATGAGCCCTTATTACACCGAATTCGATTCAACTATAGTTAATTTTCAGTTTTCCTTCTTAAAAATGGAAATGGACAATATGCGCACTGACTATTTTGTATAACACGCAATCGAATCTTCAAAATTTCGTCTGATTTAGTGACTTCTAGTTGGTTACCTAAAGAGTCTGGATAAGTTCGTTAGCTTTGTTGATTTGTTAATATAAACCTATTGTGTTTATGGAAAGTTAGAATAACAACCCACCCCCGCTAACAAACTTTTGAAGAAAATTAAGGATAGTTGTTTCGTTTTCATTAATCCCAGGCATTCTTGGATTTGTCTCAACGCTACATTTGGTATTTGGTAATCTGGTACAAAAGGTAACGGTACATTTGGTAATACCACTATAATACTAATATTTTAGAATAATATGGTATACCATTACTAATGATTTTCATGACCAGTACTACACCATACTATACTGGTACGGTACAACTATCAATTTATACCGTAACATTGCCAAACCCCCCTTATAAAACTTTCAAATCTTTTTACTTAACCTTTTAAACATTAAAAATTGATTAAGATCTGTCCAATTTTTTAAGGAGGTATATATTCCGTAATTTTGTAGCATCATGTGTCCTTTCTTTGGTTACATGTAGCACCATGTGTCACTATACACGCAAGGGAACACATATAAAGAGCGCAAAAGAAGTCTATTTTCCGCCACATATAGTAGAAGTCTATTGGTTTGGAGCCATTCATTGTTTGGTTTCTTACGGGGTGTCTGAGCCAGCTTTTGCACACCTCAACTAATCTCCGCTCGCGGGCATTATTTTGACAACGTCGAGAATCGACTTTGGGAGGTTCAAGTCGACCCCAAAATTGTCCCAGCGACAGTTTTATATCACTGGGGTAAGAGGCTTGATTGTTTGGAGCCATTCAAAATGGTACTCTAGGGTACCTAATGTCCTCATGTACTCGTACTTATCTCAGTAAAATGGTACTCAAGCATATCCGATAACAACTTGTACTCACACCTGTCCCTTCCATAATTGCAAGGTCTGCTAGACCACCAGGAAATGACGTAAATGACGTATCCATAGAAGGGGAAAAATAGCATATACAATTATTCTATATGTAGATGTAGTACAACGAATTGTACTATATTTATCAATTAAATAAATTAAAGGTTCAAATAATGCCAATGGCCCTTTTGTTATTTATATGTCCTCATGAATTGAATACCAGTACAATCTTAGCATTTACTTATCTAATGGAATAAGTCATTTTTAATCGTTATTTTTGCAAAAGAGTTTCTTTGTTTCTAGAGTTAAGGGAGAGACTTAAATCTCGTTTAATTTTTTTGAAAAAAAAGGGCTTGTACTTGGGGCCTCAACATAAAAGTAGGGGACCCATTTTTTACGGTGAATCATCTATATTATAAAACATCATGGTTGACCATAAAAGTAGATAAATCTAAAGGCCATAAGTGGTTCTTGATTGATATGAGCATTTGTGAGCCATTTGATTAATCTCGTACACACAACAAAACATCAAACCAACATAAAAATCACTCATACACTAAATATATATCCAAACATAACTCTTCCCCACTCTTTACTGCAGACTCACTACTTCTTCTCATCAACTTTTTAATAAAATTTAAAAATATTATATCTTTAAATTTAAAAATAAAATATTAATTAAATGGGGCAATGGGTTTAAAGGGCACCCTACAAAATTAAAACCAATAAAAGGACACCTTACATTACTATTTTAAATTAAGGACAATTAATATAAAAGTGACAAGTGTCTTACTAAAGTTAAGAAAAAACCCTTTCTTTTTTGGTTAATTACGAGTTGTGCCCTCAACCTCCCACTCCTCTCACACGATTTGCAATCCAGTTCTATTCACGCAATTTTAGTAGCTCAATCTCCTTCATCAACAAAGATCTCCAATCTAATTACTGAATGCTGGTTATGAATTGTATTCCTAGCCATACCCAATTTAGTGCAAAATCGATTTTGCAGTGAAATATTTCTAAACATTACACTCGCATTTAGTGCAAAATCGTTTTTGCACTGAAATATAAGCAAAATCGATTTTACAGTGAAATATTTTTAAAGATTGCACTTGCATTTAGTGCAAAATCGTTTTTGCACTGAAATATTTCACTGCAAAAACGATTTTGCACTAAATGCGCGTGTAATCTTTAGAAACATTTCACTGCAAAAACGACTTTGCACTAAATGCGCTTGCAATTTACCAGAACTATTTGACTGCAAAAACCCTTTTGCACTAAATCCGAGTGCAATTTAGTATAGATAATCAAAGTCTTTCGCATTCAAATAAACAACTTGCAAAGAATAAGAAACATCTTGATATTGTTTATTCCACAAAAATAGAAAAACATCACCATTCATATATCAAAATCAAAATTACATTCTTTTAAAATCAAAACTAAAGGAATCCGAAAAAATTCTCAATCATACCCAAAATTTCAAAATTCCAAATATTCACTAAATGTAATTATACTATGCCATAGTAAAATCTAAACAATCGATGCAGTGTACATCTTCTTATTGTGATATCCATAACGGTTACACCTTCCACACTTTCGTTTCTTCTTTGTGCTTGAGTCGGCGCTCTCAATTCGATTCTTTTTAGGACGACCGAGTTGAGTTTTACATTTGGGTGGTAAAATTTTCGATACATTAGAGACATTAGTAGGACGGTCAGAAGTTGGCACTGGGTAAATTGCGTGTGCATAAGAACTCTGAAAGTTACACATAAAGAAATAAGGATCGCAATAGTCATAAACAACCTCCTATCAGCCAAAATGGCATGCGAACATGGGAAGCCATCAATCCACCATGAATTACAACCACACTCCTATATCGAAAGATCTACGCGATAAGACTTTTGCCCTAAAGCCTCAAAGACAGAATCAGATGATTTGACAACCCTCCATGTCGAACTCTCATTAACCTTCTCCTTCAAGCATTTTTCAACCTCCGGACATAAGAGAGTTTCCCAATTCCTCGACAATTCACGTCTATCCGACATTTGCTTCATTATTTTCACGCGAATTTGATCTAGCATCGTTGTTATAGGAAGATTTCGTTCATTTGCAACCCACGAGTTATAACTTTCGGCCATATTAGAACACATAATACCGTATCTTCTTCCCGAAAAAAACGCATTAACCTAATGATCAAGTAACAAACTCCTTGTCATCACGAGTAATAAATAGGTCTACACACAAGGGATTAATATCGGACCACCTCTCACACACCAAACGTTTTAGTTCTTCAACACTCATACCAAGAAACAATTGAATTCCAAAAGAACAACCATTGTAATAAACCACGCCTATAATGCCTCTATCAAGATCCCTAAAAAATGAGACATAAAAACTTAGAAGCAATACATTGCATAACAAACATGTATGTTCATTCATTCACATATAAAATCAGACATTTAAACTAACCAAAACCTACAATATAAGAATCAAATGCAGAAATAATGCACTTAAAAAACTTAGATCAAAAACTGAAAAATTGCAAAATCAGTTTTATAGTTTTTTCTGCACAAAGGAGAAAAACGAAAAACAGAGCATATACATAGATAGATCACAAGGATGCTAAAACTACGTTTAAAAACATGAACAATCACTCACTATTGGATCAAATATTTCAAATATAAGCTAAAACAACCAAAATGAAGTAATATTTCTACAACTTTTGCACAAATATAAGCGAAAAACGTGATAGCTCTCTATAATCTAAATATATAATTAAAACTAAAAAACTGCAAAATCAGTTTTGCAGTTTTTCTGTAGTTTGGAGGAAAAGAAAAGGAAAACAGAGCATTCATCAAATCCTCCATAATCTAAATATACATGGATTGATTGAACACTATTTCATCAAATCCTCTAAATATAAGCTACAACAAACCAAAATGAAGCAAAATCACAGCTAAAAACATGAAGAAAAAAAAAAGAGCTATACCTAGATAGTGCTTCAACATCCATGGAACTAAGAAATTTCTTCTCCTTTCATTTGTTAATCCCGTTGATCTAATATGTTTTCCGTCAATCTAAGATGATAGCATTCCTCTCTTGAATCGTAGTGTAACTTCCCCTCTCTTTCAGTCGAACTGTGTCGCCTCTCCTCTGAATTGCGTCGCCTCCCGCTCCTCACTGTTTCTGCGCGCGGGATTATGAGTTGAAAGAGGGAAGGGTAGTTTAGTCATTTTAAAATTCTTAAATTATCTAATTTATAAAAGACAAAATACTTATGACTAACTTAAAAGCTAAAATTGTCCTTACAATAAAACAATAATGTTAAAAAATCCTTCATTCATTAAGCTAATGTATGATGTCCTTTTGTTGTATAAAATTATGAAAGAAGGTTTCTGAATCCATTTTTCCTAATTAAATTTATATATTTGAAACCTACTAATCGAGATTTGTAAAACAAGATTCATTGTTACTATAAAACATCATGGTTGACCATAAAATTAGATAAATCTAAAGGCCATAAGTGGTTCTTGATTGATATGAGCATTTGTGAGCCATTTGATTGATCTCACACACAACAAAACATCAAATGAACATAAAAATCACTCATACACTAAGGCCTCGTTTGATTCAGGTATTAGGATCAGTGGGATTAATAATACTACTATTAATAGTACTGGCTTATTAATCCTAGTA
The DNA here is from genome assembly GCA_021464415.1 of Lonicera japonica. Lineage (NCBI taxonomy): Eukaryota > Viridiplantae > Streptophyta > Magnoliopsida > Dipsacales > Caprifoliaceae > Lonicera > Lonicera japonica. The sequence continues at coordinate 90,601 of JAKCWG010000928.1, read as the reverse complement.
TTAATTTAATACCAATACCCTATTTGATTCATGCAGTATTAATATTGGAATATCGCATGCTGATGTTAATACCATGTTTGGTTTTGTAACTCATATACGGAATTATATTTTGGACCAACAAAATAAAAAAAAAATCTAATTTTTTTTTAAAAAAATTAAAATAATAATAATATAGTAGTAGTAGTAGTAGTAGTGGCATTTTTTAAAATATTATAGTAGTAATGGCATTTTTGAAAATATATGGTTCATTTTTCTTAATCCTGGATAAACAATACCACTTCCCCCCTGTTATTAAATTATACCACAAAGAGTGGTATTAAGTTAGTACCGGTATTAGTAATATCAGCACATTTATGCGAATCAAACAAGGTATTATAAAAAAAGTGGTATTAATAATTTCATCCCACTTTTTAATACCCGAATTAAACGAGGCCTAAATATACAGCCAAACCTAACTCTTACTCTTTACTGTAGACTCACTACTTCTTCTCATCAACTTTTTAATAAAATTTAAAAATATTATATCTTTAAATTTAAAAATCAAATATTAATTAAAATTATATATTTGAAACCTACTAATCAAGATTTGTAAAACAAGATTCATTATTACTATAAAATTATATTCAAAATTTTCAAAAAATAAATGATAGCATATATATTTAATTGATGTACACAACCAAACCTAATCCTGTATTAGACCTCCCTAAAAAAACAATAAATAAAAAAAAACAATTGCAACTTGTGAAATTTCATCTGTGTTGATGATGATATTGAATACGTCATCTCAGTTTGGAAAACAAAATTGTAACACAATATAAAAGTTTAAAATTCATATCTACATTACACCATGCCAGACAGTACGAATATACTCTAGTATATATACAAGGCATTAAAATAGAATTTTACAAAGCATCTGATTATTTCATTTTGCCTTTTTTACTTTTACTTACCCTTATTTCTAAAAAGTTATTTTCACGAAACTAGAAATATTAGTTTTTAAACATGTGAAGGAAATGCAGTTAAATATTAGGGGCAATTAAAAAAAAGGGCTTATTAGAGAAAGATTTTTACACTAAGGCCAAGGAATAATTTTTTTTAAAATAAAGGGCCTATTTTTTATTTTATTGATAATATGACATGTGTCTTTTTTTTTCATTATAAAATGACATCCCAACCCTTAAAATAAACTAAAAAAATATCAATATGCATTAAAATATGGACTGCAATATGAACTTTGCAGTCTATATTTCACTGCAATATGAACTTTGCAGTCCATATTTCACTGCAATGTGAACTTTGCAGTCCATATTTTTAGTGCAAAGTTCATATTGCAGTCCATATTTTATTGCAATGTGAACTTTGCAGTCCATATTTTTAGTGCAAAGTTCATATTGCAGTACATATTTTACTGCAATATGAACTTTGCAGTTCATATTTTATTGCAATATGAACTTTGCAGTCCATATTTTTTGTGAAAATTTTATAAAAAGGGGTAATTTAGGTAATACATAACATGTTTTTATTAATTAAATGATATTTAAATTTATTCAAATACATTCATTTAAAATATAAAACAAAATAGGCCTCTTACACTAATTACCAATTAAAAATAGGCCCTTCATTCAAATTACCAATTAAAAATAGGCCCTTCATTCAAAAAAATATTATTCATTGGATTTTTGGTAAAAATCAATGTATAATAAGCCCTTCTACCTAATTTCTAGTAAATATTATCCATATAGTAAGTATTGGATAGTTTTTAAATATTGTCCGTATTAGGATAGGAGAATCCTCGATCGGAAAATTGTAAAATTTTGAATCGCCCTAATCAATAACCTATTTTTCTTCCCAATTGTTTTTAAATACTTATTTTATTTAAAGTTTTTTGTTTATTAATTGATTTACCGTCAATAATAGTTCATTCATCCCCTTAGAACTTTTCAAATTAAGAGTCAAATTTATTTATTGTTTTTTAACATAATTAATTACTAAAATCTGGTGATATTAAATTTTCAATTAAAACAGACCTATTAAATCTTGTGATACTATGTACTCAAAATTACTCGTCTGTAAAAAATGCGTAGAAGTTAAACTAGACACTTTAAGTGGTGGTAACGGAGGAGTACCATAATATAATAAAGACCATATTTAAAAGATTTTCCTAGGGCCCCAAAATTCTTGGGCCGCCTTTCGAGAAATACAATATATACCAAAAAGTATCTACACAAATTACATCTTTTAAAAAACAATATTTACAAGGGAGTCATCCTTTTATTTTAAAAAAATAAAAATAAAAATAAAATTATTTTACTCTTTTTTTGACAAGGAAATGCCAGCGAAGCAGGACCGCAATCAACTCAAAAACAAGACTCGTTCAACACCAACATTCCAACTCTAGAAGGCAGACAAGAAGAGTCTCTGATAGCACCACTTCGAAGAGCACTCCATGCAATATCATTAACAGCCTTGTTAGCATCACGGCGGCAGAAGAGGTAAGAAACTTCAAACATAAAGTACAAACGCCGGATATCAGAGATGACCGGCTCAATTTCCCACGAAGGTGCTGCATTCAAATCATTGCATCAATTGACCACAGAAAGGCAATCACTCTCGATAATAATGTTGAGGATGAATTAATTTGATGTGTGGAAGCGCCTCCTAAAATCCAAAATTTCCCTTTCAAACAAAAACAAGAAGCTTCTTGAAATTTAATGCGGAATACAATTAAACTTATGTAAATTATTCTTTGATTAATTAGCCAAAAACCCTTTAATGATTATAGAAAAAAGTAAACCCTAGTTGTCTACTTATTTTAATTCTAGAAATTTTGTTTAATCTTGTCTAGCATGCGGAATTCAATTCAATTAATCACACAGATAATTAAGACCAATCTTAACAAGGTCTCCCTGCAGTACAGGATTAATCCTCAACAACAATTTCACTATAATAAGCACAAGACGTACATACTTGATTAATCACTAACCGATACAGACGTACAGCCTTGAATCAATCAAGAACAACTTCTAGATGTAAGCTTTAGTGTAGCAGCTTCCTCCTTGAATCACTTGATCTAGAACACAATGTATCACACATATTGGCTCGTTCCGATCTCCTTGATAGCCTCGTGCTTTAATAATGGGTTTGAGATTCTTTGTTCTTTGGTAAAGAACAATTAGTTTGGCATGATATTTAGTTAAACCCTAGGTGGTGTGATGTAAAATTTCTCTGGTAAAAGGTATATAATTTATTCTAAAAGAGCATTGATTGATATGTGACCCTAGGAGTTACTTTATAGAAAAGTTAAAGTCCAACTCCAAATAGAAATAAATCACTTATCAAATTAAAGCAATTTTTACGATATTTTTTTCTTGGAAAAACACTGCCAGACCAGCACACCTTAGCAAAACTTATATCGGTCCACCTTTTAAAATAGAGAGGGACAAAATAGATGCCAGACTGGTCCAATAGGAGCACCTGTACATGTCCTATTTAGAGAATTTCAATTCATACCTTATTATATGCTGGACCAGTCCAAACACTTTAACTGTACTGGTCCAAATTTGAGAAAGCTTGAAAAGTTCAAAAATTCTTCCCTTTTAGAAAATAATTTTCACCACCTAGATAAAACCGAAATAACTACTAAGCTTACCAGGCCATTCACTAAATCAACAAACTTTTGCAATATATGGCTTCCAGTAACTTTAAATCACTTGAGGTTTTCAACGATGAACTTAATTAACTTAAGTACTTATAAGTGCAATGTGTTTTTGTTGATGGAATAAAACGAACATACAAAGGACCTAACACTTCTCTGATAGCTATTACTTGTGCAATTAGCACCGAAGACGCTTCACAGGGGTTGCCAAAGTACTTGAGTATTCTCCTAGTAGAATCTCTGAGGATGCAACCATACGCTGCTGAACAAGCTTTAAGCACTGATTCATAGTATTTCTTAAGAGAAAGGCACTCGAGCGGGGACCAAGTAGGAGGAGAGGCAGCCACTTGAACAAAGGGAAGGGGGGCAGTGAGATCAAAGATAGAGCATTAGAATACTCAGTCTGAGCACGGAAGGCCTCCTCTACCACATTACTAGACCAGCATAAAAAAGCATAACAAGCCAGCCAGTAGTGATCAAAGTTAACATCTAACTCTTCACATAAAACACTAGCCAAAAATTTTGTTAAAGCATAGGAGATCTAACATAGCTAAGGACCAAGCCTCAATTACCCAGCCACATCTAAACAGGATGTGCTCAATAGATTCATATTCGGAGTCGCATAAAGGATACAAAGGAGAGGGAGAGCAATTCTCTAGAGGAAATTTCGTATTTTAGGAGGTGCTTCCACTCTTCAATTTTTATCCCAAAAGGAAGTCGACAGATTAAACGAGGAAAAAGGGAGTCAAAATCTCACTTTGTTGACCCATTGAAGAGCAATTCCATAACCAAAGTGAACCGAATAAACCCCTTCCTTGGACCAATGCCAAATAATCGAATCCTCGACTCCAGTAATAAAAGCCGAAATATCTTGAATCCTTTTGGATTTGATCGGATACAAATTTTCATTAATAGAGTTAACATTCCAAATATAGTCTACCATGTTCACCACATCAGAGACAAAGCAAAAATTGCACGCATGGGGATAAGGATAAACAACCTTAAAACCCATGATACTCAGAATCCATTTATCTTTCCAGAAATCAATTTTCTTGCCCAAAGCCACTCTCTTATAGATTCTCCAACTTTCTTTGCCAAAAGAGCCATGTTAAAAGCTCGAAAATTATGAAAGCCAAGGCCCCCTATACACTTAGGGGAATATATTGTTGCCCAATTTTTCAAGTGAATTTTTTTATTTGTCTTCAATCCCACCCCAAAAGAAGCGCTGCATTAGAGCATCTATCCTATTGTAAAAACCCTTTAGGAACACCTAACACGACATGGCAAAAAAATTGTAGCCTGTACCATTGATTTGAGCAGGACTTTGCACCTAGCTTCAAAAATGAGTTTGTGATTCCCTGCTGGCCACCCAGTTATAAATGAAGCCCAAAGCTTTTTTCTTTGAGTTTCCCATTGATAGCGATAATCCCAGGTACCTAAACGGGAGCGCGCAAGAGAAATACCAAAGAAGTTTCCAATAGCGGTAGCATAAGTCTCCTCACAACCCTTAGAGAGGTTATTATATGATTTTGAGAGATTGATTATTTAACTTGAAGCTTCATAGTAATAATCCATAACAAATTTAAGGGCCCTACACTCGTTAAGGGTAGCTCTGATAAAAAACAAAGTGTTGTCCGCAAACTAGATGCAAGATATGGGAGGACACAACCTCTTTTTCTTTAGTCTTGAAATTTCTCTATCCTCCACCACTTTAGAGATTGATCTAGAAAATACATCTTTAATAATAATGCCATATAGAGATATCGGGTAACCTTGGCCGAGACCTCTCTGCAGTTTAACCTTGCCAAAATCCTCTCCCTTAACAAGGATATTAAAAGAGACAGTACTTATGCATTAATAGGCCATTTATACCCATTTTTCACAGAGTCCCATATTTCGAATAACATCCAATAAGAAGTCCCATTCAAGACACTCGTAAGTCTTCTTTAAGTTAACTTTGATATGCAAATCCACCTTGTACATAGGCTTGTTAAGTTTCAGGGCATGAAATAATTCTTCGCCCACGATGATATTATCTTGAATGGCTATACCGGGAATAAAAGTAGATTACTTCAGCGTAATCACACCAGGGAGCAAAGGTTTTAGCTTATTCACCATGGACATAGAGACCACCTTATAAATAAAGTTGCATAGGTTAATAGGCCTAAATTGGGAGACAAATTTACGGGTCGGACATTTTGGGATGAGGACCAAATTTTAGCAATTCAACTATTTTAACATGAGTTGACCCTCGAAGAAGCTCCTCACCAGCATGCAAATGCTACTGCCAATATCTTCTCAATAAGTCGTGAAGAAAATACCAGTAAAACCATCCAAGCCTGGGGCTTTATGGAGACCCAACTGAGAAACTGCCCACTTCACCTCCTCATCTGCAATTAGCCTCAAGCGAGACGCATTCATATTCTAATTCAAAATAGTTTAAACTTATCAATCGCCTGAGATAAATTTCCACCGAATTTTCCACCCAATCATCTATGCCCCTCTTTTTATCAATGAAATTTCCGCTCTGAAAGGTTGTGATAGATTTTAACTCCTCCAAATGCCTACTAGACTCTCCTCCCTTAACTACCATTGCTTGTCCTCTATGATTAGCTAATGGTTTGGCCAACAATTTTCCTTTCTCTTAGGTAGCTAGGGCAATGGTGAGTTTATACATTTGAGTTTTTAAGTCATCCACATCATGATCAGTTTTCTCAACAAAATTACCCAAAAGCGCTTCTAAGCTTTGATTGGGTGGCGGAGCAAAAGAGCTTTGAGGTTGTTGTTGTCTTGGGTTTTGGTATTGGTTCTGGTTTTGGTTAGAATTGCCTCCCCATTCCCGATATTAAGCTTGTACAATGGTAGATTAAAAAGGGAAGAAAGATTTGTAAGTATTTATCAATATTTAAACATGGATTGAGATGGAAATCACCCAAAATTACATTGCAAAAATCTTCTTTAACTTTAGCAAATAGACTACTCTATTATAATTGTAACAAAAAAGATTATAGAAGAACACTTCATTCTTAAAATAAATGTAAACTTACAAGTTCAAGAAAGAAATTTAACAAGAGCTTTCTCCTTTCTCTCTCTTATTCTTCACATAAATATCTAGCCCAAGAGTGTATGTCTAAGCCACACATTCTATGCTAAAGAAAAGCAAAATATCCTAACAAATATCTAAAATAATACAAAGCCACATTTTTATCCCAAAAGTAATGTGAAAGCAAATATTAGAAGCCTTTGATCAATCAGAGGCTTAAACTCTGATCGATCAGAGCTCTAGCTAAAAAGGTCTAGACAAGTTTGAACGCTCACAGGATTCCTCTGATCAATCAAAGGCTTCAGGATTGTAGCAGGCAATGCTTTTGAGGACTTTAAACTTTAAAAATTGATTTGATTCATGTTAAACAATTCTCAAATACCTGAAGACATTACTATACAATGAAAAATGACTCTTTCAAGCCACGTTAGATACAAAATGAAATATGGAGGTAAACTGAACATAATTCAGTTATAAAAGATATTTACCATAATAAATGCATTAGGATACTCCATAAAAGAGCATAAGAATTGACAATATTAAGTGTTTATCAACCCCCCAACTAATCTCTTGGTAGTCCCTTAGCAAGACAACCAAAATAAACCATATGCACAAATCATGAAGCTATGCACATAACCATTAAAGTTCTAAGTTTCCCTAGAAGAAGAGTTTTGTCTCGTGAAAGTTTTCAAAAATGCTACCAACAAATATCAAAAGTTTGATCATAAAGAATGATGAAAAATGAAGATTTCAAGGTTTAATATACAAAACTCGAGACACTACTATCGTTATCTCTAAAATGCTGGTTATTTGAATCATTATCTAATTCGTCTATCTGATCTCATTTACAAATCAATCCCTCATTTCCCAATTCTCACATACTAAACTTCGGTTGTGAACGATACTTATTTAAACATAAAGAGTTTTGATCATTAGAGAGGGAAGAGGAAATTCTTTCAAAAACAAAAGCTCAAGAAATTTGTCAATTTTTAAACACTTCCTTATCTTTTACTTTGAATTTTTGCCAAAACGGTCAAGGAGGCTTACATGTTAAGGGGACATCAGTCTCACTTAAGCAAAAATCTTCAATGCTTATTTTTCAAGCAAAAATGGAAGCTATTCACACTTTCCCAAAGGCTTGCCTTTTTCTTTAGAACATTTCAATACAAAATTACTTTGAATATTACCAAGTGAAGTGATTAAGTCAACATTAAGATAAAATTCATCTAAGTTTTCAAAGTGCCAAACTTTTGTCCTCGTCATTGGAGGATCTTGAAGAAAAACTTCCATCATTTTTGGACAAGATTTCTTGTTCTCAAAATCAAAATAACTCTATTTGTTACCATAGAATTTAACAAGCCAAAGCATCAAGCATATAAAATGGGAGATGTTTGGAAACATGAATCTACGTGAAGTAAGGCAATTTAGATATTCATATGAACCCCTATCTAGATCAATGAATGCATACCATTAGCTAATGAAAAAAATTATCCCCATCTGAAAAAATAATCGAATCAATCATCAATTTTTAAACTTTTTTCTCAAAGATTAAAAATAAATCTAATCATATGGAGTTTTGACAAGCAAAAACAAAAATCCAAGCAAAAAAAATGACAAATGTATTAAAATATGGATACCCCCCCCCCCCCACCCAAAAAAAAAAAAAAAACAAACTTGAAGAAGACATTGTCCTCAATGTGAAGAGAATGGTGAAAAGAGGTGCAATCCACCTTAGCTTTTCTAAATCCATTTAGAGAAAGAGCTTGATACGTGAAAACAAACTACTATATAAAAACAACTATACAAAACTGGTCAAAAATTAGAATTAGAAAAACATAACATTAAAATACTAAACCATCCATGGATACCATAATATCACGTTCTTAAAATCCAATTACAATCCAAAAGAAATAAACCAAACAAAGCAATTAAAAAGAGTTCCTGAAATTGTAAAGTAAATACGGCTACATCTCGGGCGATGGTGGTGGTGGTGGAAATTGATTCTTCCTATTCTTAATTTCTCTATGGAGAAATGCAAGCCATCATTCATCTCCGTCCTCATTTGTTGTTGTTCCTTACTTTTGTGCTGTTGCTCGCTCATCAAACTTTGAAATTTATTTTTTCATGAATTGGCTCATTTTTTCGAATTAAGCCATGATTGCCTCTATATCTAATAGTACCGTCCCTCCGATTGCCCTCTTTCGCTACCTAGGTACTTGCACTTGTGGTTCTTCTCCTCTATGCTCTGCCGTATCCGCCCCATCACTATTGTCACCTTGTCGTTGCCCCAATGTTGAAGGCAAGTGCCTTCTTTGTAACTCTGAGGGCCTAACCGTTGATTTGTTTAACGGTGTGCGCTAAATCTTCTACTCATCGGAGTTCTGAACTTCCACCCCGAAATGAAGGCACAACCTTGTAACAAGAACCCCATTCTTGGATATTGAATCAATGGCCCAAGCAATCTATTTGATAAAGAAATGAACTAGGCATAATTACTTGTTATGTGCGATTGCTTCCATGATTAGTGTGGGAGGTGACTTGAATGGCAATGGCTATAATAAGCCAAATGACATAACTGTCCTTGTGCAAATCATTCTTTGCTGTGTGGGGGATGTCCCATTCAAAATTTTGGCCTTTTAAGAAAGTGGGCTCATAAGGAACATTACATTTACACTCATGCAAAGGGGCAACATTCATAATTTCACCAAGTGTAGTGGGATTCAAGTGAACAAATTTGTTATGGAGTTGTGTCGTAAAGGAATAATCATCATTATAATCATCTTCGAATCAGCAAGATTGATAAACGCATAAATATTGTCATTCATACGCTAATTTTCGGAATTGTTTGACACGTTTATTTCTCTAAAATTATTCGGTTTGCCAACTTATTTTGCGACTAGTCCCGTAGAACTTTTGTATTTAACAATGGTTGGAAAGGCATATTTTGTGTATATTTTGGTTTTAGATCTCAAGAAATATTGTATTCAATACAAAATGCATCTTAAGATGGGGGAATTTTTTATGGGATAAAAGGCATCCAAGAAAGTGAATTTTCCAATCGACAAAAGGTATCTTAGGATGGTGGAATTTTCCATGGGACAAAGGGCATCCAAGAAAGTGAATTTTTCATGTGACAAAATGCATCCAAGATAGTAGATTTATCTATAAATAATAATAAAAACAGCATTGTTTATTTTTGGCATCCAACACAACACTCCAATTTATAGTATTTATTATTGTATTGGAGAGATATCTTTTATTACTTCTCATTTTTCAAATTATAGAGATCTTGTAATAGTTTTTAGAGAGATAAATGGAGTTCACTTCTATAATTCTTGTATCTACATTTATTATGGAGTAAATTTCTTTGCTAAGTCTAAAAGATGAAGTTTGCAATGCATTAATTATGTAATTTCAGTTCTCATTCCATTGTTAGTATTGTTAAATACTTGTTGAATCATACATCTTCTCCATTTAATCAGCCATTCATAAGGTAGTAAGATAATTTTCATATGATGATTTGACTTTGTATGCCTTGTATACATAAATATCAAGCATTAATGACGAGATGATACACTTGTATATTTCTTACTAGCCTATGTCCATTTCTTATATGAATGAGATACTTTTCATTGCCAAGCATAAGTCTTTGAATATTCATGGAAACACCATAAATTTGATATTTTAATCCTTGAACACTTTAATGATATGTTGCGTGCTTTCTACACTTTATGTGATTTTGAGACTCATCGTCTTCTTAGTTAAAGTATTGCCAAAGAGGATCTTTTAAAATTATGTCATAAACAATTTCACTAATCATTCTAAGGATTCAATTTGTATTTATCAAATATGTTTATATATGATGGTTTGACCTCCCAATCTTAGACAAATGAAATATTATGATTTATTGAGCTAAATTCTTTGTAGTTGGCCATTTTCATAATCAAGTCAATTGCCTAGGGGAAACTAACCTTCAGTTCTCAAATGCCTAGGTTAAATGTATGCCATTTCTTTCAGTGTATCTCAAGTTTTTATTTTGGTTGAACATTATATGGGAATGGATTGCACTTGCTTCACACCCTTTGTAACAAGATAAAAGGGAAAGATACACTTGTGTAGAGATTTTCTTATACCCTTTCTTTATATGGCATTTATATGAGAATGGGTTGCTTTTGCTCCGCACCCTTTTTCTTAGAAATGGGTAAAATACTTAACACTTATGAATTGAATTAAGAACTTTGAATGAGGTTGATTCTACATCACTTTGCAAAACAAATTAATTCTATAACGCCTTAGTGTTTTCTCATTTATTGTTACATCACTTTAATTTTTATTGCAGTGACTTTAAAATAACCAATTAAATTGTCTTAGTAAAGCCTTAGACTCCTAATCACCACATCGTCTTTCCGTCTATCCTTGTGGTTCGACACTTGGACTTACCAAGTATTATAACTGGACAATCTGTACTTGGATACCTAAGCACAGAAGTATTTCTGTCGTGTCAAGTTTTTGGCACCTTTGCCGGGATACAGGGAAAGACGGATTACGGGTTTTGTAAAAAAAAAATTCACTTTGTAAGTATTCTTTCCCTTTGTAAATTATTTTTCAACTTATTATTTTATTCTTTTACAGGTGGCAATTTTATTCAAGATAACCCTTCCGGACTTATGCCTATGAATTTGTACATTGATTTTGGCATAATTCCACCAAGAGACCAACCACTACTAAGGCATCCTACAGCTTCACTTACTCTTTCTAAAATGGATAACGAGGATAACAAGTCAAATATTTAAGAGAACATTAATCACCATCATCTGGTCTGCACAATGCGAGATTATCTTCAACCTTTTCGAGGCACTTCAAATTCTTGCATTGTCATTCCCGCGGGTCAAGTCAGAACATTCACTCTAAAATCGGGCATGTTGCAACACATACCATCATTTCATGGTATGAATTCTAAAAACCCTTACTTGAATTTAAAAGATTTTGAGGAACTTTACTCTACTTTTAGAGAAGCTAACACAAATGAATAAGTAATGAGGTTAAAACTTTTTCCACTCTCTCTAAAAGATAAAGAAAAAATATGGCTAAATTCTCTACATCCTAATTCCATTCCAACTTGGCAAGAATTACAAACCAAATTTTTAATGAAATTATTTCTCATTCATCGAACCAATGCTTTGAGAAAGCAAATTTTAATTTTTTCCCCCAAAGAAAATGAAAGCTTTTACAAATGTTAGGAAAGATACAAAGAGCTTTTGAGTTCTTGCTCTCATCATGGACATTTGACATGGAGTATTGTTAGTTATTTTTACAAATCACTCATTCCCTCCATGCGCACATTTATTGAAACGATGAGTAATGGAAATTTCTTTAGCAAAAGTCCAGAGGAAGATTTATTGTATTTTGATGAAATAGCCAAGGGTACTCAAAATTGGAACACCTACACGGACGAGATTAAGGGTAAAGTTTCTGAGAGAGGGGGGTTGTACCAATTGTCCAAAGGTGATGACATTGAATTGAAATTCATCCAATTGTCAAAGAAGATTGAAGCCATGGTGTCTAGTAAAATAAGGGAAAGTAATGTAGGTACTAGCACCGTTTGTGTCATTTGTGAGAAGGTGGGGCATTCCACGGAGGAATGTCACACAATCACGACCTTCAAAAAGGTTCTTCAAAGCCCCTCACAAGTGAATGCTATGAACTCGTATCTTAGACCACACAATGGCTCGTTTTCTCTAAGGTACAATGAAGGGTAGAGGAACAATCCTAACTTTAGTTGGGGGGAGATCAAAATGCTCATTAAAATGCAAATTCAAACTCTTACCAACAACGGTCACTCCCACCTCAAAACAACTTTTTTGGCCAAACTAACCTAAACCCAAATTCAAATTTTGAGTCTCTTTTGTGGTAATTTATAGATAAGACCAATAGAGAGGTTAGTGATTTGAAAATCCAAATGTCCAAACTCACAACCGTATTGTCCACTCCAGAAAAAGGAAAGTTTCTATCCCAACCCTTAGTGATAAATGAAGGTGAATTGAGTGAAAATGTTGCGGAGTTGAAATCCATCACCATCCTTAGGAATGGGAAAGAGATTGATAAAACTATAGTTTTTAAGGCCAAAAAGCCGATGGACATAGCCAAGTCAAGCCAAGTTGAGGAGATCACCATTGAAGAGATAATGAGGGAAGAGGAGAGAGTTGAAAAAGAGCATTTGGAGAAAATCAAGAGTAGTGATAAAATTCCTTTTCTGGAAAGGTTATCTCAACATTTCAAAGAGACCCGAAATGCCAAAATCCTTAATGTGTTCAAATAAGTGAAAATTAATATTCCATTGCTTGATGTGGTGAAACAAATTCCTTCTTATGCAAAAATTTTAAAATATTTGTGCACCACTAAGCGGCGATTGAATGTTAAAAAGAAGGCATTTATGGCGCAACAAGTGAGTTCAATAATGCAAGGCACCCGAACCCTAAAATTCAAAGATCCCGGTTGCCCTACCATTTCTTGTTTGATTGGCAACTTTAGAATAAAAAATGCCTTGCTTGATTTGAGTGCAAGTGTTAATGTTTTGCAATATTCAGTCTACCAACAATTGCGTTTAAGAGAGTTGAAACCCACAAAAGTCACGATCTAATTGCAGGATCGATCGGTCAAGATTCCAAGGAAAATTGTAGAAGATGTTTTAGTTCAAATCGACAAGTTCTATTTTCCCGAGGATTTCATAGTTCTTGACATGCAACCGGTATTTTTCTGTGGATTTTATAGATCAAATCGATAAGTTCTATTTTGGGAAAGCTCTTTTTTGTAACATTAAATTCCATCATCAATTGCAAGAATGGGATTATAAAATTGGCCTTTGAAAATATGACTTTTGAGCTTAACGTGTTTTTAATACGTAACAAACAAGATATTTTTTATGATGAAATTGAACATGTAAATATGATAGAGTCACTAGTACAAGACCATTTTTCTTCCAGTTAAATCGAAATCATTGGAAGATTTGATAACCACTCCTAATGATCCCGAGGAATGTGTGCATGTGTTTTTTTTTGGATGATAGGAATAATGAAGAACTTTTGAAGCTAGAAGATGATGTGAAAGTGGAACCACCAAAGCTTGAAGGAAAGATGGAGCTCAATCCTCTTCCTAGCAATTTGAAGTACACGTTCCTAGGTACTTTTGAGACTTACGCCGTGGTAATCTCCTCCGAACTCTTAAAGGATCAAGAAGAACGATTGGTAAGTATGCTAATTAAGCATCAAAAAGCTTTTGGGTGGAAATTAGCCGACCTCCAAGGAATTAGTCCATTAATTTGCACTCACAAAATTCACTTGGAGGAGAGTGTAAAGCTATCAAGGCAATTTCAATACCAGTTAAATCCTCACATGCATGAAGTAATAAGAACCGAGGTGTTGAAATTGCTGGATGCCAAGATCATTTATCCAATTTCAGATAGCAAACGGGTAAGTCCAACCCAAGTTGTACTTAAAAAGTCTGGGCTTATGGTAGTTAAAAATAAAAATGATGAGTTAATAGCTTAACGAGTCACCACCGGGTGGTGAATGTGAATAGACTACCGTAAGTTAAATAAAGTCACTAAAAATGACCATTTTCCTCTCCCATTTCTAGATTAAATACTTGAAAGAGTAGCGGGACATGAGTTCTATTCCTTCTTGGACATATTTTTCAGGTACAACAAAATCGAAATTGATCTTGAGGACCAAGAAAAAACAATCTTCACATGTCCATTTGGTACTTTTGCTTATCTAAAAATGCTTTTTGGTTTGTGTAATGCACCGGCCACTTTCCAAAGATGTATGTTGAGCATATTTAGCGATATGGTAAAAAATACCCTAAAGGTGTTTTTGGACGACTTTACCATTTACGGTAAGTTGTTTGATAATTGTTTGCTCAATGTTGAACATCTTTTAGCAAGGTGCATCAATAAGCAACTCGTCCTAAATTGGAAAAATATACCACGTCGTGGTGACAAATGGCATTGTATTAGGCCATGTTGAATCGGAGAAAGGCATTGAAATGGACAAGGTGAAGATTGAGCTTATCTCCAATCTTCCCACCCTTAGGTCAATCAAAAATGTTCGCTCATTTTTGGGGCATACCGAGTTCTACCAAAGGTTCATTCAAAACTTTAGTGTCATCTCTAAACCCATGTGCAATTTTCTTTTGAAACATTCCCCATTTGAATGGTCCAAAGAATGTGAGGAAGCCTTTGTCAAACTAAAGTACATGCTCACTACCGCACCTATCATGCAAACTCCGGATTGGAATCTTCCCTTTGAGCTTATGTGTGATACAAGTGACTACGCCGCTGGGCCTGTCCTAGGCCAAAGAAAGGACAAGAAGCCGGTAGTGATCTTTTATGAAAGACTAACTCTCAATGAGGCTCAAATGAACTACACCAGCACGGAGAAGGAACTTTTGGCTATTGTCTTCGCCCTCGACAAATTTTGGTCCTACCTCATTGGATCGTTATTATTATTTTCACCGATCATGCAACTCTTAAGTAACCTTTTTACGACGAAAGATGCAAAGCCAAGGTTTCTAAGATGGATTCTTTTCTTACAAGAATTCAATATTTTCATAAAGGACAAGAAAGGTGTTAAAAATGTGGTGGCGGATCATCTATCTTGCCTTTTATTCACTGATCACATCGAGTAAAGTGAAATCAAAGATTCGTTCTCGGATGAACAACTATTTTCGATAACTTCATTGTCGTGGTACGGCGACATTGTTAATTATCTTGTCACTAGTAAGATGCCAACACATTGGAATGCTCAAGATCAGCGAAAATTTAGGTCCGAAGTGTACCAATTCTATTAGGAAGAACCATTTGTTCAAGTATGGTGCGGATCAAATTATTTGGCGTTGTGTACTGAATGAAGAGTTCGAAAAAGTCCTTACTTTGTGCCACAACGAAGCTTGTGGAGGGCACCTCTAGGCTAAGAAGACGACGACCAAGAACTTGCAAAGTGGCCTTTATTAGCTAACATTGTTCAAAGGCGGCTACCAACATTGCAAAGCTTGATCAAGATGACAAATGCTAGAAGGGATTACAAGAAAAAGCATGATGCCGCTTAACATGATCTTGGTGGTTGATGTGTTCGATTGTTGGAGAATCGATTTCATGGGACCATTCCCATCCTCTTTCGGTAACCTTTATATTTTACTAGCAGTTGATTATGTTTCTAAGTGGGTAGAGGCCCAAGCTTGCAAAAAAAATGATCACAAAGTGGTGATTCAATTTTTAAAAGAAAACATTTTTGCAAGGTTTAGCACTCCCAAAGCGATTGTAAGCGATTGTAAGCGATGGTGGTACTCATTTTTGCAATAAACCTTTTGAATCTTTAACGCAAAAATATGGGATAAATCACAAAGTATCACTTGTTTATCATCCACAAACCAACAAGCAAGCTGAACTTGCCAATAGAGAGATTAAGCAAATCCTAGAAAAAATGATAAATTCAAACCGCAAGGATTGGTCTTTGCGTCTTAACGATGCGCTTTGAGCTTACCGTACGGCTTTTTAAATAATTTTAGGAATGTCTCCCTACCGAATAATATATTGCAAGCCTTGATATCTTTCCATTGAATTGGAACATAGATCATTTGGGCGATTAAAATGATGAACTTTGATTAGGAAAAAGCCGAAAGCTACCGGAAGTTGCAACTTGAGGAATTAGACGAATTACGGAGAGATGCGTATCAAACGGTTAAGATAAACAAGAAAAGGGCAAAAAAAATTCATGATAAATCAATTATGAGAAAAGAGTTCAAACTCGACCAAAAAGTCCTTATTTATAATACGCATCTTCACCTTTTTCCTGAAAAGTTGAAGTCGCATTGGACCAGCCCCTACATTGTCAAGCATGTATTTTCGTTTGGAGCAGTAACGGTGATGGATCCAAAAACGAGGTTTGAATTCAATGTCAACGGACAAAGATTGAAATTGTTTTTTGATTTCCCACTTCGAGAAGAGTCCACCCCTCTCAAAGATCCGATTTATGCCTAACAAGCATAGGTCATGTTTATAAAAATATATATATATATATATATATATTTGAATTTTTTATATATATATTTGCTTTATTTTTTGTAACGACCCGGTCCTACCTCAGTACTATATTGTCCACTCTGGGTGGCTCCACTCTAGCTCCAACTGGGCAACCCTTTCCCGCACGGCTTTGTTTCTGGGAGCTCACGACCAGCTTCACAGGGGGTCACCCATCCTGGGATTGCTCTGATCCACTACTCGCTTAACTTCGGAGTTCTTATGGGATCTGAAGCCAGTGAGCCCCCAAAAGGCCTTGTCCTGGTTTGAGAGTATGCAGTACCGTCAACCTTCAACCCGAAAGTCTAGCTCCACAGGGAAGGATCGATATTGTCCCGTCCGGGCGGCTCCACTCGGCTCCAACCGAGCAGCCCTTTCCCTCAGGGTTTTGTTCCTGGGAGCTCACAACCAACTTCCTAGGGGGTTACCCATCCTGGGATTTCTCTGGTCCACTACTTGCTTAACTTCGGAGTTCTCATGGGATCCGAAGCCAGTGAGCTACCCAGGAGGCCTCGTACTTAATTAGTGGCCATTTCTTACTTATATGGGTCTCCAAGGATCCCCCATCTTCCGATGTGGGATGCCCCCTTTGAGCTACAATTCCTCCCCTCTAAGGGAGTACTCATCACTCGCAGGGCGTCACATCCTTCCTCCTAAGCGAATCGGCGTCCTTGTCGACACATCGTACTCTATCGGGTCCGCTTTGATACCATTTATAACGACCCGGTCCCACCTCAGTACGATATTGTCCGCTTTGAGTGGCTCCGCTCCAGTACCAACTGGGCAGCCCTTTCTCGCACGGCTTTGTTTCTGGGATCTCACGACCAGCTTCCCAGGGGGTCACCCATCCTGGGATTGCGGATTGCTCTGGCCGTCTACTCGCTTAACTTCAAAGTTCTTATGGGATCTGAAGCCAGTGAACCCCCAAAAGGCCTCGTACTTAATTAGCGACCAATTTTTACTTATATGGGTCTCAAGGAATCCCCCACTTTCCGATATGGGATGCCCCTTTGAGCTACACTTCCTCCCCTCCAAGGGAGTACTCATCACCCGCAGGGCATCACATCATATTTAAAATAATAGTGGGGTGAGCTAACCAGGCTCAGTGGGAACTATACAATTAAATTGATGTATACGAAAATACAAGTTATAACTCACACACATACATGATTATAGAAAACAAGTTTAAACATAATACGTAAATATAATGTGTTGGTCATATAAGGCACCAATTATCCTACATTAAGTATAGTCATCTCGAAGGTAATCGAAGGGCTACAACCCTTATAATATCAAGAAGGCTACAACCCTCATATAGTACCGGTAATCGGGCTCCAACCCGTAAGATAATCAAGCGGCTCCTACCGCACATATGGGCTCCAACCCAATAATCATAAGCAAGGCTACAACCATGCTATAGACACCTTATGTAGATAATTGTGCCACGGGAGGTAATATCATAAACAACAATACACATGTATATATATATACCAAATTCATAGATAACCAACACAATCATTAAGTTTTAAAGCAACTTATACATATGTTTTCATCATCTCCATGTACAAGTGTGATAAAATCACCAATCATTCCACCAAGATAAGTATACCCATAGTTCATGTAGAAATTTATAAGCTTGATCTCCATCTTGGTGGGTTTTGGGCAAAACATAATAAATTGATACATACATGCTTGAAATATAGTAAAATCAAGTGATATCAAGCATTAATAGTAAGCTAATCAAAGTTTTGTAACTCTTTGCCCAGTTGTAAGCTTAACCCCACATAGGGTTTGTATAATTTTGCGGAAGATGATAATACAACAATAAACTTTTAAGAAAATAGATTTAATAATAGTGTCCCCACCTCTAAGATGCTAGAAGCACAAGATTGGAAGCTTGTATCGAATCCTTGAAGCTACACTCCAGGACAACCACAAACCCTTGCTCCCGATGCTCAAATGAGACGAATGAAGGTAGGAGATGATGAATAGTGGAGAAAGTGTTGATTCAAGGCTTTAATCTTGAACCATGATGTAGATTTGACAAGAACACTCTAAGATCTCTTGTTTACCTCTCTCTAGAACCCTTATACCACAAGGGAGGCATATCAGTCAAATTGGAAGAAAAAATGAGGTTAAAAAGGATAAAAATCGGGTCAAAACTCGTCAAAATTAGACTATAGGGCACCAAGATCGATCTTGGGGGTCCAAGATCGATCTTGGAACCACTGCACTAAATTTAACTAATTTTTGGCTTCCCGAACCCTCGAAATGCTGGAATCTCGTTCTGAGCCAAACACGAAAGTTGTAAAGGGGATGATACGGAACTTTGGGCACTAATGGGGACTCATTCGGATTGCTAACGAAGAAGTTATGAGCTTCCAAAGTTGATCCAAAATTTAGAAATCGCGTAATACCAAAACTTGGGATTTATACATCGATTTCGATTCGGGCCTTCCGAATAACGAAACGATTGATCTTTCAAACTTCGTATGCCTACTTTGACATGCTAGAGGTTTTACATCATCCAAAAAGAATTCAAATCAAGAATTCATTATCCAAAGTGGACATTTAAGTTTAACTGAATGCCAAGGAAAAAATTACACAAGAAATGAGATACGGGTATTACAATCTCCCCTCCTTAAAATATTTCGTCCTCAAAATATAAATAAAAAAAAGGTTCGAAAGTACCTCATTGGAGCAATTGCAGATACTTGGCTTGAATTTCTGACTCAAGCTCCCACGTGGCTTCTTCTACATCATGATGAAGCCAAATTACCTTGAGCAATGGAATTATGCGATTTCGGAGGACTTGCTCTTTACGGTCGACCACGAGTATCGGCTGCGTCTCGTAAGAAACATCATCGTTAACCTTAAGCTCCTCAGTTGGAATGACATGAGATGGATCCGGTACATACTTCCGTAACATGGACACATGAAACACGTTATGAATACGTTGAAGTGATGGGGGTAAAGCCAATCGATAGGAAACTGATCCCACAAGCTGAATAATCTCATACGGACCAATATATTTAGGGGCAAGCTTGCCTTTGTTCCCACAATGGATGATACCATGACGAGGTTTCACTTTAAGGAACACGTAGTCACCCACTTCGAATTGTAAGGGTCGCCGTCTTTTATCCGCGTAACTCTTTTGACGACTTTGGGCCGTTGCCAAGCTTTGCTTAATCAACTTTATCTTTTCAGTAGTGTCTTACACTAACTGTGGTCCTAACACGGATGTTTCACCGGCCTCGACCTAACATACGGGTGACCTACATGGTCTACCGTACAAGGCTTCATACGGAGCCATGCCTATACTAGCTTGAAAGCTATTATTATAGGCAAACTTAGCAAATGGAAAAAAGTCATCCCAATTCCCCCGGAAGTCTAGAACACAAGCTCTAAGCATATCCTCAAGAATCTGAATTGTTCTTTCTGATTGCCCATCAGTTTAAGGGTGGAAAGCGGTACTAAAGGTTAATCTTATGCCCATGGCTCGCTAAAGAGCTTCCCAAAAACGTGAAGTGAAAAGAGGATCACGATAAAAAACAATAGACACTGGTACCCTGTGAAGTTTAACTATCTCACTAATATATAGTTTCGCTAGCTTCTCAAGTGGGTCGTTCTCTCGGATTGGCAAGAAATGCGCTGATTTTGTGAGGCGGTCAACAATCACCCAAACTGCATTGTTTTTACGTTGCGTTCTGGGCAAACCCATCCTCCCCTGTGGGAGGCAGCTTAGCTTCCCCGGCTGCGTGTACTCTGATACCAGGACGGTGTGACGCCCTGCTAGTGATGAGTGCTCCTTTAGAGGGGAGGAAGTGTAGTTCAAAGGGGACATCCCACATCAGAAAGTGGGGGATTCCTTGAGACCCAAATAAGTAAGAATTGGTCGCTAATTAAGTACGAGACCTTTTGGGGCTCACTGGCTTCGAATCCTATAAGAACTCCGAAGTTAAGCGAGTAGACGGCCAGAGCAATCCCAGGATGGGTGACCCCCTGGGAAGCTGGTCCTGAGCTCCCAGAAATAAAGCCGTGCGAGAAAGGGTTGCCCAGTTGGTGCTGGAGCGGAGCCACTCAAAGCGGACAATATCGTACTGAGGTGGGACCGGGTCGTTACAAATGATATCAGAGCGGACCCCACAGAGTACAATGTGTCGACGAGGATGTCGATTCCCTTGGGAGGAAGGATGTGACGCCCTGGGAGTGATGAGTACTCCCTTCGAGGGGAGGAAGTGTAGCTCAAAGGGGGCAATCCCACATCGGAAAGTGGGGGATTCCTTGAGACCCATATAAGTAAGAATTGATCGCTAATTAAGTACGAGGCCTTTTGGGGGCTCACTGGCTTCGGATCCCATAAGAACTCTGAAGTTAAGCGAGTAGACGGCCAAAGCAATCCCAGGATGGGTGACCCCCTGGGAAGCTAGTCGTGAGCTCACAGAAACAAAGCCGTTCAAAAAAGGGCTGCCCAGTTGGTGCTGGAGCAGAGCCACTCAAAGCGGACAATGTCGTACTGAGGTGGGACCGAGTCATTACATTTTCTTTCCATCTTTTTTGGGTTTGGTTTGATAAACATGATATTACGTTTGAAATGTGGTTGTAATGCATGCATGTTATATTTTATCTAATTCTAACCCGTTTATTTGCTAGTGTATACAAATAGTAATTTTGCCTTTGAAAATAGCTCTCTTTTGTCTTATGAAAATGGAAAAGCCAAATAGGAGACTGCCCATTTCTCGTTTTCTGCACATTAAGGACAATACGTTCTTCAAGTTGGGGGGTAATATGCTTAAACTTTAATGGATTTTCAGTTTTTGAATATTTCATGTGTTCAGAGCTTATATATATATATAAACAAAACAAAACAAAAAAAAAATTAAAGTTTGAAAAATGATGAATACTTTTTTTAAATGATGTTAATTAGTTCATTAGCTATTGGCATTAATTCCTTGACCTAGATGGAATTTTGAGTGATAATCTAGCTTGCTTTACTTTAATTAGATAAATGACCCTAGAAACGTCCCTTAAAATGTGTAAATGTTTTAAGTAGATAAATTCTCTCGTAACACTTAGAGTCATTTTTATTTTGTGTAAAGGGAATTCTTGTCCAAAAAAATGATGGAAGTTTTTTCAAAAAGATCCTCCAATGGAAAGGACCAATGCATGGCACTTTGAAAAACTTGGATGACTTTTAATGATAATATTGACTTAAAGTTTGACTTGACTAAATCATAACTTTCTTTGTCTAATATTATGGATAGGTAAAGGTTATCATATGAGAAAGGGTGAATAACTTCCTTTTAGTTTAATAAATAAGCATAAAATGTCAAATTTTATATCATGAGTCCGCTGCCCCCCCCCCCCCCCCAATCGAGAAGAAAACTGCCTTGAACTAATTTAGCAAAAAATTCAAGAAGAGATAAGAAAAGTGCTTAGAAATGGACAAAATTTAAAACTTTTGTTTTTGAAGGAAATTCCTCTTCCATCTCTACTGATCAATACTCTTTGTGTTTAAATGAGAATTGCAAAGACAAGGTTTAGCATATGAATAAAGGGAAGTATGGGTCAAGTTTCTAAAGGAGATAAGCAATTTAAATAATCATTCAAAACCCGCAAGTCTGCAAATAGTGATAGTAATGTCCTGAACTTTGCAAATTGAACTTTTGATGTTTGTACGTATCATTAATGTAGACTTTCACGACACAAACCTTGTTTTCAAAGGGAACTTGGAAGTTTCTAAAAGGGCTTAGTGCATTTTATCAATGCATATTCGGATATTATTTTACTTTTATTTATCTTTCTAAGGGACTAGCAAGAGATAAGTTGGGGGAAGTTGATAAACGCATAATATTATCATTCATACACTTATTTTCGGAGTTGTTTGAAACGTTTATTTCTCTAAATTTATTCAATTTGCCAACTTATTTTGTGATTAGTCTCGTAGCACTTTTGTATTTAACAATGCTTGGAAAAGCACATTTTGTGTTTATTTTGGTGTCTTTAGATCTTAAGAAATATTGTATTCAATACAAAATCCATCTTAAGATGGTGAAATTTTTTATGAGACAAAGGGCATCCAAGAAAGTGAATTTTTCAATTGACAAAAGGTATCTTATGATGGTGGAATTTTTTATGTGACAAACGGCATCCAAGATAATGGATTTATCACTGAAAATTAAAAAAAGTAAAAAAAAGCATTGTTTATTTTTGGAATCCAACACAACAGTCCCATTTATAGACTTCATTGTTGTATTGGAGAGATAACTTTTATTACTTCTCATTTCTCAATCTATAGAGATCTTGTAATAGTTTTTAGAGAGAGAAATGGAGTTCATTTATATAATTCTTGTCTCTACATTTATTATGGAGTAAATTTCTTTGCTAAGGCTAAAAGATGAAGTTTGCAATGCATTAATTATGTAAATTCAATTCTCATTCCATTGTTAGTATTGTTAAATAGTTGTTGAATCCTACATCTTCTCCATTTGATTAACCATTCATAAGCTAGTAAGATAATTTTGATATGATGATTTGACTTTGTATGCCTTGTATACATAGTCTCAAGCATTAATGAGCAAATGATACACTTGTGTATTTCTTACTAGCCTATGTCCATTCCTTCTATGAATGAGATACTTTTCATTACCAAGGATGATTAATCTTTGAATATTCATAGAAACACCATAAATTTTAGATTCTAATCCTTGAACACTTTAATGATATGTTGAGTGCTTTCTAAATTTTATGTGATTTTGAGACTAATCATCTTCTTAGTTAAAGTGTTGCCAAAGAATATTTTTAAATTTATGTCATAAACAACTTCACTAATCATTCTAAGGATTCAATTTGTATTTATCAAATATGTCTATATAGGATGGTTTGGTCTCCACCTAGACCCCCCAATTTTAGATAAATGAAATATTATGATTTATTGAGCTAAACTCTTTGTAGTTGGCCATTTTCATAATCAAGTCAATTGCCTAGGGGAAAGTAACATGAGTTCTCAAATGCCTAGTTTAAATTTATGCCTTTTCTTTTAATGTATCTCAAGTTCATATTTTGGTTGAACATTATATGGGAATGAGTTGTACTTGCTTCACACCCATTGTTACAAAATAAAAAGGAGAGATACACTTGTGTTGAGCTTACACCCTTTCTTTATATGGCATTTATATGGGAATGGATTGTTTTTGCTCCACACATTTTTGCTTAAAAATGGGTAAAATACTATAGACTTAAGAATTGCATCGAGAACTTTAAATGAGGTTGATTCTACATAACTTTGCAAAACAAATGAATTTTATAATGCCTTAGCGTTTTCTCATCTATTGTTAGATCACTTTAATTTTTATTGTAAGACTATAAAATCAACCACTAAAATCAACTAATTAAATTCTCTTAGCAAAGCCTTGGACTCGTAATCACCACATCGTCTTTCCGACTATCCTTGTTGATCGACACTTGGACTTACTGAGTATTATAAATTGACAACCTGCACTTGGGTACTTAAGCGCAAAAGGTGTGAAAATTACTCAAAAGATTTGATTTGCGCTGACCTCTCGATCACCACTGGTTGTTTGTCAGAATAATAACTCCACCAATCGTACTCCTCCTTACTTCGGAAGCCATTAAACCCATTTTTTGTTACGTCCTTCTTTTTTGGCTTAGTTGGGACCTTGGATTTGGAAGAGGAAGCCATTATTGATGAGGTTGAAGGTGGGTTGAGACGGGGAGAGATGAATGAATCTCAAATTTGGGTGAATGTTTTTAAAGATCAATGTAGAAAGAGAGTGGGTTTTAAGAAGGTAATGAGAGATTGGGGAAGGAATTATGGCATTGTTAATGGTTTGGGAAGTGGGTGGAGGGATATGGGGAAGAAGAGGGAGGCTATAGGAGTTACAATTTTTAAAATGGGAGTAAATGGTAAGATTTTCGAATGTGCTCTGTTTTCAAATTGCCATTTTGGCCAAGTCAAAACATCTGATCGATTAGAGGATTGCCCTCTAATCGGATAGAGCTCTTTTGAAAATTCTCTACCCATCTCTAATCGATCAGAACTATTTTTGCTAGCTTTTATCAATATTTGCTCTTTTCTTCACCATATTCGCTCCAAAAGGCCTATTATTGTTCCTAAATCTCAATCAGCCAAAAATATATACATTATTTACAAAATCAACCTATGCTTTTTAGCCATAGGTTGGGTCATTGAAAGGGGTGGACCCCTCTCGAGTTGGAAATTCCAAAAATGGCTTTAAGCGTTGACCGTTCACTTTGAACTCAAATAAGGTTTTGGGATCCTGCACGTTCACAGCCCCAAATGGGAATACATGCTTAACAATGTAAGGGCTAGTCCAATGAGACTTCAATTTTTCTGGAAAGTGATGCAAACATGTGTTATAAACTAAAACTTTTTGCCCAAGTTTAAATTCTTTTCTTAAAATTGATTTATCGTGGAAAATCTTGGGGTGTTCTTTCCTTATCTTTGCATTGTCATAAGCATCTCTTCTCAGTTCATCAATTTGGAATTTAAGATCATGTCCAGCTTTCTCCATATCAAAATTTACCATCTTAGTTGCCCAAATTATTTGTGTTATAATTCAATGGACATATGACATGATTTTTCATAAACAATCTGATAGGGAAACATATCTAGAGTTGTTTTATACGTAGTACAGTATGCCCAAAACGCATCATTTAGTCTTAAAGACCAATCTTTGCGGTTTGCATTCACCGTCTTCTTTAAGATATGTTCGATTTCCATATTAACTACCTCAGCTTGACCGTTCGTTTGAGGGTGATAAGTGAGCAATACTTTGTTATTCATACCATACTTTCACATAAGTGATTCAAATGGTTTATTGCAGAAATGTGTAATGCCGTCACTTATTATTGCCTTGGGTGTGCCAAATCGTGCAAGAATGTGTTCAAAACTTAATCCTTTCTTAATCATCCTTTCTGAAGGGATGATAAAATCTTGGATTTTCTAGAAAAAAAAAAATTAGAGGGCGTGCAAAATAAAAATTTAGAACTCCGAAACACAGAAGGCGATGGAATGGAGGCTTTATTCTTCCCTTGAAAGGGGGATTAGCCAAACATTACAAAAGTTGAATACATGAAGGATGGGAATTGCGCTATATTACCAAAACTAGTAATGTATTTTATACTTTATATTTCATTTTAATAATTCAACCTTTTTTCTAGATAAAGTGTAAAATGTGCATTGCTACTTTTGATAATTTCCATACAAATTGTTTCATTAAATATTAAGAGAACAATAGTGCTAAGAAAATGCAAGAAATCTTCTCCAAAGTATTTATGCTTTCAAACTCTTAATCTCACACGATATTATCATATGTCCTCTTATGCTTCAACAACCTTCCAATACATAAAATGGCATGCAAAAACATGTTAACAACCTAATTTGCTATGGAATCAACAAGTCATAAATTTAGGTTTAAGTGGTATGCTTAGCCATATAAGGATACTATAATGCTTAACCGTAAATTTAGGTTTAAGTGCCTATGTAACCATATAAGAAATCTTCTCCAACATATTTATTTTAATGCGCTTATCAATGAGGATGGTAATGATTATGAGTTTTTGGCTAAATATGCGAGTCTTGATATTACGGTCTTGGCTACCCAGGTTTCTCCCACAGACACATCATCTCTGAGTCAAGTTCCATTTCTATTAGATACTCCTTCGAGTAGGGAGGTTGTTGCTTTGTCATCGACTAATGAAGGTTTTACTATAGTGGTTTCAAGAGCTCATAAAAGAAGGTTCATTGACAATCGTAAAATGACTATTTAGGCAGGTAAGACCACCTCATAGTGCTAAGAACTTAGACACAAATCTAGAGCCCGTGAAGGCTTATCATTTGCGGCCTACTAAGAAGCGTCATTATATTTTCTTTTAATTATTTTTTGTTTGATTGTGTTTGTTTCGGGTCTAACTTTTCCAGCTTAGTTTTGAGGTTGTTTATTTTTCCTTTCCCTTTAATTTATTTTATTACCTACCGGGTTTGGGCTTTTCCAAACCCAAATTTTCTTTTTATGATATTTCTCTCTAAACTTGCTTCGAAAGTTTAGAGCTACCATTAAAAATGAAAAACAATCATGAGAAAATTTCAAAACATTGGAAATCGCTTTTTTTTTGGGGGGGGGGGGGGGAGGAGGGGTGGTTCTTCTTTTCCTCTTTTAAAGCTTTGGAATTCAATATATCTTGCATCTTAGTGAATTGTAACTATACTAGGGTATACCCGTGCCATCCGGCATGATAAATTAAATAAAAACCGATAATAAGATAAAAAGAGTAATGTGTGATGAATCTAAATCGACATACTTATGTTCAATATATCTTCATATTAGACCAACTAAAAGTAAACTGGATTGGACCGACTTGTTTTTAATTTTTAAATAATTGTTTAATCATATTTTTTTATCTTAATTTGATCTCGGCAAAATAAGTTTTTAAGAAATTAAACTCAAGGCCATATGTAAAAATAATTCAATCACGTCTGTTGGTATGATTTGAAAATAGTCCAAAAATTTAACTGATATATTGTGAACACTCCTAAAAACGACATTATAAGATGATCAATAATAATTTACGAACACATAAAATATTTTGATCTTGGCAAAATAAGTTTTTAACAAATTAAATTCAAGGCCATATGTGAAAATAATTCAACCACATCTGGTATGATTTAAAAATAGTTCAAAAATTTAATTGATATATTGTGAACATTCCGAAAAACGACATACTAAGATGATCAATCATGTACGAACGCATAAAGTACATCCTTAAATTTACGAACACTAATGTACGAACACTGTGATGGATCTCGTTTAATTGATCTTGATTAGTGAATTTTAAATATTAAATTATAAATTTTTTATTTTAAGTTATAACATTTTTAATGTAGAAAAAATTATTGATATTTGAGAATTTATTGTGTATATTATTAGTATTAAATGTTACTCAATAAATTTTCTTATTTTTTTTTACATAATTTTATAGTCATGGTGGATCTTGTTTAATTAATAATGATTAGTAAATTTAAATATTAAATTCATAATTCTATAGTTATGATGGATGCTATTTAATTGATTTTGATTAGTAGATTTAAATATTATTTTTTTATGAAATTTCTTGATTAGTATATTTTAAATATTAGATATTAAATATTAAATTTTTTATTTTAAGTTATGACATTTTTAATGTAGAAAAAATGATTGATATGTGAGAATTTATTGTGTGTATATTATTAGTATTAAATGTTACTCAATAAATTTTCTTATTTTTTTTACATAATTTTATAGTCATAGTGGATCTTGTTTAATTAAAAATGATTAGTAAATTTAAATATTAAATTCATAATTCTATAGTTATGATGGATGTTGTTTAATTGATTTTGATTAGTATATTTAAATATTATTTTTTTATGAAATTTCTTGATTAGTATATTTTAATATTAGATATTAAATATTAAATTTTTTATTTTAAGTTATGACATTTTTAACGTAAAAATATTTATTGGTGTGTGAGAGTTTACTTTGTGTATATTATTGGTGTTAAATGTTTCTTAATATATCTTTTTACATAATTTTATAGTCATAATGGATCTTGTTTAATTGATCTTGATTTGTAGATTTTAAATACTAAATTTTTATTAAATTTTGAATTTTTTATTTTAAAATATGGCATTTTTAATATAGAAAAAATTATTGGTGTGTGAGAATTTATTGTGTATATATTATTGGCGTGAGTGTTTCAACTTTGATGTGACATCTTGATGTGTGTATAAAACTCATCCAATGGTGTAGAGTTAATGCACACTATAACATGTATATTTTTAACCATTAGATTTTTATACTTTTTGAAAATAAATTTGGTCAAACTTGATGTTTTATAATATTGATGGAAGTGTCGGTTTAATCTCAATGTAAAGAGGACAGGTTAGGAATTGTGGGATCCAAAAAATGTTGTGCTTGTAACATATACAAGAGGCCATATTGACGCCGCTTAAATAACGCGTTGCGATAGAGCCCAAGTGCAGGCACGTCAAGTTGTAATATAGTCTCGGAAGTCCGAGTGTCGAACCACAGGGATAAGTGAAGAGGAATGGAATGGATTACGGATTAAGTGATTTTCTGGTTTCTGTGAGTTGGTTTGTTGTAGAACAACGTAAATGTAAAACAGATGCGAAAATAAATAAGAAAGCACTAAGGTAGGTGGAGATTAGTTACGATTTAAGAAACGGTGATCATTAGCTCATACTAAGATTAGAACACAAGGATTCTCGAGAAATGGGGAATGTTGGTGTATCTCTCAATAGCAGAGGGTGCGACGCTAGGCGACTCATTCCCGAATTGAAGCTATATCAAGAGAGATACAAACGACATACCACCAAAGACGAGGTTATCATTCCTACCTCTTAGCTACGGGTGTGAAGCAAGGCCACCCATTCCCGATGAAGCTAATCCGAGATAGATATGACGAACTCATCATAAAAAGATTTAACATCAAGCAAGTGTGGTAATCTCATGATTTAAAGAATGAAAATTATAAAGTGAATCCTAACAATGAAACGGAATAAAGTTTATGGGATAAATTAGTCAACTCATCATTTATCACATATGGTAGAAAATAAAGAGTCTAAGTATCACATAAAGTGTAAGAAGCACTCAATATATCAATAAATGAATCAAAGATAAGCTAAACAAATTTAAAATCCATCTATGGAGTTTTAAGAACTATTCATAATTTCTATGAAGAGGGAAAAACTCCATGGATGGGGGAAAGGGACTACAAGCTTTTTAGAACCATATAAATATGTTGTATGTTCATTAACAACCAAGCACTAAATATACAAGGCATATAAAGTCTTAATATTATGAATATACCTAGAAAGCTTGCAACAATGGAGGAAATGAAGAAGAAAAGGATTTACAACTATTTCTCAAACTTTAAACATGGATTGAGCCATAAATCACCGAATATTATATCGCGGTTCACCTCCGTAACCTTAGTAAAAGACTACTCCATAATACTCGAAACAAGAATTATAGAAGAAGCATTCATTTCTTAAAATCAAAGTAAACTTACAAGAAGAAGAAGAAATTACAAGGTTTTAGCTCCCACTTCTCTCTAGAACTTGTACAAAAACTTAGATGTCTTTCCAAGAAGCTAAGAGAAAAATAATATATATTAAAAGGTTGCAAAATATCTAACTAAATATCTAAAATAGCTTGAACCACTAAAATAGCCCATTTTGGGTGTGAAATGGCCAAGTTGCAAGGGCCATGATCGATCATGGTTATGCCCATGATCGATCATGGAAGTGCTCTGCCAGAAAATCTTGCAACCATGATCGATCATGGCTTTGCCCATGATCGATCATGGGTCTGGAACTTGTTCACTCAGCACTTTGCAAGCCTCCGAGCTTACTCTTGATCACTTCATGCAATGCCATTGTACTCCAATCCTACAAACACATGGAATACTACAAAATACACACCAACTTGGGCCATGTTAGATACAAAACTCGCTAAGACACTAATCTCAAGATAAGCGGATAATTAGGCAGAATTAAAGCAACAAACGCGTCATGCGACTCTGGGAAAGAGCTTATGCATGACAATATTATGCGTTTATCACATATCTTATCTAATCTTATAACTAATACTAATAACAAAAGAATTTCACCATATTTCCCCAAATGTCATATCCTCACTCTGCCTCGTGTCCCTGCGGTTTTCTCTCATCCCCTTCATCAGGAATCATCACGTCCGTATCCTCTCTCTCTCTCTTCCAACTATTTCTCTCTCTAATTTAAAAACATAACTGTTATCCAAATCAAATTCTCTCTTTATTCTGAAACCGTCTCATCCGTTTTCTCTTGCCGCTCTCTATTGCTGCCATCTTCTCCCCATCTCTTCATCTTTCCCGTAGAACCTAATAGCTTCTTACGTTTTCATGGGTCTTTCAAATCGGTTTTCACCATGGATTAAGTCGTGTGGTAATAGTTCGTGCCCTTTAGGTTTCTTCTTCTCTCATTTATGCATCTCTCCAACATTGCTGCCGTCAGTTGCAATTTTTCGCTCAATTTTAGTATTTCAATCGGTAATATTTTTCATCTTTTTTTATGCCCTTTAGATATTAATTGTCTGTTTTTGAATTATTCAATTATATCGAGTACGTTCATGTTTGCATAATTTTCCAATTTCTTTCTTTTCTTCCTCTCTCTATTCTCTCTTCAATTAAATTTAGAAACTCTCACTACCTGTTTCTCACACAGCTTTCTCCTAATTGTCGAGAAGAGAAAGAAAGAATCAACAATTTTTCTCAGAGACAGAGAGGCCGAGGCAAGTCAATCAATCTAATCTTTAATGTGTACTGCAATTGTAAGTAATATTTTCTTCAGTTCTGTGTTAAACTATGTGAAGGTTTTGGTTAATGATATCTTTTTGTTTGATGTACGCTATGATGCTTTAGGATATTCCTAATTCATTCAATACCTTTTTTTCGGCGTAATCCTTGGATTTACAAACGAAACTGTATCGGAAACTTTTCTTCTTCTCACAATTGTTGAAAATATTATTAATTTCTTTATTGCAATCACAACGAGAGCACGTCTCTTCACCAATTTAATTTTTTTGCCTATTCCTTTTCTTTAGGCCTAACTATCTATAAAAAACATCACATCATTGAAACCATATTCTGGATCCATATTCTGGATGTTCTAGCCGGTGTCTTACCCTTCTTCTAACTTGCAATTCATTTTCATGAGATTGGGATGAAAGAAATTTGAAACAAAATTAGGTAATTCTGCATCATCTACAACAAAATTAACTTTCTTTTAAGCATGTTTTACTTCTCGATCTGATAAAGCATGATTTAGAGGTTAAAAGTTCTATTTGTATGTTTGCATATATGTTAGGGATTGTACATTGTGAGTAGGATGTTTCCCACTGTAATTCGGTACTCATTTATTCAATTTTTTTTATATGCATTGTTATTAAAACGTTAGACAATTAGATTTGTGTGAAAAGTTGAAAAATAAGTTACGAGTATGTGAAAGATGCTCTCTATCTCATGGTCATTTTTATGTGCAGAAGTCCATAATTCTTCATTATTTTTTGTGAAAATTTTTCTTTCTCAACCTTCAAAGAAATTCTTTCCATTGAAAAAGTCCAAAAGTAATAAAAGATCTCACCATATATCTCAAATTGTTTTCCAACTTCTCACAAAAATCAATTGTTTTTGTTATCATTTTTCATGTTGTTTTGTTATCAAACCCACCCTTAAATGTGTCTTATCAAATGTTTGAGTAAGAAAATAAATTTTCTTTGTGATTATTTTATATAAATTTATTGCTACAAAAATGGAAAAATATTTGAGATGCGGTGATATTAACTTTACTTTTTGACTTCTTTCTTAGAAAATTTTTCTCTTTGAATGGTGGTGAAGAAATTTTTTCCATAAAAGATAAAGGAGGATGGAGGACATGTACTCATCAAAATGAGTATGAGATGCAGCATCCTTCAACCTATTTTTCATCTTTTAACTCAAATTAATTATTTTTCTTATCACTTTCCATGTTGCTATCAAACAATGCCTAGATAGAGGTATTTTTTTTGTTACGAGAGTGTTTGGGGGCACAAAGAGCATCTTTACAAATTGGCATGGATTGAGCAAAAAGAAAGAATTTAAAACCGAGGAACATAATACTAATTTTATAAAGAGCTTGCTCCAAAAGTTGAAGGATGAACTTTCTAAGGTTTATTCTGAGATTCTTAGTATCATTTCACAGGCATCCAATCACACCTTTTTCAACAAAAGGATGAATGTTTTATCGACATGGCCCCTTCCTTGCGAGTAGATCCATTTCTTACTATACTATATATGATAGTATATGAGCAACGTATAGTCTATTTTTTCATGTCCAAATGTGTAACCTATATTTTTTTATAACATCACATTGTAGAAATTCTAGGAAAATATTGTACAAAGATATACATAAATAGGAAATTATTGTATATCGTTCCTTTGGTTGTCCTCTATTAATGTTAATTTTTATTTTTTTTTCCTCAAATATAGCTAGGGCCATCATAAAGATTAAGCTCGCACAAATTGAAGGTCTCCTTGGAAGACTTCAACATTTTTCGAGCAATATCTTCTCTCTATTAGTGTTGATTATTTTTTATTCTCAAATATAGGGCCATCATAAAGGTTAAGCTCACACAAATTGAAGGTCTCCTCGGAAGACTTCAACAGTTTTCGAGCAATATCTTCTCTCTGTTAGTGTTGATTCTTTTTTATTCTCAAATATAGGGCTATCATAAAGATTAAGCTCACACAAATTGAAGGTCTCCTTGGAAGCCTTCAACTGTTTTCGAGCAATATCTTATCTCCTCAAGCACTTTTTGCTATTACGGACAGAATTGGAAAGCAAATAAAAATTTATTTGCAATTTAATTTATAAAAGAGTGATAAGTTTAATTTCATCTCATATGTACTTTGTTGATTTTCTTTATCAAATTAGTTGCAGTGCATGTATATGAAGTTAAGTGGAACAAAGAAAAGTATAGGTTAACTATATATGCCTTTATATTGCACAGGGGTAATTTATAGCTTTATACTGCTAGCAGTTCTCACTTGATAAAGTTTTCGAAGAAGAACACCACCTGCAGGCCTTCTAGATTTGAGGATGTATTTCAAGTCATTGCAGAAAATTCTAGGTGATCAGAGAGATTTAAGAATTTATGTACGAGGAATTTAATTTATTATGTCTAGCATTCAATTGTAGCAGCATAATTCATAAAGCAAGGACAATATTTTAATGTCATATTACTTTGTTGGTTGATCTCTTCATTGATATTAGCTTAAAATATTTTTGGTTAAATGCAATAAAAAAGACAGAGAGCAATTACAGAAGCGTTTACAATTAAGAAAAAAAATTTAAGTTGTCGGATTTTCACATAATAGAATAACAGACATATAATGGAGAAACTGGATGCCACTATTTTCTAATTAGAATCTTTAATACAAATAACAAACGAAAAATTGACACAATCGAAATTTTTTTAAGATAGAAAAACAAACCAATCGCACACCACAGAAAATTACGTAGTATCAGCAAATTGTCACTAATTCACAGCGCACAAAACATACATTAAAAAATGAAAAGTAAGAGTAAAATAATAAAATGCACTTTCCTAAAATATCCTCCTAATGCAACAACCATCAACTTTGAAAACAAATGCGGAAAAAAAATTACATTGTGGAATCATAGCTTGTATCAAAAACCATTATTTCTCAAAATATATTAAACTGAGATCATGATGTGCACGTATATACATAATTCTAAATATGCCAGAAAAAAATTCAAACAAATACACTTAACTAGATGTCTAGATCCTATGTGTATATATATCTGTGTAATGTCAAATTCATATAAATTTTTTGTTTTATTTAATAGGAATTTAAAAACGAAATTATTGGAGTATAATGAGAAATTGCTAGAATTGTTTTGTTAAAGTGACAAACTATATAATTTAAATCGTGAAACACATAATTTTTCCGGCTTGTACCGAAAATATTCAAGCCATAGTTGTAGTGGCACAATTAGTAGCGAGTAGTATTTTGGCTACAAATAATGTAAATAATAACCAATTTTTTTGTTGCAATCATTAAGAGGAAATTATGCACTTGACTATAAAATTTGCCACTAATTAGCATTTTTCTTGTTTTTCATATACTAAAACAAATCTGAATATCATGTAAATGGTGAGTATAATAAAAGAACAAGGAACAAATAAATAAAAAATAATATTGTAAACAATAACCATTGTTTTGCGGCAATCAGCAACACTGTAGCAAAAAATGCTTTTAAGTGAGGAAATTATACTCTTGACTATAAAATTCGCCACAAATTGGCCTTGTCCTTGTACTGTATCTCTCTAAAACAAGTTTGAATATCATGTAAATCGTGAGTATAATAAAAGAACAAGGAACAAATAAATAAAAAGTAATATTGTGAGTGAATTGTGTAGGGTAAAAAAGTTTATTACCTCTTTGTGATGCTGCATATGGGATAAAATATCCTGCAACCACGATAATTATAAGAAGAATAAGAGAACTAATTTTGTACAACTTCATCTTTCCTCTTAGAAAACTAGTGATATATATTCTATATAATTGTTGGGTGTTATAATTTTAACAAATTAGGATCCTCTTTAAATAAGTAACATTGATTGGCCTTTTTGACTTGGGTCAACCCAATACTTGATTTGTGCAAGGAAAATGCTCCCATATGTAGAGCAACATGGTTCCCACTCGTTCAATTAATTAATGCTAGTCAATTGTTTAGGGTAAAAAAGTTGATAATTACCAGAAGGATAAGAGAACTAATTTGGTACAACTTCATTTTAATTTCCTGTGAGAAAAGTGATAATATATAATTGCCAAGTAATTTTACTAAAAAATTGATATATCAATTATTTATTAATTAGAATAGAATGCGACACGGTTATTTTAGTTAATACATGATAGCCATATTTAATATACTAATTTTTTCATATTTAACTAAAATTATTAATAATTGTCAGGTTTTTATTATTTTTAGCTCCTCCTCAAATAAATAACCTTTTTTTTCCGACCCTATCAACTCAATACCTGCAGTCTAAATTGGGGCAACATGTTTAATACTAGTCAACATTTGACAGCTATCACGTACTATTTGAAACAAAAATTAGTCTAAAGCACATAGAAATGTCGGAGATATTTTAATATAAAATAATATTATACAACAGAAAACAATATTGTTAGCCCTTTTTTATTTGTCTTTGGGTAATAATAATTAATATTTTTTAATAAAATTAGTGTTGTAATTATTGAATATTTTATTTTAACTAGTTTTTGTTAGTGCTTGACAAATATTATTAAATATATTAATAAATATGTATAACTAAAAATTGAATAATTAGTATGAAATAAAAATAAAGAAAAATAAACAAAACAATTAAATAACTAGTAGGAAATAAAAATATTAACAAATAAACAAAACTTAGTATCAAGTGTAAAATTCATGTAATTTTAATACAATTTAATAACTTTCTTCTTGGAAAGTTTGTTATAAAGCTATATAGAAATCTTATACATAACACATAATTTAACACAAATTCTAACTTGTTTAATTATTTTAGCCATATAGAGTAGAGATTAAATTTATCTAAAATACTAATACTAACATAAAAATATATTGAGTTATACACTTATAGTCTTGAAAATTTTGTTTAATTATTTTAGCAAAATAGAGTAGAGTTTGAATTTATTTCTAATGCTAATAGTAATACAAAAATATTTGGAGTTATACTGTTTTATTTAATGTAAATCTTAAAATCTTTTGTATAAAATTAAGGGACATATTTATCTTTAAAAAAAAGAAAAAAATACTTAAGTTATTCGTACTTTTATATATAAATAAATATAGATTTGGGTAGCCCATTAGTCATGTTTCATAAAAAACCATTAACATAATGCTTATTTAAAAACATAACTAAAAAGCTTAGGATGCCTACAATATTAAAAGTTAGGTAGCGCAAGCTAGGTAAAATCAATCTAAATAATACGTTGGCAAAGAAATCAATAAAGGAAAAAAAATCAATGAATACCCTTAGATAAAATTAAAACACCTTAAACTACCTTGTTAATGCTAACCAAGCCAAAATCTAAAGGTTGTTTATCACTTTAGAAAATCTTCTTGAGTTACAAACTAATAAGCATCCAAAGTATCACCGTCTAAAGAAAACACAATGAATCAACCTTTCTCAACCACCCTAGAATACAAATCTATCTCTAACTTGAGTTTCAGTATAAAAAAAAATGTATTCAAAACTCAATCCTTTCTCAATCACCCTTTCTGAAGGGATGATAAAATCTTGGATTTTCTAGAAAATAATTTTGAGGGCATGCAAAATAAAAATTTAGAACTTTGAAACACATAAGGCAATGGAATGGATGCTTCATTCTCCCCTTAAAAGGGAAATTAGCCAAACATCACGTACATAAGTTGAATACATGAAGGATGGGAACTGTGCTATATGACCAAACTTAGCAATGTACTTTATTTTTCATTTTAATCATTCAACCTTTTTTCTAGACAAAGTGTAGCAATGAAAAATTTTCAATGTTTACATTTAGGTCCAATCATTAAGTTACCGCTAAAAGGAGCTGGCATAATATTGGTAAGGGGCAATGTCCCAACTTCCTTCGCTACTTTCGATCATGATCCCAGCATTTAAAAATCCGTTGTAGATCTCCGGCTACGAGTCCTTGAAACCACTCCTCTTCTCCAAAGTATGTATGCTCTCACACTCTTAATCTCACATGATATTATCATATGTCCTCCAATGCTTGAGCAAACTTCCAACACATAAAATGGCTTGCAAAAACATGTTAGCAACCTAATTTGCTATGGAATCAACAAGTCATAAATTGAGGTTTAAGTGGTATGTTTAGCTATATAAGGTCACTATAATGCTTACGTATGCACATTTATGTATTCATTATAATGCACTTATCAATGAGGGTAGTAATGATTCTGAGTTTGTGGCTGAATAAGCGAGTTCTGATATTACAATCTCGGCTGCCCAGTTTTCTCTCACAGATACTTCATATCCAATTCAAGCTCCATTTCTATTGGATGCTTCTTCGAGTAGGGAGGTTGTTGCTTTCTCTTTCACTAATGATGGTTTTACTATAGTGGTTTCAAAAGCTCATAAAAAAAGTTTCGTTGATGATCGTAAAATGACTATTAATGCTAGTAACACTAGCTCGGAGAGCAAAAATGTTGGACACAACTCCAGATCCTGTGAAGGGTTATCATTTGCGGCCTGCTAGGAAGCGTCATTAGATTTTCCTTTAATTTTTTACTTGACTGTGTTTGTTTTGGGTCTAACTTTTCCAGCTTAGTTTCTAAATTGTTTCTTTTTTCCTTACCTTTTAACTTATTTTGTTAGCTACCGGGTTTGGACTTTTCAAACCCAAATTTCTTCTTATGATATTTCACTCTAAGCTTGCTTCGAAAGTTTAGAGCTACCATTTAAAAAGAAAAATAATCATAAGAAAATTTCAAAACATTGGAACTCACTTTTTTTGGTGGGGTGTGGGGGCCAGTGTGTGTAAAGTGCACTTGTTAGTAATGTTAGAATATATTATGATTAATTAGATTTCTTTTGTTTATTATGTTTCAGTATTCTCTCCATGCACATAACCTTATAAATAGGGTCATCCCTTTCTCATATTTTTCAATTTGGTATCAGAGGGAAGTTAAATCCATTCAACAAAAACCTTAACAATCAATCCTTCCTATGAAAACCTTTACAATCAGTCATACCAGCTACGACAAATAGGCCATAGCCACAAATATGTCCGTCTTATTCTAAATTATGTCATCCTCTTCTGTTAAAAAAAAAAGAAAAAACCAACCACTGTCACAAATGCAAAACAAGTCAAGAGCAAAATCACCATAGCCATATATTCAAGTCAAAAGTCAAAACTCTAAACCTTCATCCATCACCACCCACTTTTTCCACCAGTTACATCATTGTCCCATTTTTCAAATCAAATAAAAACCCATACACATATTCATCACCAAACCCAGTCAACACACAGCTTGCACACATATTTCTCGAAATCACGGCACAAAACCCTATATTATTTCAAAAAAATAAAAATTCAGATCCAACAATACTGTTTTGATTGTCTTTGGAAGGCGAGTCCAATGGCACATAAACTAACCACAAATAACTGCACACGGACCAAGTCTATTCCGCCTCACTAATCAAAGTAGCCATGTTAACCCCACACCCACGTCATCTTTGACTTCATCAAGTCAAGCTTACATAAGCCAAATCAACTGATCTAATTAAATTGGCTCAGTACACTCCTTTTTGACTGGTTCAGTGCCATTATGACCAGTTCTTGTATCCCTTAGGCAAGTTCATAAGATCTTTTGTCCCTCCTGATCTCAAACCTAGCCTCCGTTTTATCAATATCTTCCTTTATCTTGCTATTTCACTTACAAAGCCCCACAATGGCATACAACCGTATTATATAGACTGATTCTAACTCAAAAAATAAAGATCTGTATCAAAGAAAATCAAATGAGAAGGACCAACGGCATTAAACTGGTTACTCATAATTTCAAAATCGTTGGAGCAATTCAATGTATCCACCTTGTTGAGTATGCGGACAAACAGGCATTCAAATAAGGGGCGCAATAAACTAATTGGTTGTCCGGACTGGTGGGATCATTCTCGGAGTGATCGTTCAGATCAAGGTGATGGTAAAAAAGGATTTTGGATTGTTTATGACCACTATGACACCTAATAAAGCATTAAATTTTGCTTATGTTTTAAAGAATACATAGATAATGGATTATGATGCAACAGATCATATGACATTCAATTTTAGACAAGTCACCTCTCTTATCCCCTCATCCAAATAGTTTATTTCTATAGTTAGTAGTGATTTAATCCCTGTTAGTGGGGAAAGGTTGGTTCCTTTTTCAAATTCCTTGAAATTAAATTCTATGCTCCTGGTCCCCTCACAAAAAAAGAATTTATTGTCTATTGCTCAGATTACTAATATTTAGATTGTGTTGTTCTATTATGGCATTTTCACTTTGTCTTTAAGGATATTCAACAAGGAAGACAATTCGTTATGGTGTTAGGTGGCAAAGCTTGTACTATTTGAATTTGGCTTAAAAAGCACAAATCAATTACATCAGACCCTGCAAACTGACATGACTCTAGAAAAAGAAGATAGAGGATGAGATTTGACCTGTGGCATCGTCGTTTCGGCCATGCATGCTTTGATTATTTAAAAAGGTTATTTCCTAAGTCTTTTAAGAATGTTAAACTTTCTACTTTTTGTTGTGAAACTTGTGAACTTACAAAAAGCCATCGTACCTCCTTTTTACCATCATTTAATAAATGTTCAGTTCCTTTTATGATAATCCACTCTGATGTATGGGGGGCCTCATCTACTCCATCCATCTAATCCGTCTTTAAATGGTGCTCGTTGGTTTGTTACGTTCATTGATGATTGCACAAGAATGACATGGGTATGTCTTATGAAATCTAAAAAAGAAGTAAGTTCTTTGATTTAAAGATTCCACAGACAGGTTAACACACTATATAAACCCACCATTCATGAGGTGCTTTGGAGTGATAATGGAAGTGAATACAATAGTACAAAGTTATAAGAGTATTTCAAGCATTATGGAAATGTTCATCAAACAACGTGCCCATATACACCTCAGCAAAATGGTGTTGCAAAAAGTAATAATAGGCATTTACTATAAGTAGTAATTGCGTCACTACTTAGGGCCAATGCCCCAACATCTTATTGGGGCGAAACACTTGCCTTTGCAGTCTATCTAATTAACTGTGTTCCATCAGGGGTCTCTGATTTTCAAACACCATTTGACGTTTTTCACAAAACTGTATTGGCTCCCAAAGTGCCGAATTTGCCCCCATGTGTGTTTGGATGCGTTGCATTTTTTTCATTTACCCAAAGAACAACGAAATAAGTTAGAATCTCGTGCTCTCAAATATGTTTTTGTGAGTTACTCATCCTCTAAGAAAGGGTATAGGTGGTATCATCCTCACACTCAGAAATTATTCATAACCATGGAGGTTGTTTTTCATGAAGAAAATTGTCGCTTGTTGATTCCATTTTACTTTTGCACCCTAGGTTTAAGTTTGCTTTAGTTTCAGTTTAATTAGTTAATAGCATTAAGTTATTTTTCATTCCCTTCATTTATCCCAATTCCTTCATCTTTTCTTTCTTTTCCTTCTTCTTCCTTTAGAGAGCTTAGCTAAAATAATAGGATTCCCTTCCTTCCCTATGAATCAACCTTGGATTTCCATGTATATACTATAACTTGACTACATGCGCTTAGGTGTAACAACTTGCTCTTCTGGAGTGTAGTCAAGTCTTTTTGGCGCCATTGCTGGGGAAGGTTAATAGTTTTTTCTATTATATTCTACTTTTGTTTTTTTCTTCTTTTCCTTCCTATGATTTTATATTAAGTCTTTACTTAGTATATGAAACCTTGGCTTCATGGTCCAAACAATTGTATTTCTAGTAATCCTATGTACGAGTACTGTGGCATCACTAACAAGTACAAGCCAAACGACAAATCTTTTGATGCGTCTGAGTTTTCGACTTCAGCCAATTCCGTTCCTCTTTCTTTTTCTTAGGATTCTTCAAACGGTACTATTCCATGGGCATTTGAACAGCCAATTATTAATCAGAAAGTCGAAGAGCAAGCAACAGCTGATATTGCAGCGAATGCTGGAGTAAACAATAGAGCTAACCAGGCAATCCAAAATCATAATTGTTCTTTGCATGAGCTTCAACTTCATGGCAGAAAATGCTACTCTTTCTTGCATTAAATTTTCAAATGATGCAAAATAACTTTCAATCCAAAATCAGAACTGTTATGTGCCACTTTTAGTGACCATAATTGTTCTAAGGATACAATTAAATTAAAGCTATTTCTTTTCTCCGTGAAGGTTAAAGCTAAAACTTGGTTTATCTCCGTGCATGTCTTCAATGGCCTAGATATTCATAATGGCTTCATCCAGAAATTTGGTTTCTTTTATCGTATTTCCCAATACTGGATTTCTAGGTAGTCAGCAATTATCTTACCTTTGATTGACCTCTGGGTCATGTTGTGATGTCAAACTCGAAATGCAGGAACAACCATTTTTCCATACTATTTGAGAGGACTGGTTTCTTGAAGAGGTACTTTAGTGGGTCAAACCTGGAGGCCAGGATAACTACGAACACTAACATGTAATGCCAAAGCCTCTGTGTTACATACGCGAGAGTTGTGCATGATTTTGCCAATGGGGTATAGTTTACATCGTAAGGCGAAAACTTCTTGTTGGCGTAGTAGATGGCCTATTTTTTTCGAGAGGCCACAAGATGCTAGGCCAGCATTACCCTAGCAGCTATCCCTGTGATGGTTAGATGTAGCAAAAACGGGATCCCTAGTCAAGGTGGGGCTAACACTGGTGGATTGGAAAGATAGCTTTTGATCTTATCAAACGCTTCATGGCATTGCTCGTCCTATTCTCCCGGTTATGACTTCATCAAGAACTTGAAGATGGGTTCACAGTCTAGGTGAGCTGAGAAATGAATTTGTTGATATACTGCAGGCTCCCTAAAAATTCAAGGACTTATTTCTCTTTATGGGGCCCCAGCATTTCCTGTATGGCTTTAACTTTGGCCAGGTCTACTTCAATGCCCTTCTCACTGACGATATAGCATAAAAGTTTTCTTTTTGTCACCCTAAATATACATTTCTGGGGGTTGAGCCTCATCCGATACTACCCGAGTCTGTCAAAGAAGGCCCTGAGGGCTGGGATGTGCCCCTCTCTTTCTTTTAATTTAATAATCATGTTATCCACGTATACTTCAACCTCTTTGTGGTGGTCCTCTGATAAGTTGCCCCGGCATTCTTTAGCTCGAAAGGCATAACAATATAGCAGTATGTTCCCTATAGGGTGATGAACGATGTTTTCCTGGTGGTCGGGATGGATTTTGATCTGGTTGTAACCAGCAAAACCGTCTATGAAATATTTTAATTCTTGATTGGCATGTAGACAACTATCAATTCTATGTTAGGTAATGGGAAATCATCTTTAGGACATGCTCAATTGAGTTTTCAATAGTCCACACACATTCTGACCTTCCATTCTCCTTGGCACTAGTACTATGTTGCTAGACATGAGGGGTAATCTATTACCCATAAGAACCGCACACTTAGTTGCTTCATTACTTTTTCTTTTACTTTAAGGGCTCGTTTGGTTCGAGTTTTAGGAATAGAATGGGCATTATAGAAGCCAGGAAACCTTTCTTCCAATCCATTAGTGCTCGTTTGGTTGGAGTTTTAGGAATGAAATCGGCAAAAAAATTAATTTTTTAATTTTCTGGAGAAAACAATTATTTTTGTTTCCTGGGAAAAAATATAATTTTTTTCATTTTCATTTTCTTTGAAAAAATAAATTTTTTGTTCTCTGGAATTTTTTAAAAAAAAATTTGGAAAAAAATAAAAAAAAAATTTCATTTTTTTCATTTTCAGGAAAATAATTTTTTTTTCATTTTCTGGAACAAATGTTGGTTTTTAAGTTAGGGTAAATTTGTCATTTGATGGAAAAATAGCTTGGAATCCTAAGCTTTCCTCCCAAATTTGGAAGGAATAAAATGGAGGAATTTAGCTTTCCTAGGAAAGCTCCTTTCCCTTCTAGAACTCCAACCAGACACCGGAATCCTATCTGGAATGGAATTTAGGATTCTAGGAATTATCCAAAACTCAAACCAAATGGACCCTAAAAGACTTTTTCGGCACGAGCTTTCTAAGTTTCTGTTTGACTGGCCTAAACTCTGGTTTGCTGGAGACCTTGTGCATGTTTATGTCACTATCTAACCTTGGCATGTCGGCATATGACCAAGCAAAGACATCCACTTACTCTTTAAGAGTTTGTGTAAATTCTTCCTTTTTTGTATCGGTCAGGCTAGCCCCAATGCGAACTTATTTCTTCCATTCCCTCTCTTCGAGGTTAATTATGAGGGTATCTTATTCGGTGCTTTGTATACGCTTATCTTCCCCCTTCAGGGTGTTCGTTCATTATTTCTATATCAGCAGAGGCGATATTAGAACTAACAATACTAGAATAGTTGAAAATAGGGTCCTTTTTATTGATAAAGAGTGCATTCAGGTAAAATTTCAAAAAGTTGGTCTAGGAGAGTTTCTTCTCTTGTCTTCTTCTCTCTATCCCTCTTATTATTAGCCACT
Organism: Lonicera japonica; assembly: GCA_021464415.1. Taxonomy (NCBI): domain Eukaryota; kingdom Viridiplantae; phylum Streptophyta; class Magnoliopsida; order Dipsacales; family Caprifoliaceae; genus Lonicera; species Lonicera japonica. The sequence continues at coordinate 46,950 of JAKCWG010000928.1, read as the reverse complement.
ATTACATTTTCACTCTTTACCTCCTCCCATTTTCCCTTAAAAACAATGCGGATCAGGTGGACCGGATCATCTTTGGGAACATCATCTTCTAAGGCCATAACATCGAAAAGGTTTTCCATTATCTCTTCATCTTCATGTTCATCCTTAACCACTAAGATGTTCTAGTGAAGTGATAGCCTCATAGTGAAGGTGTGTATGACCTCCTTCTTCAGAAAAATGTCCTCTTCGTAGAAAATTTATATCCTGGCATTTCTTTTCCACTTGCATTCTTCCAAGGCTCTTGAAAACAGTAAAAGGGGAAGTCTTCTCCTTCCTTAATGAAAAAAAAGTTTAGCGAACTGAAACTAGGATTCTGTTTGCTCTTGTATGAGTCCTAACAATCATCTTCATCTGTAGGCTGATAACCTAGGCCTTCTCTTCCATATCTTGATAAACGCGTAATTTTGTAGTCGCTAACGCTCTTTTGATTGTGTTTATCGCGTTTATTTTAGCCTAGATTAATTAAATTAACCCACTTTTGCACACACACTCAAAATATCAAGAATTGATTTAACATGGCTCAAAGTAGCCTTTTCTAGTGTCTTGATTGTGCTCATAGATTTTGGAAGCAAGTTGGGAAGCTTTGGGAAGGATTCAAGAGAGATAGAAGCCAAAAGAGAAGAAAAAAAGTCTCCCGAAGTGTCCTCTGATCAATCAGAGGAGCCTCTGATTGATCAGAGGCCACCTTTTAATGCAAACATGCCCTCTGATCGATCAGAGGGTGCTCTGATCGATCAGAGCCCACCTTACAAGCCAAAATCTCCCCTCTGATCGATCAGAGGAGCCTCTGATCGATCAGAGACCTCCCAGAATGCACAGCACAGCCCCCAAAAGCAGCTTTTCTCCCCTTTTGATGCATTGAAACTCACCAACAAGTGCTGGACTTTCTATTTTTGTTCTAGGCTCAGGTGTTTACCCAGGGGTCTCTTAGAAAGTGTGCTAGAATACCCATTTTTGGGCGTTGCTCTCCCATTATTTAATTGCTCTTTGTCCCTCTTGTAATGTATGTAATTTTCTAGATCTAGATTCAAGTAGCATAAGTATTATTTTCCTGCACTTTGTTTATCATCTATCACTTGTAAGAAATCTAGAGAGAGAAACTCTTGAGAGAAATGGAAATCCCTTTAATGGTTTTTGTTCATACAACTATCATGGAGTAGTTTCATTGCTAAGGCTAAAGGATGAAGTTTGCATTGCATTAATTATGTAAGTTTGTTTCTCATTCCATTGTTAGTGTTGTTAAATACTTCTTGAATCCTTCATCTTCTCTATTCAATCAACCATTCATAAGCTAGTAAGATAATCCTCATAAGGTGATTTGACTTTGTATGCCTTGTATACATAGATCTCAAGCATTAATGAGGAGATGATGCACTTGTGTATTTCTTATTAGCCTATGTCCATTCCTTCTATGATTGAGATACTTTACATTGCCAAGCATGTTTAGTCTTTGAATATTCATGGAAATACCATAAATTTGAGATTCCAATCCTTGAATGCTTTAATGATATGTTGAGTGCTTTCTACACTTTATGTGATTTTGAGACTCAATATTTTCTTAGTTAGAGTGTTGCCAAGGAGGATCTCTTAAGTTTATGCCATAATCAACTACACTAATCACCTTAAGGATTCAATTTGTATTTATCAAATGTGTCTAAATCGGATGATTTAATCTCCACCTAGACCTCCCAATCTTAGACAAATGAAATGTTATGATTTATTGTGCTAAACTTTTTAGTTGGCCATTTTCATAATCAAGTCAATTGCCTAGGGGAAACTAACAATGAATTCTCAATGCCTAGTTTAATTTTATGCCTTTTCTTTTGGTGTATCTCAAGTTTGCATCTTGGTTGGACATTATATGGGAATGGGTTGCACTTGCTTCACACCCTTTGTTACAAGATAAAAATGAGAAATACATTTGTGTTGAGCTTTACTTACACCCTTTCTTTATATGGCATTTATATGGGAATGGGTTGCTCTTGCTTCACACCCTTTTGCTTAGAAAAGTGTAAGGTACTCAACACTTAGGAATTGCATTGAGAATTTTAAATGAGATTTATTTTACATAACATTGCAAAGCAAACGAATTCTATAATGCCTTAGCCTTTTCTTATCAATTGATACACCACTTTAATTTTTATTGCAAGACTTTAAAATCAACAACTAAAATCAACCAAACAAATTCTCTTGAACAAAGCCTTGGACTCGTAATCACCACATCGTCTTTCCGACTATCCTTCTGGTTCGACACTTGGACTTACCAAGTATTATAACTTGACGACCTACACTTGGGTTCCTAAGCGCGGAAGTATTTCGGGCGTGTCAAGTTTTTGGCGCCGTTGCCGGGGATACGGCGAAAGACGGATTACGGGTTTTGTACAAAAACCCGCTTTGTAAGTATATATTCTCCTTTTGTGAATAAGTTTTTCTTGCTTATTATTTTCTTCTTTTATAGGTGGCAATTTTCTTTAAGATCACCTTCCCGGGCTTATGCTCGGGGACTTGTACATTGATCTTCGAATAAGTCCACCAAGAGGCCAACCACCACCAAGGCATCCTTCTCCATCACCTCCTCCATCCGAGATGGATAACGAAGACATTGAGTCAAATGCCGGAGAGAACAATGATCACAATCGTCCGGTCCGCACAATGCGAGATTACCTTCAACCTCCTAGAGGCACTTCAAACTCTTGCATTGTCATTCCCGCAGGACAAGCCGGAACATTTAATCTCAAACCGGGCATGTTGCAACATATACCATCATTTCATGGTATGGATTCCGAAAACCCTTACTTGCATTTAAAAGATTTTGAGGAAGTTTGCTCTACTTTTAGAGATGCTAACACAAATGAGGAAGTAATGAGGTTAAAACTTTTTCCATTCTCTTTAAAGGACAAAGGCAAAATATGGCTCAATTCTCTACGTCCCAATTCCATTCGAACTTGGCAAGAATTACAAACCGAATTTTTAAAGAAATTCTTTCCCGTTCATCGAACCAATGCTTTGAGAAGACAAATTTCAAATTTTTCTCCTAAAGAACATGAAAGTTTTTACAAGTGTTGGGAAAGATACAAAGAACTTTTGAATTCTTGCCCTCATCATGGACATGAGACATGGAGTATTGTGAGCTATTTTTACGAATCACTCACTCCCGCCATGCGCACGTTTGTGGAAACGATGTGTAATGGAAACTTTTTAAGCAAAAGTCCGGAGGAAGCTTTGTTGTACTTTGATGAAATAGCCGAAGGTGCCCAAAATTGGAACACCTACACGGATGAGGTTAAGGGTAAAGTTTCCGAGAGAGGGGGTTTGTACCAATTGTCAAAAGGTGATGACATTGAGTTAAAATTTATGCAATTGTCAAAGAAGGTCGAAGCCATGGAGTCTAGTAAAATGAGAGAAGGTAGTGTAGGTACTAGTACCGTTTGTGTCATTTGTGAGAAGGTGGAACATTCCACGGAGGAGTGTCACACAATTCCGGCCTTCAAAGAGGTCCTTCAAAGTCCCTCACAAGTCAATGCTATGAACTCATACCCTAGGCCACACAATGACCCATTTTCTCAAAGGTACAATGAAGGGTGGAGAAATCATCCTAACTTTAGTTTGGGGGGAAACCAAAATGCTCATGCGAATTCAAATTCCTACCAACAAAGACCACCTCCATCCCAAAACAACTCTTTTGGTCAAACTAACCCAAACCCAAATTCAAATTTGGAGTCTCTTTTGCGGCAATTTATAGACAAGACCGATAGAGAGGTTAGTGATTTGAAAACCCAAATGTCCAAACTCACAACCGCGTTCTCCACCCAAGAAAAAGGAAAATTTCCATCCCAACCCTTAGCCAATCCCCGAGGCCAAGCTTTAGTGATCAATGAGGGTGAATCGAGTGGAAATATTGAGGAGTTGAAATCCATCACCATCCTTAGGAGTGGGAAAGAGATTGACAAAACTATAGTTCCTAAGGCCAAAAAGCCGGTGGACATAGCCGAGTCAAGTCAAGTTGAGGAGATCACCTTAGAGGAGAGAATGAGGGAAGAAGAGAAAGTTGGAAAAGAGGATTTAGAGAAAATCAAGAATAATGTCAAAGTCCCTTTTCCGGAGAGGTTATCTCAACCTTTCAAGGAGACCCGAAATGCCGAAATTCTTGATGTGTTCAAACAAGTGAAAATTAACATTCCATTGCTTGATGCGGTAAAACAAATTCCTTCTTATGCAAAATTTTTAAAAGATTTGTGCACCACTAAGAGGCGATTGAATGTTAAGAAGAAGGCATTTATGGCGGAACAAGTGAGTTCAATAATGCAAGGCACTCGCATTCCGAAATTCAAAGATCCCGGTTGCCCCACCATTTCTTGTTTGATTGGCAACTTTAGAATCAAAAATGCATTGCTTGATTTGGGGGCGAGTGTTAATGTTTTTCCATTTTCGGTCTACCAACAATTGGGTTTAGGAGAGTTAAAACCCACGAAAGTCACGATCCAATTGGCGGATCGATCGGTCAAGATTCCAAGGGGAATTGTAGAAGACGTGCTAGTTCAAATTGATAAATTCTATTTTCCCGTGGATTTTATAGTTCTTGACATGCAACCGGTATCCAATCCCGGAAATGAGATTTCCGTAATTTTGGGGAGACCCTTTCTTGCAACATCAAATGCTATCATAAATTGCAAGAATGGGATTGTAAAATTGGCCTTTGAAAATATGACTCTTGAGCTCAACGTGTTTTCAATAAGTAACAAACAAGAAGATTTTGATGATGAAATTGAACATGTCAACATGATAGAGTCATTAATACAAGACCATTTTTCTTTCACTTATGAATCGGAATCATTGGAGGATTTGCTAACCACTCCCAATGATCCCGAGGAATGTGTGCATTTGTTTTCTTTGGATGATAGGAACAAGGAAGAACTCTTGAAGAATGAAGAAAATGCACAAGAAGAGCCACCAAAGCTTGAAGGAAAGATGGAACTCAAGCCTCTTCCTAGCAATTTGAAGTACGCTTTCCTAGGTACTCTCGAAACTTACCCCGTGGTAATTTCCTCCGAACTCTCAAAGGATCAAGAAGAACGGTTGGTAAGTATGCTAAGTAAGTATCGAAAAGCTTTTGGGTGGAAGTTAGCCGACCTCCAAGGAATTAGTCCATTGATTTGCACTCACAAAATTCACTTGGAGGAAGGTGCAAAGCCATCAAGACAATTTCAACGCCGGTTAAACCCTCACATGCAAGAAGTAGTAAGAACCGAGGTGTTGAAATTGCTTGATGCCAAGATCATCTATCCAATTTCGGATAGCAAATGGGTGAGTCCGACCCAAGTTGTACCTAAAAAATCTGGACTTACGGTAGTAAAGAATGAAAATGATGAGTTAATACCTCAAAGAGTCACCACCGGGTGGCGAATGTGCATAGACTACCGTAAGTTAAACGAAGTCACTAGAAAGGACCATTTCCCACTCCCGTTTTTAGATCAAACACTTGAAAGAGTAGCGGGTCATGAGTTCTATTCTTTCTTAGACGGATTTTTCGGGTACAACCAAATCGAAATTGATCTTGAGGACCAAGAAAAAACAACCTTCACATGTCCGTTTGGTACTTTTGCTTATCGAAAAATGCCTTTTGGTTTGTGCAATGCACCAGCCACTTTTCAAAGATGTATGTTGAGCATTTTTAGTGATATGGTAGAGAAAACTCTAGAAGTTTTTATGGACGATTTTACCGTTTACGGTAAGTCGTTCGATAATTGTTTGCTCAATGTTGAACATGTGTTAGCAAGGTGTATCGAGAAGCAACTCGTCCTCAATTGGGAGAAATGCCACTTCATGGTGACAAAGGGAATTGTATTGGGCCATGTTATATCGGGCAAAGGCATTGAAGTAGACAAGGCGAAAATCGAGCTTATCTCAAAGCTCCCCACCCCCAAGTCAATCAAGGATGTTCGTTCATTCTTGGGGCATGCCGGATTCTACCGAAGGTTCATTCAAAATTTTAGCACCATTGCTAAACCCATGTACAAGTTGCTCTTGAAAGATGCCCCATTTGAATGGACCAAGGAATGTGAAGAAGCCTTTGTAAAACTCAAACACATGCTCACTACGGCACCCATCATGCAAACCCCCGATTGGAGTTTGCCATTTGAACTCATGTGTGACGCAAGTGACTATGCCGTTGGGGCGGTCCTCGGTCAAAGAAAAGACAAAAAGCTCGGAGTCATTTACTATGCAAGCCGAACTCTCAATGAGGCTCAAATGAACTACACCACCACCGAGAAAGAACTCTTGGCTATTTTCTTTGCCCTCGACAAATTTCGGTCTTACCTCATAGGGTCACCTATTGTCATTTTCACCGATCATGCGGCCCTCAAGTATCTCTTCACAAAGAAAGATGCAAAGCCAAGGCTTCTAAGATGGATTCTTCTCCTACAAGAATTCAATCTTTTCATAAAGGATAAGAAGGGTGTCGAAAATGTGGTGGCGGATCATTTATCTCGCCTTTCATTCACCGACCACATTGAAGAGAATGCTATTAAAGACTCTTTTTCGGATGAGCAACTATTCACAATCTCCTCTTCACCATGGTATGCCGATATTGTGAATTATCTTGTCACCGGAAAGTTGCCAAGCCATTGGAATGCCCAAGATCGAAGAAAATTCTTGTTCGAGGTCAACCGGTTCTATTGGGATGACCCGTATTTGTTCAAGTATGGGGCGGATCAAATCATTCGCCGATGTATTCCCAATGACGAGTTCGAAAGAGTTCTAAGCTTTTGCCATAATGAAGCTTGTGGTGGACACTTCTCGGCCAAGAAGACGGCCGCCAAGATCTTACAATGTGGCCTTTATTGGCCAACAATGTTCAAGGATGCCCATGCCTTTTGCAAAGCTTGCCCGAGATGCCAAATGCTTGGAGGAATCACAAGAAAAAGCATGATGCCTCTCAACCCGATCCTCGTGGTTGAAATCTTCGATTGTTGGGGCATTGACTTCATGGGACCGTTCCCATCTTCTTTTGGTAATCTCTATATCCTTCTTGCGGTTGATTATGTTTCTAAATGGGTGGAGGCCTTAGCTTGCAAAACAAATGATCATAAAGTTGTGATCCGATTTTTAAAAGATAATATTCTTGCAAGATTTGGCACCCCAAAGGCAATAATAAGTGATGGAGGCTCACATTTTTGCAACAAACCTTTTGAATCATTAATGCAAAAATATGGTGTAAACCATAAAGTGTCCCTCGCTTATCATCCACAAACAAACGGGCAAGCGGAGCTTGCAAACCGAGAGATAAAACAAATCTTAGAAAAAACGGTAAATCCGAATCGCAAAGATTGGTCATTGCGACTAAACGATGCTCTTTGGGCTTACCGAACCGCTTTCAAAACAACTCTCGGGATGTCGCCATATCGCATTGTGTATGGCAAGCCTTGTCACTTGCCCGTTGAATTGGAACATAAATCGTTTTGGGCAATAAAATTGTTGAATAGTGGTTTTGAGGAATTCGGTAAAAACCGGATGTTGCAAATAGAGGAATTGGAGGAATTGAGGAGGGATGCGTATCAAAATTCAAAATTAAGCAAGGAAAGGGCGAAAAAATTTCATGATAAATCGATTTTGAGAAAAGATTTCAAACTTGGTCAAAAAGTCCTTGTTTATGATACTCGTCTCCACCTTTTTCTCGGAAAATTAAAGTCTCGTTGGACCGGCCCTTATATTGTCAAGCATGTATTTCCATTTGGGGCCGTGACAGTGGTTGATCCAAAAACGGGTTTCGAATTCAAAGTTAACGGGCAAAGATTGAAATCGTTTTTGGAAATTCCAACGCTAGAGGAGTCCACCCCTCTAAGCGACCCGACCTACGCCTAATAAGCGTAGGTCATGTTTGTATATAATTTTTGTTTATTTTCTGGAGTTTTAGGAGTATCGTCACACTTCGGGAAAGTTCAGGGACCATTTTGTAAAAGCTGCAAACTTGAGGGAACAAGGGAGAATGGACCAAAACGCAAAACAGAAAAGTTGAAAAAAAAATGGGAGTGTTCTGCCGTGCCTCTGATCGATCAGAGGTGATGGCTGATCGATCAGAGGGTTTTTGTTCATAAAAAAAAAAAAAAAAAAATATATATTTTGTTTTTTTTTAGCCCTTTTCTTCCCCATTTCGAGCTTCCTCTTCTCCCATCCTCCATTAACCCCTTCTTCATCACTTCAAACACCAAAATTACTCTACCAAATCCTCCATTGAAGACCATACACCATCTAAATCCTTCTAATCTTTCACCACTTTCTCCATTTTCACCCATAAAACATCAAACCCATCACTTTCTCTCACTAAAAATTCATACCATTCACCCCACCTCCATTTTCGAAATCCTCACTAAAAATTCAGATTTGTACCTTCTACTCTACCCATTTATCATCTTAAGCACATAACCTTCACTCTCATCCATTAATTTCCACCCAAATCTTGAATTTTGACCCCATAGATCCCCAATTTCGAAACCCACTTGTCCCAAGCTCCAATGGCATCATCCTCTACCAACCCAAGTCCAAGAAGAAGCATGGTCACTCCTCCTAACTTTGAAAACTCCATTTTTTTATTTTATTTATTATTTTATTTTTATTTTTTGCTTTATTTTCTTTTTGGGTTATTGGATTATCTAAACATAACTACTTGTGATGGCTTGAGCTTTAATTTTGCATGTTATGTTTGACTAATGCTAACCCACTTTGTTTAGATTTTTGTATATATTGTAGCTTTGAAATTGATCCTAGCTTATTTTTGGAGAAATTGGAAAGCAATTTTCCAAGAATTCACCCATTTCCGTCTTCAAAAGCATTGAGGACAATGCCAACTTTAAGTTGGGGGGTGAGAACTTTCAAATCTCAAAAGCTCAAGCATGCCTTCTTCCATGTTAATTTTCTCCATGCTAGGATCGATTTCACCATTTTATCGAAGTTTGAAAAATGATGATCAATTTTTTTAGAATTGTCCATGGATTGATGGTTTTTGGCATGAAATTCTTGATTTGGATAGGTAGTTGAGTGATAATCTCTATGGCATTGCTTCATTTAGATTCTTGAGCCTTGTAGTTTTCTATGAATATGCATAATGTTGTGGCTTGATTTAGTCTTTGGTATCACATAGAGTGATTTTCATCTTGTGTAGAGAGAAGTAATGTTCAAATGCAATAAAAGCTCTTTCGAAAAGATCCTTCTTAGAGGGGACACATGCATGGCACTTACAAAAAATTTGAGAACTTGGATGACTTTTAAACTTAATATTGACTTTAAGCTTCACTTGACTAAATTCATAAGTCATTTTGTCTAATATTAAGGATGGGCAAAGGTTGCCATATGGAAAAAGGGTGAATAGCTTCCTTTGTGCATTTAAAAAGAAAAAAAAAAAGAAAAGAAAAGAAGAAGCTATGAATGCAAAATCACAAAGTGAGACCGCTGCCCTCCATAGAGATGCAAACCACCTTGAGCTAATTTAGCAAAAAGTCCAAGTAAAAGATAAAGAAAAGTGCTTAAAATTGACAAAGTTCTTGAGCTTTTGTTTTTGAAAGATTTCTCTCTTCCACTATTGATGAATAGAACTATTTGTGATTAAAAATGATTGTGTCAAAGATCCATATGCATAGTGTGTTCATATGGGAATGTGGAGCTAGTTTCTAAAGGAGATTGTAAGCAATGGAGATCGTTATTCAAATGCCAACATTCCGAAAATTGTAATAGTAATGCCAAACACTTGAATCAATTCATGGAAATGCTTCAATTCTACTACTTAGAGTTCAAACTTCGGATGTTTGTGGGTATCATCACTGTAAACCTTCACGAGACACAACTCGTCTTCTAGGGGAACTTAGGAGTTCAAAGGCTTAATGCATGTGCTAAATGCATTTTCGGATATTATACATAGCTATTTTTATTTTGCTTGCTAAGGGACTAGCAAGAGTTTAGTTGGGGGGTGTTGATAAACGCGTAATTTTGTAGTCGCTAACGCTCTTTTGATTGTGTTTATCGCGTTTATTTTAGCCTAGATTAATTAAATTAACCCACTTTTGCACACACACTCAAAATATCAAGAATTGATTTAACATGGCTCAAAGTAGCCTTTTCTAGTGTCTTGATTGTGCTCATAGATTTTGGAAGCAAGTTGGGAAGCTTTGGGAAGGATTCAAGAGAGATAGAAGCCAAAAGAGAAGAAAAAAAGTCTCCCGAAGTGTCCTCTGATCAATCAGAGGAGCCTCTGATTGATCAGATGCCACCTTTTAATGCAAACATGCCCTCTGATCGATCAGAGGGTGCTCTGATCGATCAGAGCCCACCTTACAAGCCAAAATTTCCCCTCTGATCGATCAGAGGAGCCTCTGATCGATCAGAGACCTCCCAGAATGCACAGCACAGCCCCCAAAAGCAGCTTTTCTCCCCTTTTGATGCATTGAAACTCACCAACAAGTGCTGGACTTTCTATTTTTGTTCTAGGCTCAGGTGTTTACCCAGGGGTCTCTTAGAAAGTGTGCTAGAATACCCATTTTTGGGCATTGCTCTCCCATTATTTAATTGCTCTTTGTCCCTCTTGTAATGTATGTAATTTTCTAGATCTAGATTCAAGTAGCATAAGTATTATTTTCCTGCACTTTGTTTATCATCTATCACTTGTAAGAAATCTAGAGAGAGAAACTCTTGAGAGAAATGGAAATCCCTTTAATGGTTTTTGTTCATACAACTATCATGGAGTAGTTTCATTGCTAAGGCTAAAGGATGAAGTTTGCATTGCATTAATTATGTAAGTTTGTTTCTCATTCCATTGTTAGTGTTGTTAAATACTTCTTGAATCCTTCATCTTCTCTATTCAATCAACCATTCATAAGCTAGTAAGATAATCCTCATAAGGTGATTTGACTTTGTATGCCTTGTATACATAGATCTCAAGCATTAATGAGGAGATGATGCACTTGTGTATTTCTTATTAGCCTATGTCCATTCCTTCTATGATTGAGATACTTTACATTGCCAAGCATGTTTAGTCTTTGAATATTCATGGAAATACCATAAATTTGAGATTCCAATCCTTGAATGCTTTAATGATATGTTGAGTGCTTTCTACACTTTATGTGATTTTGAGACTCAATATTTTCTTAGTTAGAGTGTTGCCAAGGAGGATCTCTTAAGTTTATGCCATAATCAACTACACTAATCACCTTAAGGATTCAATTTGTATTTATCAAATGTGTCTAAATCGGATGATTTAATCTCCACCTAGACCTCCCAATCTTAGACAAATGAAATGTTATGATTTATTGTGCTAAACTTTTTAGTTGGCCATTTTCATAATCAAGTCAATTGCCTAGGGGAAACTAACAATGAATTCTCAATGCCTAGTTTAATTTTATGCCTTTTCTTTTGGTGTATCTCAAGTTTGCATCTTGGTTGGACATTATATGGGAATGGGTTGCACTTGCTTCACACCCTTTGTTACAAGATAAAAATGAGAAATACATTTGTGTTGAGCTTTACTTACACCCTTTCTTTATATGGCATTTATATGGGAATGGGTTGCTCTTGCTTCACACCCTTTTGCTTAGAAAAGTGTAAGGTACTCAACACTTAGGAATTGCATTGAGAATTTTAAATGAGATTTATTTTACATAACATTGCAAAGCAAACGAATTCTATAATGCCTTAGCCTTTTCTTATCAATTGATACACCACTTTAATTTTTATTGCAAGACTTTAAAATCAACAACTAAAATCAACCAAACAAATTCTCTTGAACAAAGCCTTGGACTCGTAATCACCACATCGTCTTTCCGACTATCCTTGTGGTTCGACACTTGGACTTACCAAGTATTATAACTTGACGACCTACACTTGGGTTCCTAAGCGCGGAAGTATTTCGGGCGTGTCAAGTTTTTGGCGCCGTTGCCGGGGATACGGCGAAAGACGGATTACGGGTTTTGTACAAAAACCCGCTTTGTAAGTATATATTCTCCTTTTGTGAATAAGTTTTTCTTGCTTATTATTTTCTTCTTTTATAGGTGGCAATTTTCTTTAAGATCACCTTCCCGGGCTTATGCTCGGGGACTTGTACATTGATCTTCGAATAAGTCCACCAAGAGGCCAACCACCACCAAGGCATCCTTCTCCATCACCTCCTCCATCCGAGATGGATAACGAAGACATTGAGTCAAATGCCGGAGAGAACAATGATCACAATCGTCCGGTCCGCACAATGCGAGATTACCTTCAACCTCCTAGAGGCACTTCAAACTCTTGCATTGTCATTCCCGCAGGACAAGCCGGAACATTTAATCTCAAACCGGGCATGTTGCAACATATACCATCATTTCATGGTATGGATTCCGAAAACCCTTACTTGCATTTAAAAGATTTTGAGGAAGTTTGCTCTACTTTTAGAGATGCTAACACAAATGAGGAAGTAATGAGGTTAAAACTTTTTCCATTCTCTTTAAAGGACAAAGGCAAAATATGGCTCAATTCTCTACGTCCCAATTCCATTCGAACTTGGCAAGAATTACAAACCGAATTTTTAAAGAAATTCTTTCCCGTTCATCGAACCAATGCTTTGAGAAGACAAATTTCAAATTTTTCTCCTAAAGAACATGAAAGTTTTTACAAGTGTTGGGAAAGATACAAAGAACTTTTGAATTCTTGCCCTCATCATGGACATGAGACATGGAGTATTGTGAGCTATTTTTACGAATCACTCACTCCCGCCATGCGCACGTTTGTGGAAACGATGTGTAATGGAAACTTTTTAAGCAAAAGTCCGGAGGAAGCTTTGTTGTACTTTGATGAAATAGCCGAAGGTGCCCAAAATTGGAACACCTACACGGATGAGGTTAAGGGTAATGTTTCCGAGAGAGGGGGTTTGTACCAATTGTCAAAAGGTGATGACATTGAGTTAAAATTTATGCAATTGTCAAAGAAGGTCGAAGCCATGGAGTCTAGTAAAATGAGAGAAGGTAGTGTAGGTACTAGTACCGTTTGTGTCATTTGTGAGAAGGTGGGACATTCCACGGAGGAGTGTCACACAATTCCGGCCTTCAAAGAGGTCCTTCAAAGTCCCTCACAAGTCAATGCTATGAACTCATACCCTAGGCCACACAATGACCCATTTTCTCAAAGGTACAATGAAGGGTGGAGAAATCATCCTAACTTTAGTTTGGGGGGAAACCAAAATGCTCATGCGAATTCAAATTCCTACCAACAAAGACCACCTCCACCCCAAAACAACTCTTTTGGTCAAACTAACCCAAACCCAAATTCAAATTTGGAGTCTCTTTTGCGGCAATTTATAGACAAGACCGATAGAGAGGTTAGTGATTTGAAAACCCAAATGTCCAAACTCACAACCGCGTTCTCCACCCAAGAAAAAGGAAAATTTCCATCCCAACCCTTAGCCAATCCCCGAGGCCAAGCTTTAGTGATCAATGAGGGTGAATCGAGTGGAAATATTGAGGAGTTGAAATCCATCACCATCCTTAGGAGTGGGAAAGAGATTGACAAAACTATAGTTCCTAAGGCCAAAAAGCCGGTGGACATAGCCGAGTCAAGTCAAGTTGAGGAGATCACCTTAGAGGAGAGAATGAGGGAAGAAGAGAAAGTTGGAAAAGAGGATTTAGAGAAAATCAAGAATAGTGTCAAAGTCCCTTTTCCGGAGAGGTTATCTCAACCTTTCAAGGAGACCCGAAATGCCGAAATTCTTGATGTGTTCAAACAAGTGAAAATTAACATTCCATTGCTTGATGCGGTAAAACAAATTCCTTCTTATGCAAAATTTTTAAAAGATTTGTGCACCACTAAGAGGCGATTGAATGTTAAGAAGAAGGCATTTATGGCGGAACAAGTGAGTTCAATAATGCAAGGCACTCGCATTCCGAAATTCAAAGATCCCGGTTGCCCCACCATTTCTTGTTTGATTGGCAACTTTAGAATCAAAAATGCATTGCTTGATTTGGGGGCGAGTGTTAATGTTTTGCCATTTTCGGTCTACCAACAATTGGGTTTAGGAGAGTTGAAACCCACGAAAGTCACGATCCAATTGGCGGATCGATCGGTCAAGATTCCAAGGGGAATTGTAGAAGACGTGCTAGTTCAAATTGATAAATTCTATTTTCCCGTGGATTTTATAGTTCTTGACATGCAACCGGTATCCAATCCCAGAAATGAGATTCCCGTAATTTTGGGGAGACCCTTTCTTGCAACATCAAATGCTATCATCAATTGCAAGAATGGGATTGTAAAATTGGCCTTTGGAAATATGACTCTTGAGCTCAACGTGTTTTCAATAAGTAACAAACAAGAAGATTTTGATGATGAAATTGAACATGTCAACATGATAGAGTCATTAATACAAGACCATTTTTTTTTCACTTATGAATACCACCAACTCTAGGGCTTGGAGAATACCCAGTTGGCCCCCTCTTAGGTAGACCTTAGGCAGGTGTTTGATATTTCTCAACATGTTGGTCACTTTCAAACTGAGGTTAGGAATGTTGTCTAGTTGTAGGTACTCTATCCTTTGGATAGTGAGTGCCTGAACTCGAGGCTCACAAGTGAAACCTCCTAATTATATGCACTAGCTTCCTATTTCCAGGAGTGGTGGTTTAAGTTATGGTAAGATCTTCTTGGGATCTCCTTGCACAGCAATAACGACTTTCGCTTTATAATGTATTTTGATCTTTTGATGTAATGAGGAAGGGAGTGCTCCGATGTCATGTAGCCAGGCCCTTCCTAGTAGGAGGTTGAAGCTTAATGGGATATTAATTATTTGAAAGTCGACCAAGGCCAATAAGGAGATCCAGATTTAAAGAGCCTGGGACAGCTCTTCTTGTGTTATCATAAGCTTAAACCATTACTACAGACGAAGTGAGCTCGGGGTCTAAGATGCTAAGGCACTTAGCAGTTTTCAAGCGGCACACATTGATGGTGGAGCTGTTATCGATGAGGATTTGGGAATGACGTTTCCTTGAGTTTAGATTGTGATGTGGAGGATTAAACTGTGCTTTATCCCGAGTGGAGATAAGTCTTCATCAAGAAAGGAAAGGTCCAAACTCACAACCGCATTGTCCACTCAAGAAGAAAGAAAATTTCCATCACAACTCTTAGCTAATCCCCGAGGTCAAGCCTTCGTGATCAATGAAAGTGAATTGATTGAAAACGTTAAAGAGTTGAAATCCATCACCATCCTTAGAAGTGGGAAAGAAGTTGACAAAACTATAGATCCTAAGGCCATAAAGTCGGTGGACATAGTTGAGTCAAGTGAAGTTGAGGAAATAACCCTTGAGGAGAGAATTGGGGAAGAAGAAATAGTTGGAAAAAAGAATTTGGAAAAAAATCAAAATCCCTTTTCCATAAAGGTTATCTCAACCTTACAAGAAAAACCCGAAATGCAGAAATTCTTGATGTATTCAAACAAGTGAAAATTAACATTTTGTTGCTTAATGTGGTGAAGAAAATTCTTTCTTATGCTAAATTTCTCAAAGACATGTGCACCACAAAGCGGCAGTTGAATGTTAAAAAGAAGGCATTTATGGCAAAACAAGCGAGCTCAATAGAGCAAGGTACTTGAATCCCAAAATTCAAAGATCCCGGTTACACCATCATTTCTTGTTTGATTGGAAATTTTAGAATAAAAAATGCTTTGCTCGATTTGGGTGCTAGTGTTAATGTTTTGCCATTTTTGGTTTACCAACAATTGGGTTTGGGGGAGTTGAAACCCACTAAAGTCATGATCCAATAATCGGATCGATTGGTCAAGATTCCAAGGGGAATTATAAAGGATGTGTTAGTTCAAATTGATAAGTTATACTTTCCCATGGACTTCATACTTCCTGACATGCAACCGGTGTTTAATCCCGGAAATGAGATTTTCGTAATTTTGGGAAGACCCTTTCTTCTAAATGCTATCATCAATTGCAAGAATGGAAATTTAAAACTGGCCTTTGGAAATATGACTCTTGAGCTTAATGTTTTTCAATATGTAATAAACAAGATGATTTTAATGATGAAATTGAACATATAAACCTGAAAAACTCACTAGTACACGACCATTTTTCTTTCACTTATGAATCATAATCATTGGAAGACTTACTAACCACTTCTAGTGATCCTGAGGAATGTGTCCATGTGTTTTCTTTGGATGATAGGAAGAATGAAGAGCTGTTGGAAAAATAAGAATTTGAAGTACGCTTTCCTAGGTACATTATAGACTTACACCATGGTAACTTCCTCCAAACTTTTAAAAGATCAAGAGGAACGGTTAGTAAGTATGTTAAGCAAGTATCAAAAAGTTTTTGGATGGAAGTTAGCTGACCTCCAAGGGATTAGTCCCTTGACTTGCACTCAGAAAATTCACTTGGAGGAAGGTGGAAAGCTATTAAGGCAATTTTGTCGGTTAAACCCTCACATACAAGAAGCAGTAAGAACCGAGGTGTTAAAATTACTTGACGCCAAGATCGTCTATCTAATTTTGGATAGTAAATGGGTGAGTCCGACCCATGTTGTACCTAAAAAATTCGGGCTTACAGTAGTAAAGAATAAAAACAATGAGTTGATACCTCAACGAGTCACCATCGAGTGACGAATGTGTATAGATTATCGTAAGTTAAATGAAATCACTATAAATGACCATTTTCCTCTTCCATTTTTAGATCACACTTGAAAGAGTGGCAAGTCATGAGTTCTATTCTTTCTTAGACGAATTTTTTGGGTACAACCAAATAGAAAATGATCTTGAGGACTAAGAGAAAACAAACTCACATGTCCATTTGGTACTTTGGCCTATGGAAAAACTCCATTTGGTTTATACAATGCACTGGCCACTTTTCAAAGATATATATTGAGCATATTTAGCGACATGGTAGAGAAAACCCTAGAGGTTTTCATGGATAACTTTACAATTTACAGTAAGTCGTTTGATAATTGTTTACTTAATATTAAACATGTTCTAGAAAGGTGAATCGAGAAGCAACTCGTCTTTAATTGGGAGAAATAACACTCCATGGTACAAAACAACATTGTGTTATGCCATGTTGTATCGGGGAAAGGCATTGAAGCAAATAAGGTGAAAATTAAGCTTATATCAAAATTCCCCACTCCCAAGTCTATTGAAGATATTTGCACATTCTTGGGGCACACCGGATTCTACCAACGGTTCATTCAAAATTTTAGCGCCATTGTTAAACCTATGTGCAACTTGCTCTTCAAAGACGCCCCGTTTGAATGGACCAAAGTATGCAAGGAAGCGTTTGCTAAGCTCAAGCACATGCTCACTACATCACTAATTTTGCAAACTTTGGATTGGAGTCTCCCCTTTGAGTTCATGTGTAACATAAGTGACTATGCCGTTGGGGCAATCCTCGGCTAATGCAAAGATAAGAAGCCAAGGGTGATTTATTATGCGAGGCAAACTCTCAATGATGCTCAAATGAATTACATCACCACCGAGAAGGAACTTTTGGCCATTGTGTTTGCCCTCGATAAATTTCAGTCCTACATCATAAGATCTCTAATTGTGATCTTCGAGGACCACCTGGCTCTTAAATACCTTTTCACCTGCGAAATCGAGGCTTCTAAAATGAATTATTCTCTTACAAGAATTCTATCTTTTCATAAAGGATAAGAAGGGTGCTGAAAATGTGGTAGCGGATCATCTATGATGCCTTTCCTTCACTGACCACATTGAAGAGAGTGCTATCAAGGACTCTTTTTTGGATTAGCAACTATTTACAATCTCCACTTTGCCATGGTATTCAGATATTGTGAACTACTTCGTCATAAAAAAAATGCCCAATCCTTGGAGTGCCCAATACCAAAGGAAGTTCTTATCCGAGGTTAACGACTTTTATTAGGATGACCAGTAGTTGTTCAATTATGGGGCGGATCAAATCATTCAACGATGCATCCCCAATGATGACTTTAAAAGGGTTTTAAGCTTTTGCCACAATGAAGCTTATGGTGGGCACTTCTCGACCAAGAAAATGGCTACCAAGATCCTACAATGTGGCCTTTATTGGCCAACGATGTTCAAAGATGCCTACACCTTTTGCAAAGCTTATCTGAGATACCAAATGTTAGGAGGAATCACATGAAAGAGCACGATGCCTCTCAACCTGATCCTCGTGGTTGAAATTTTTGATTGTTGGGGCATTGACTTCATGGGACCATTCACGCCCTCTTTCGATAATCTCTATATCCTTCTGTGGTTGATTATGTTTCCAAATGGGTGGAAGTAATTGCTTACGAAACAAATGATCATAAAGTTGTGATCCGATTTTTAAAAAATAACATTCTTGCGAGGTTTGACACCCCCAAAGCAATTATAAGTGATGGAGGCTCACATTTTTGCAACAAACATTTTCAATCATTAATGCAAAAATTTGGTGTAAACCATAAGGTGTCCTGTACTTATCATCCTCAAACAAACGGGTAAGCCGAACTTGTAAACAGAGAGATAAAACAAATTTTAGAAAAAATGGTGAATCTGAATTGCAAAGATTGGTCATTGCAACCAAACGATACACTTTGAGCTTATTGAACCGCTTTTGTAACAACTTTCGGGATGTCTCCATATCGGATTATGTATGGAAAGCCTTGTCACTTACCCGTTGAATTGGATCATAGATCATTTTGGGCAATTAAAATGATGAATTTTGATATCAAAAATGCCGAAAGTAACCAAAAGTTGCAACTTGAGGAGTTTGAGGAATTAAGGAAAGATGCCTACCAAAATGCAAAACTAAGCATGGAACGGACCAAAAATTTTCATGATAAATCAATTTTGCGAAAAGAATTTAATTTTGGCCAAAAAGTTCTTATTTATGATTCTCAATAGTATCTCATTCCCAAAAAATTGAAATCACGATGGGCCAGCCTGTACATTGTAAAACAAGCATTACCATTCGGGACCGTCACTGTAAAAGATCTGAAAACCGGTTTCAAATTCAAAATTAATGGACAAAGACTCAAATCGTTTTTAGAAATTCCGTCGTTAGAGGAATTCATCCCTCTAAGCGACCCGACCTACGCCTAAAACACGTAGTTCATTTTTGTAAATAATGTGTATAGTTTTGTTTTTGAGTTTCAGGAATATTTCGGTTAGATAAAAAAAATTTCGAAAGCATTCAAGGAAGAATTAGAATCCAATGAGATAAAAGGAGATATGATTTCTCCAAAAAAAAAAATTCAATTTAGGGCCTTTTTATATTCAAAATTCAGTAACCTCCACCTCCCCCAGGTATGTGATTGTGTTCCATTTCTGAAACACTCTTTTAATGCTTTATTTTATTTCTTCTTTTTGGGTTTGAATGATAAACATGATGTTACTTTTGGATATTGGTTTTAATGTTGAATGTTATGTTTTTATCTAATTCTAACCTGTTTATTTGCTAATATGTATATATAATAGCTTAGCTTTTGAAAATAGCTATCTTCTTCCTTATGGAAATCAAAAGGCTAAATGGGAGCCTTCCCATTTTTCGTTCTCTTCACATTGAGGACAATGTGCTCTTCAAGTTAGGGGGTAATGCACTATAACGTTAATCTTTAATGGCTTTTCAAATTTTTTATTTTCCATGTGTTTAGAGCTTACTTAAAAAAAAATTGGAAGTTTGAAAAACGATGATTTTTTTTCAAAATGATGTTGATTGGTTCATTAGCTAATGACATGAATTCCTTTATCTAGATGGAATTTTGAGTGATAATTTAACTTGCTTTGCTTTAATTAGATTCATGAGCCTAAAAACATCCCTTAAAATGTGTAAATGCTCCAATTAGTGAAATTCTTTCATAACACTTAGAGTAGTTTTTATTTTGTGAAGAGGGAATTTTTGTCCAAAAATGATGGAAGCTTTTTCGAAAAGATCCCCAAATAAAGAGGACAAATGCATGGCACTTTGAAAACTTGGATGACTTTTAATAAGCGCCGAATCATCCAATTCATTTAATAATCTAACTCAACTAATTATAGGATAAACATTGTCCTCAGATCATCCTTGTTAGGATTTTGGTGCAAAAATCCGTAAGTTGGCGCTTTTTGATTCTTAATCAGATGAAATTTTTGAGCTAAAAGTATGAATGACTTATATGTTTTTTTATTTTTTTTAATGAAGAAATATGTCCTTTAATTTTAAAAACATGGTTTTATTATGTAGGCATTTAGAATTTCATCCTTTTATGTTGGATTGAAATATGCTGATTTAGAGTTGGATTTTCCTTTTCAAATACGTTGGATTTTGATACTAAATATCCAAGATGGATTAAATTACCACCAATTAAACATCTTTTATTTAGGACAATAATTAGTGGCTTTTTCAGGTTTACATTAAATAAATTAAATAAACTACTATAACTCCACATACTTTTTTATTACTATTAGTATTCCAAACATATTTAAATTCTACTTTATTTTACCCTCTAAACTTTACTTTATTTGATTGCCTTTAACATTATATATTTATATTTATCTAACAATTTTAAATTATTTTTTGTTTATTTGTAATTATGTTTAATGTTTAAACCCAAAAAATGAATATATAAAACATTCATGTTATCATTTTAATGTGTTGTATGGTATATAATATATTCTTGTTATGTATTGTGCATAATAATTCCACATAATTTTAATATAATTTATCCATTTACCAATTTTAAAGACTTATTTAAAATATGTTACTTTTTTATATCTTTAATTCAAAGTCTCCTTGGTTCATCATGGATTACAACAGACCAAAACTACATCGTTTGAGTTTGGCGAGGTTTTAATGCCGTCATCCGTTGAAGACCTCCTCCGTGGATTTGAAGATTGCACTCCTTGATTGAATAAAACACAATGGAAAACCCTACAGTTTTTTGAGTTCTTGTTGCTAGTGCTTTTTAATTAATGTAACATTTTAATCACTAAACTAGAATAAGTATTTAGTAGTACAGTGAACCTATAGTAATCGGGTTAAGTATTGTCTTTCTAATGTAAAACAATTATTGTTGTCCTAAAAATAAAATATAACAAATTATACAGGGACTAAAGATGGCATGACGTAAAAACAGAAGACAACAAACACATGCACCGGGAATTTTTCCTAACAAATTAACATCAGTGGACCCAAAACAGTAACTCTTTCTTGACTTGTGTTTTCCCACAGTAATAGTACACACAAAGTGCAATGCACATGTACATATTAATTGCACACTCATTCATCAATCAAAATAAAAGTAAAAGCATGTACGTCGACCAAGAAACTCTTCCTACGGAATTTTCAATGGTGCGGTTTTCGTGCGAAAGAACGTCTACCTAAGGAACTATTGGAATTAGTTTGCGTGTAGGAATAGGTTGTGAAGCCACTTTTTATATCAAACGGCAAGAACAAAATCAGGATTCAATATTGCAGGGGGTCGCAAATTTACTTGAATGTTTTTACCAAACATGATATTATATAGGATGATTTTTGTTCACTAATCGTTCTTATTATCATTTTATTGTCTTTATAATATGTAATAAATTTACAAAATTATATAATATATGCTTGTTAAATTTAAAATCGCCTTAAGTATTGAAACATTACTGTCATGTGTTTTTAGAGTAGTTTATGATTTAACATTCTAAAGAAATTTAATAATAATGAGTCAAGCTGATGAAAATCCTCTTACAGAGTAAACTCATGGCGCTCCTGTCCTTTTGTTTAGTTGCGGTGGAGACCAACGCACATCAAAAACGTCATTTTAGTAAATGTACATATTTCAATTTTGTATTTGAACTTTTATTATTTTGTGTAAAAGAAAAATTTAGTTTAAATGGTCAAAAATCCAACCTAGTTAATTTTTATAGTGAAATTTAAGATTTTACCTCAAAAATAAAATGAAAAATAGGACTATTAATTTAAAACGTTAAAAAGAAAAAAGTAAGCCTATCAATTCAATACATTGTGAGTATTTATTTTTTTCATATAAAATTCAATAGAGATTATCTAATTTCATAATTTATCAAAATATTTAACTATTCATCCCTCTAAAGGGGAGGTTCACAATTTTTATTTTTATTTTAACAAAACAAATGGCCCAAAGGGCACAACAATTATTTTTTTTAAAATAAATAAATAAATTCCAGACACACACTAAGAGTAATATTCTACGAGCCAACTTTCATTGGCATTCATGAAAGGGGTATATAAAGTATAAACCACTTAGATAGCGTTTGATAAAACAACTGAAAATTGAATGACAAGTAGGAAAATATAACAAATTTTGGGGTAATTTAAAATTGTGGTTGTATTTTAAACCATTTGAGGTCACTTAATTAAGAGAGAAACGTTAATTTTAGAGTCAAATAATATTTGATTTATTTATAACATGTTCTTATGACACTTTGTATATTTGGTACTACTGCTCATATTTGTAGCCGACCTTAGAGTTGGGCTGTAAATTGTATGAAAACAACCTTTTCAAACTTACATCAGTTTAGATGGTATGACTGTCAAGTTTGTGAAAATTGGCTCGCTAATGAACTCTGGACCGATATAGAGTAGATGAAACTTTATCGATTTGCTATGTTGAATCAGTTGAGGAAAAAATTTTGGACCTGTGCGTACGGGTATGCATCAGTTATTGCAATACCGGTACAAAATATTGCTTCACTAATGTTCAAAAGTTCTTGACATAGGCGTAACAGTATTCACCTTTTAAGGGTTACACCGGTAGATAGGCAAGGCGACGCGGAAATCTAGTCCTTAGTCCAGTAGGTTTTGGTTAGATCACATATTTACTTTGTATAAATAGATAGCTTGTTTATTCATTGTAAAAAGATAGGACTATTGTTTATAGTTTTCAAGTTAAGTCTAGAGAGAGAAAACTAGGGTTTATCATTGTACTCAAGTTTTGATTCAATCATCAATAAAGTCTATCACTATGGGGGAGTGCGGACTACGATACATTTAATATCATGTGTTTGTTGGTTAGCGTTTTCTTTTTTATTTCTCCATTATTGTTTCAGTATGGTAATTTTGAATACGGTAACATATTGTTTCTTGGATTCCTCGATCTTGTGTACGTAGGTTGGTTCAGCTAGGATTTTTCACAACACAATGTTTACATGATTGGGCACAGTTCAAACCCAGTCAACAGTAGTTTGAGGGGGCAGTTGATTAATTATTAGGGGGTGGTGATGCAGGTATGGATAATTTAGAGTGAAAGCAAGTTTTCGAATAAAAGCTTGAAGGTGACAGTATGGGGATGGAGTTATGATGGAATTAGAGCGAAAGCAAGTCCTTCGAGAAGAGTTTGAGCAGTGGTGATGCAGGCTCAAACCACATTAGGGTAGTTTCAAATCCATTTAAGGGACATGTTGATTGAGGAGGGGTACCCCTTTTGTGTAGCCCATAATAATTTCTTAATAAAAAGTTGCAATTTACTCCTTGGCTAGACTTTTAGAAAGAAAAAAAAAACTTGTATCCACACTCTCCTCTAATGTTAGGCTTCCACTTTACTGGTGAAGTTAATTTTATGTTAGCCCTTTATTTTGCTCCAAATCTTAAGATTAAGCCATGTCATTAATTGTTCACTTTTAAAACAGACCAAAACTACACCCTTTTAGTTTGTTGAGGTTTTAACACCATCGTTCATTAAAGACCTCCTTCGTGGATTTGTGTTGAGGAAAAAACTGGAATGAATTACCATGTAACGATGGAAAACACTGAGTTGAGTAGCGGACTAGGTCGCTCTCTTTAAGACGTTTTGCAGCTCTGCTCGGTGTTTGTGCTAGCATTTCGTAATGGCCACGCTGTCCCTAGGATACAATAGTCCAGATTTTTCCTCTGACTTGATTTCCCTTGCACGGTGAAAAATTGGAATTCTCACACCCTTTATAATTTGGTATGAATCGTTAAACAAATCCCCTTGCCGGAGGCAAAAAAGTATGTTTTTTTTCAAGCTCGGTGGTAGTATTTCTTAATGGAGGATTTTCGTTGTACTTATAATAAACAAAAATTAATTTTTTTTAAAGATGATAATTTTTCCCGTTCGTGCTGTTGCGTAGAGGGAGAGAAAAACGGGGAGAGGGAGTGTGATCGTAATCCATATCGTAACGACACAAAGACCAGGTCAAATTAATTTCAAATTTCAAATAAAAGAAAACAATTTTATTTTTATAAATAGTTTTTTTTTCAAAAGTATTTTGTCTAAAATGATAATACTTGACCTAAAGTAAGCCCGACCCAGCCGGGTCGGGTCGGTTGGTCGGCACGCGCATGTGTGGTGAACCACACTCATCTAAGTCCTCACCCAATAACACAAAAGTGTAATGCCCAAAGGGCTCAAGCCCTTAGGCAAATTCACCCTTATAAAAACCCATGAAGGTTTTTATTCCTCTCATATGTGGGACTTAAAAAAACTCACTTGTGTTTGCTTTGATTTTGAATTATTTTCTTCTTCTCCCATTTTTTCAAAGACACACAAAACTTCAACAATCCCCCACTTGTATTTTTAAAAAATGTTTTAACGATTCCAGCAAATTTTCATAGAACGGTGCATAAAGAAATTTGTTTTTCAACTTGAACCTTTACATAGTGTTTGATGCTCCAGATTATACTAGAGTAACACGTAGTTTTGAACTTTATCTCTGGCAACACACACTGCCTATAAAGGAGTAGTTCGTAAGCCAGCATGATACGGCCATGTGCTTTATCCCGGTTTAGTGGGCGCTCCAGAGAATTGTCCAAATTCAGTAGGAAGCGGCCTCACTACCACATCCACGTAGGTGAGTCTATCAAGGATACTCCTGTACCTAAGTACCCCACTCTCAATGGGCTTTAACCCCATCCCTTTAGAGGTGTTCCAAACCCTTTCTTTAGCTAGTCCTTTCGTTAAAAGATCAGCCTAGTTTTCCTCAGACCGTACATAATCCACTATTACAGCACCATTAGAGAGAAACTCTCTAACAGTACTGTACTTGCGATGAATCTATCGCCTCTTGCTGTTATAATAACAGTTCTTTCCTTTTGCAATAGCCGCGGTACTATTGCAGTGGATAAGGAAGGCTGGTATCGGTCTCTTCCATAAATGGGTATCTGCAAGAAAGCTTCTTAGCTAACTTGCTTCTTCACTAGCAGTAGTTAGAGCTATCATACTCCATTGTCAATTGGGCCAAAATGGTATGTTTATTGGATTTCCAAGATACTGCACCTCCAGCTATGCTGAAAATGTATCCACTAGTGGCGTTGGAGTCATCTGACTGGGTGTTCCAGTCTGCATCGCTATATCCTTCAAGGATGGCGAAAAACTTATGATAGTGTAATCCGAGGCTCATGGTTCTTTTCAGATACCGCATGACCCTCTCAATAGCATGCCAATGCTTTATACTAGGTCTGCTAGTAAACCTGCATAGTACTCCAACCGCATAAGTAATATCAGGCCTAGTGTAATCAGTAGCATAACGTAGGCTACCAATGATGCTCGCATACTCAGATTGTTTAACACTGTCGCCAGTGTTCTTAAACAACTTAACACTAGGATCAAATGGAGTACTATCTAGTTTACTGTCTATGTAATTATATTTCTTTAGAATTTTCTCAATGTAATGAGATTAGTCTAAAAAAAGTCCCATTTTCGACTTAGTAATTTTAAAACCAAGAATCACACTAGCTTCACCCAAATCTTTCATATCAAAATTAGCACATATCAGTGTATTCACATTGTTCATAACATGGATATTAGAACCAAATATAAGCAAGTCATCAACATATAAGCAAATAATGGTGCATGCATTATTCTCAGACTTGTAATAAATACACTTATCACTTTCATTAATTCTAAATCCATTTGAAGTAACTAATTTGTCAAATTTCTCGTGCCACTGCTTAGGTGTTTGTTTTAAGCCATAAAGTGACTTATCTAATTTGTATACTTTATCCTCTTGGCCAGAAATAATAAAACCTTCAAGTTGTTCCATGTAAATTTCTTCCTCTAATTCTCCATTAAGTAAAGTAGTTTTTACATCCATTTGGTGCACAACAAGATCATGAATAACAATGATAAACGCTTAATATTGTCATTCATATGCTCATTTTCGGAGTTGTTTGACGCGTTTATTTCTCTAAAACTACTCGGTTTACCAACTTATTTCGCGATTAGTCTCGTAGCACTTTTGTATTTAACAATGCTTGGAAAGGCACATTTTTGTGTTTATTTTGGTGTCTTTAGATTTCAAGAAATATTGTATTTAATACAATAGTGAAATTTTCCATGGACAAAAGGAATCCAAGAAAGTGGAAGTCTCCATGTCCATGTGGTTAAAGAAAGAAAGCGAAATTGTCCATGTGATTAAAGAGCATCCAAGATAGTGGAATTCTACACCAAAAATAAAAAGCATTGTTTATTTTTGGCATCCAACACAACTCTCCTATTTATAGTCTTCTTTGTTGCTTTGGAGAGGAGTACTTTTATTACTTCTCATTTCTCAATTTATAGAGAGCTTGTAATATTTTTTTCTAGAAAGAGAAATGGAGTTCACTTTTATAATTCTTGTCTCTACATTTATTATGGAGTAAATTTCTTTGCTAAGGTTAAAAGATGAAATTTGCAATGCATTAATTATGTAAGTTCAATTCTCATTCCATTGTTAGTATTGTTAAATACTTTTTGAATCCTTCATCTTCTCCATTTTTTCAACCATTCATAAGCTAGTAAG
The DNA here is from genome assembly GCA_021464415.1 of Lonicera japonica. Taxonomy (NCBI): domain Eukaryota; kingdom Viridiplantae; phylum Streptophyta; class Magnoliopsida; order Dipsacales; family Caprifoliaceae; genus Lonicera; species Lonicera japonica. Next base: position 20,216 of record JAKCWG010000928.1, on the reverse strand, counting down.
ATAATTTTCATATGATGATTTGACTTTGTATGCCTTGTATACATAGATCTCAAGCATTAATGGAGAGATGGTACACTTGTGTATTTCTTACTAGCCTATGTCCATTCTTTCTTTGAATGAGATACTTTTCATTGCCAAGCATGATTAGTTTTTGAATATTCATGGAAACACCATAAATTTGAGATTTTAATCTTTTAATACTTTAATGATATGTTGAGTGCTTTCTACACTTTATGTGATTTTAAGACTCATCATCTTCTTAGTTAAAGTATTGCCAAAGAGGATCTTTTAAATTTATTTCATAAACAACTTCATTAATCATTTTAAGGATTCAATTTGTATTTATCAAATAAGTCTATATAATACGGTTTGACCTCCACCTAGACCTCCCAATCTTAGACAAATGAAATGTTATGATTTATCGAGCTAAACTCCTTGTAGTTGGCCATTTTCATAATCAAGTCATTTGCCTAGGGAAAACTAACAATGAGTTCTTAAATGCCTAGTTTAAATTTATGCCTTTTCTTTTTGTGTATTTTAAGTTTGAATCTTAGTTGATATTATATGGGAATGGGTTGCACTTGTTTCACACCCTTTGTCACAAGATAAAAATGAGAGATACACTTGTGTTGATATTTGCTTACACCCTTTCTTTATATGGCATTTATATGGGAATGGGTTGCTTTTGCTCCACATCCTTTTGCTTAGAAATGGGTAAAACATTCAACACTTAGGAATTGCATTGAGAACTTTGAATGAGATTGATTTTACTTAACTTTGCAAAACAAATGAATTCTATAATGTCTTAGCCTTTTCTCATCTATTATTACATCATTTTAATTTTTATTGCAAGACTTTAAAATCAACAACTAAAATCACCAATCATATTCTCTTAAACAAAGCCTTGGACTCGTAATCACCACATCGTCTTTCCGACTATCCTTATGGTTCGACACTTGGACTTACCAAGTATTATAACTTGACAACCTGCACTTGGGTACCTAAGCACGGAAGTATTTTCGGCGCGTCAAGCAGCTAAAGTAATCAATACACGTATGGAAGTAATTTTAGTAACAGGAGAATAAGTGTCAAAGAAATCTACATTCTCTATCTGTCTAAAACCTTTGGCTTCAAGTCGCACCTTATATTTATCTACTGTGCCATCAGGTTTTAATTTCTTTTTAGGAATTCATTTACAACCTATGGTTTTACAGCCAGGAGGAAGGTCTACAAGATGCCAAGTTCTATTAGATTCTAAAGAATCTATCTCATCATTAATTGCTTCTTCCCAAAGGTCAGCATCTAACGAAGAGAAAGCTTCTTGAAGTGTGGTGGGGTACTCTTTTAACGTGTATGCATGAAAATCGGGACCAAAATCTTTAGTGATCCTAGTTCATTTACTCTTCCTAGGTTCAATTATTAAATTATCATGCTCGACATTAATAGGTGTAATTGAACTAGAAGGTAATGAATCACCCCCACTACTGCCCCCACTATACCTCGATTTAAAAGGGAATTTATCTTCGAAAAATCAATATCATTCGATTCAATGATAACCTGATTTTTAAATCATAAAATCTATAGGCCTTGCAATTAATTGGATATCCAATAAAAACGCATTCATAAGCTCTACTAGGAAGCTTAAATCTTTTACGATCAGGAATACGCACATAAGAAAGGCACCCCCAAACACATAAATAAGAAATATTGGGCCTTTTATTATTCAAAATCTCATATGGGGATAAATTGGATTTAATCTTAGGCATCATATTAAGAATGTGACAAACAGTTAATAAAATATCTCCCGCCAATGTGAGACAACCCCCGAATTTAGTAGCGTAGCAACAATTAATTTGGCAAAAGTTCTATTTTTTCTTTCAGTTTTTCCATTCATTTCAGGTGAATATGGAGCAGTCGTCTCATGAATAATACAAAGTGAAGCATAAAGATTTTTAAAATCAGTTGAATCATATTCGGTTCCTCTATCACTCCGAAACCTTTTTTTTTTTTATTAAACTGATTTTCAATTTCTGAAAAAAATGTTTTAAATATATCAATTGCTTCACTTTTATTTTTCATAAGGTAAACATAGGAAAAATCCGAATTATCATCAATAAAAGTAATAAAATACCTTTTTTCATTTCTCGTTAAAACACCATCAAATTCATAAATATCCGAATGAATTAATTCAAAAGGTCCAGTTTCTCTTAGAACAGATTTGTGTGGTATTTTAGTAATCTTTGCTTGGCTACAAAATTCACATTTTTCGAAATTATTTATTGATAAGGGGGGAATAATTTTCATTTTACTCATGTTCTTAATAAGGCGCTTATTAACATGACAAAATCTAGCATGCCAAACAATGAAGGAACAAACCATATAAGCAAAACTAGAAATAACTTTATTAGCACCAACCTTCAATTTAAACATTCCACCACATGCATAGCCCTTCCCCACAAACATTCCATTCTTAGTAATAGTAAACATGTCAGCCCCAATAGTTTGAACGAAACTAGCTTTATTGAGAAAGTAACCCAAAACCAGATTCTTTCTCATTTCTGGAGTATGTAGGACATCCTTGAAGATGACGGTCTTTCCAGAAGTAAAATTAAGCTTGACTTCTCCTGAACCAGCTACCATAGTGGTGTGAGAATCTCCCAACATCACTTTCTTATCTTCAGCTTCAGAATAGCTCTTAAATTGAGCACGATCGTAGCAGACATGGCAAGAAGTGCCAGTGTCCACCCACCACCCTTTGGAACTCGTTACCAGATTTATTTATGATATTATAGCCACAAGTGGCTCTTCAGTAACGTTCGCCTGCGGACGAGGCCGACAAGCATTCCGGCGGTTCCTTACCATATGCCCAGGCTTATGACAGTTATAACAGAGATATTCTCCATTATTACTGTTATTGGATTGAGCATTTCTGTTCTGATTTTGATTATTAGGGCAGTTACTATTCTGTCCCTGATTTTGATTCCCGTTTCGGTTTCTAGTATTTTGATTTTTGTTCTGATTTTTGTTAATTTTCTGGTTCGGTTTCAAGGCAGCAAGTGTAGAGGAGCGAGTATGATTTCGGTTTGAAACTACCAAAATCTCATCTTTCTGGTCTTGTTTGCGGTGTTCCTCCTTAATTCGGAATTTGGTTATTAAACTTTCCAGAGAAAATTCTCTGCACTTACGCCTCAAACTGTTCTTAAACTCCTTCCATAAAGGAGGCATTTTATCAATCATCACTGCTACTTGAAACTGTTCATCTAATGGCATGCCTTCAGAAATAATTTCGTGAGCAATTTTATGAAGTTCGTGGGATTGAGCAACCACAGACCTGTCATCCGTCATCTAAAATTTCAAATAACGACTGAAAGCGTATTTCTTAATCCCAGCTTCTTTAGTATCGTATTTTTTCTTAAGCGCATCCCAAACTTCCTTTCAGGGGTTACACGATAAATAGTAATCGTAAAGTTCATCGCAAAGGCCATTAAGGATATAGTTACGACATAGAAAGTCATTATCAGTCCATTCCTTAATCGCTTTCTGATTTTCAAAAGTCAGTGGTTCTGAAAAATTAGGTTTTTCTGAAAGGCTGACATTATTCAATTTTTTCGTGGTTAAGTAAAAGAACATCTTCTGTTTCCATCTTTTAAAGTGCAATCCCTTAAAGCGAAATGATTTATTCAGTTCAACAGTTCCAGTAACAAGTTTAGCAGTCTCAGAGGCCATTACAACTAAACAATAACAGATTACAACGTCTTAAAAATGTTGAGAAAAAAACTGGAACGAATTACCAAGTAACGATGAAAAACACCGGGTTGAGTCGCGGACTAGGTCGCCCTCTTTAAGACGTTTCGCGGCTCTGCTCGGTATTTGTGCTAGCAGTTCGCAATGGCTATGCCGTCCGCAGGATACAACAACCCAGATTTTTCCTCTGTCTCGATTTTCCTTGCACGATGGAAAATCGGAATTCTCACACCTTTTATAATTCAGCCGGAATCAATAAACAAATCCCCCTGCCGGAGGCAAAAAAAAAAAAATTGTAGGTTTTTTTTCAAGCTCGATGGTAGTATTTCTCAATGGAGGATTTTCGCTGTACTCATAATAGACAAAAATTAAATTTTTTAAAGATGATAATTTTTCCCGTTCGTGCCGTTGCGTAGAGGGAGAGAAAAACGGGGAGAGGGAGCGTGATCGTATTCCATATTGCAACGACACAAAGACTAGGTCAAATTAATTTCAAATTTCAAATAAAAGAAAACAATTTTACTTTTATAAATAATTTTTTTTTTTTTTCAAAAGTATTTTGTCTAAAAAGATAATACTTGACCCAAAGTAAGCCCGACCCAGCCGGGTCAGGTCAGTTAGTTTGCACGCGTGTGTGTGGTGAACCACACTCATCTAAGTCCTCACCCAATAACACAAAAGTGTAATGCCCAAAGGGCTCAAGCCCTTAGTCAAATTCACCCTTATAAAAACTCATGAAGGTTTTTATTCCTCTCCTATGTGGGACTTAAGAAAACTCACTTGTGCTTGCTTTGGTTTTGAATCATTTTCTTCTTCTCCCATTTTTTCAAATACATACAAAACTTCATCAATTTGAATATTGTACTTCTTGACCGGAGAAAACGCATTGGAAAAACCTTACAGTTTTTGAGTTCTTGTAGCTCGTGGTTTTGAATTATTGTAACATTTTAGTCACTAAACCGGAATTATGACCCTTTCTGAATACTCAAGAAGTACAATATTCGGTCAAGAAGTAGATAAGAGATGATACCAATGTGTTTACTCAAATGTGTTCTAGTCACGAGCTATATTTTAGTCAAGAAAAGATGATACAATCGGTCAACAAGTACAATATTCGGTCAACAAGTACAATGTATTTTCTTATACCATAACCGGTATCAAACAATGATATAATTTTTCCAATGTGTTTTCTTATATCATTAGTCACGAGCTACATACTCAAGAAGTACAATATTCGGTCAAGAAGTAGAAAACACATTTGGAAAACACATTGTAGCTCGTGCTATAGTTGTGCTTCCTTCTTATGGAAGATGATAATAGTTTAGAGGTTTTACATTACAACTACATCATATTTTATATTGGTTTCTGTTGTACAGTTTGTGATTTTTATGTGTTGCTGTAAATAAGTTTGTGTTTGGAACCTGGAAGAAGATAAGAGATGAGAAAGTGTATTGTATGTTTGTGTTCACAGGCTGCCGGGTCTATTATTTTTTGTATCCCGGAGCTAAGCCTGTGAACTTTGATTGTCTGGGATTATTATTGTTAGGAAGAGTGGTAGTAATTTTACTTTTGAGGGTAAGAAAGACACCTTCTAATATGGTTATGTATGTAATATACTGGTATAGAATGAATTGAGTTATTAGAAACTTAACCCACATGTGTTGCGCCAAATTGTATTGCGTTGCGCTCTTGAAATTGTGCAATACATGGGTCGGGTTTCCTGTTAATGTTCAATTTTGGAAGAAAAATATTCATAAATTTGGTGCTTCTGTTATCTTGATTCTTGTTTAAGGCTCATTTAAATGAACTTATTACAATCCAGTCCGAAGATTGTTAAACCATTTGATATGTATTTGATGAGGTCAGGAAGAATCATGACTTACGTTTCATCCGTCTAAATTCTAATTAAACCTTAGATTTGTATTTGGAGAGGTTAGAGAGTCATTATTTGTTTTTTATTTGTCTCAATTCTTGGTGCGCTACCGTGACTGGACACTTCTATCTCTTTTCTTGACCACTGTTTTAGATGGAAAAAAACAAAAAAAGGAGAAGAAATTAGTGGGGGTATGCGCTTAATTGTGAACAAGATTGTCCTATCTTTCTAGCTAGATGATTTAATGTCAAAATATCTAAAAGTTAATTTTTTTTTTCTTTTTTGTCTAGATATATTTTAGTATCATCCTTGTTTGCGGATCAGCAATTCATCAAATGTTTTTATAATTATTGAGATTCAACTTAAAGAATTTCGGATCAAATTCAATACCGATTTCAGTGCACTATTATTAAACCACTTGTGGGTGATTATCTAAAAGTTAATAAAGAGGAGATGGGGTGGATATGGTTGTGTATGGAAAAGGAAAGATATATAAAAAACGTGGCTTGCCTTGGTTTGCACACGAATGAGAATTTCATTGCATTGCATTGCATAACAAATAATCAACATGTCCCTGGGCAAATAAGAACCTAAACTTTCAGCGCTGACCACCACTCGTTTGGCCATTAAGGAGAGAATTATGATCCTTCAAAGTTATGAGCGATCCAATATCGGCGAATAAGCAATCCTTGCGTTTGAGTCACCAAAACTCCCTCGGCTCATTTGATTTGTGTTGCAACCATGCACGCATTTGTATTATTAATAATAGGACCTACGAAAGATGTTTGTATTATAAAAGTAAGTCCATAATCGAATTTGACTAGTCAAGCCCACAAACAAGAATAAATCACGCTTATGAACGAGGTAATACCTCCATACTCAATCGGGCCATTTAATACATGATGCAATCACGCAATCACGTCTAATTACATTAATTGGACATATAGGAAATGTTCGAATTATAAAAATTGTCTCGGATCCAAACCTCACTACTCGAAGCCTCCTTTAAAGAAGAGGCTTAGGCTAGTACGGAGTGGATACCAAGTGATTATACTACCCATCGTCACAGATATGCAGCGACAAAAAAAAAAATGGCACTCAAAGTTTTGCCACTAATTAGCAAATTTCTTGTAGAATTATGCGTGTTCATTTTTAATGATACCAGATGCATGCGCGTATTACCCTATTATATATGCTAAAGTAATTAATAAAATATGCTCATTGATTTCTAAAGATTACTAGTGGAATGCATGTAGAGTTATTTGTGTAATTAAAATTTAGTAGTATAAAAGAAACTGAGCTTATAGCAATACCCTGCACGACTATAAAATAGAAAATTAATATTAATGGAGCGGCCATTAAGGCATTAATTGGTGTCAGAAGGGTAACTTAATCCAACTAAAATCACACATTAACTTTTAATGATATTTGCTATTTTCTAGTAATAAAAAAAATACAGTGAGAAGTCTAAATATTCGGTCTCATTCAATTATTGATGATCCTTGAAAAAAAATAAAATATCAAGGTCAATGTTACATTAAAAAAAATCTATCTAAGCCAAATTTAACCAAATTAAGATTAATCTCCATTTGTATCAATACACTGGGAGAGCAATTTAAGATTTTAGTTTTTTGAATTGTATAACATAAGTTGTCTTATCAATCTTAACCGCTACCAACCTACGATAAAAGTTATTAACAATAAAATATAGGAGGTGGTGAATCTGTTACATCAACGTACAAGTATAACTCTTGACTAAATATGTTTGAATATGTTCAATTGTAAAAGTAAATACTACTTTTCGAAGTGAGACATGCTGACCTTGAAGGTCTTAATCTTATTTTGATAATAACAATAAATTAATCATGTGTAATTTAACATGTTCTTGATATAAGATTATAGATTTCTTATTTGGAAAATCAAGAATAGCATGATTGCTCAAAGGAAGTTTGACAAGGATCATTCAATCAATATCCGATCAAGTCAACGAAGCATTCGACTAAAACCGATCTACCCGAATTCAGATCATTCTTCTACAAATGTTGGACAAGATAAGAAGATCAATCTCATCACCCACAAGCTAGCAATGCAAATTCATGAAGCACAAAGATCAAGAATCATATGCAAAAGTTTCAAGGAAAAAACTTCAAGTGAAGAATCAATTTGAAGAAACAAATCGAAGCATTCGAAGACTCATCTATTCGGTAATTGAGTGTTTGCTTAGGATTAATGTAAAGTTTCTTAATTGATTGATTATATAGCTCAAACATGAACTTGCATCTTTTAAAGATTGATTTAAACTAGCTTGAAATTGAATTTATTTGAAAAACATCATTTTACAAAAATCGAGTTTCAAAATAAATTCATATTAATTTTAAATGATCATATTTTAAGCTATAATAAAAATGGGTATCTTAGAAACATATATTTGAGGTTCAAAAATCATTAGAATTTTATTTGGAACTAAATTATTAAATTGGAAAAATATTTTTATTTTTCGTTTAAAATTCGCTCAATTTTTGCCCAGTTTTGATCTAACGGTAAAATGGAGGCCTTCCCGAACTCCGATCATTTTGAAATTTTTACAGTAGTTAGACAACATCTCCTGACAATGTTGACTAAAATTTGAGCATGATCCAACGGTCTAATTGGGAGAAATTAACAAAACAAATTTGAATTTTTTTGTCAAAACTAGCTGTTGGAAAGTTTGAAAATGTATACATTGGAGCCAAAACCTCTCTTAATCATCCCCAACGGCCATATGGTTTTGCAAGCTATATATATGATGTCTTAGACATGTTTTAACACTATATTAGTTATCATTATACTTATCTTTTACATATTACAAAGTTATTCAAGTATTCAATTCATTTTATTGATCTATGCTTCATTTTTGAGCTTATATTTTTTTTTTTCAATTTTGATATCTCTAGTGTGAGCTTCAAATTGTATTATTTATGAGTCTATTGTGGAATTTGGGGTTGATACAAACATTGGTGTGAATCATTGGAGATTTTGTTTTCAGTGTGGGATTTCATAAAAAACCAAGAAGGTAAATTCTTGTTTAGAAATTGTGAAAGGTAAATTTCACAAGGTTAGCAAGAGGGTATCTTGTGAGAGTATTATGGTGTTTCAATACTTGTAAGAGTGTGTGAGAAGAATACACTTGTAAAGGTTTGATCTTCACCCGGAAGGAGATCGGTTTTAGTGGAAGTCTCGGGGAACTAATCGACAGCTATGCGCGGCGGGGTAGGGGTGAACAAGTGTGGAACCAAAAATGGATGGGACTTCGATTGAGTTTAATCTTTCTTTCAACTCAATCTCTTTTACTTTATTTATTGTTTGATTTTGTCTTATTGATTGTTTGTGATAATTTCGTTGATTTTGTTCTTAAATGTGTTAGAAAAGTTTTAAATTCCGCATTAAGTTTTTAAACCCTATTCACCCCCCCTCTAGGATATTTTTCGACCTACAATTGGTATCAGAGGTTGTACTCTTGTTTTGATTTAACAATCTTAGAGTTTACGATCATGTCTATATATCAAGGAACTTGTCTTTCGAAGGTCTCTCCACCCATAGAGCACCTCTTATTTGATGGTAAAATTTATAGCTATTGGAAAATTAGAATGTATATATTTTTACATCTAAGTGATTTTGAACAATGGAGTTTGTAGTGTGGACCCTATGACATTACCAGGATGGTTTGGAAATTGATAAAAAGGTTTGTAAGGAAATTGTGTCCTAAGATATGTTGATGTATTGAAAAATTCAATATAATGCTAAATTGCTGTTTTAAATGTGCATTAGTATGGATGAATTTTGGACAAATTTTTTAGTTGCAAAACGGCTAAAGAATTTTGGTAATTTGCTTGAGGTTACCTACGAATGAACACTCAAGTAAAGACGATAACATAAATATGCTTGTACATGATTATGAATTATTTAAAAATGGAGAGCCGATGAATCTTTGCTTGCCATGTTGTAAGAGTTTTGTAGATTTTTATTAATGATTTAGATCTTCTTGGAAAGGTTTATTCTAATGAAGATAAAATAAAGAAAAATTCTTAGGATTCTTCCAAAGAAATAGCGACCGAAAGTGACAGGATTCAAGAAGTAAAGAATCTCAAAACACACTTAGCATGGACGAGCTTTTGGGTTCACTTTAAAACCCATGAGAAGAAATGGCATGGAGAAAGAAGAAGAAAGTGATTCAAAAGCCAAAAAGTCACTAGCTCTCAAAGCAACTCAACTAGAAGATGATGAGGAGTTGATGGTAGGAGATGAGGATATGGCTCTCCTTTCTAGAAAATTCATAAAATTTCTAGCTAAGAAGAAGAAGTTTCAAGGAAAGGAAACAACTTTGATTGATCGAATGGACATCAATGATCGATCTATTCAACAAGAGTTGAAAATGAGGAAGAAAAGAAGTGTTTCCATTGTCATGAACCAGGGTATTTCAAAAACAAATTGCCCGGTTAGAAGAAAGGAAAGAAGAGACAAAAGAGACAGCCTTCAAGCAAGTACGACACGCCCTCAAAGGTACAGGAGTGATTCCGAAGAAGGTGAATCCAATGCCGATTCTAGCGACGAGGGAGGAAACGGCAAATCTTTGCCTTATGGCAAGAGACGATGAGGTACACTCTTCTTATGACTCATCTAGTGATGATAATGCATCTATTAATAATGATATACATGATGAGAATGACTATGAAGAATTATATGATATGTTTGATGAATTGCATAAAAAGTTTAAAAATTTGTCTAAAATGTATGCAAGCCTCAAAAAGGAAAATTTGATTATTTCTAGCAAGTGTGAAAACTTTGAGAAAGAAAATGTATTTTTGAAAAATGAAAACAAAACCTTGAAGAAAGGAAAAGAGAAAGAAACTCCAAACTCACTTGTATTAGAAAATGTCAAATTGAAAAATCAAGTGGATGACTAAACTAATAGTCTAGCCAAGTTCACCAAAGGAAAGGATAACTTGGATAAATTATTAGAATGCAAAGGTGTGTTTTTGACAAAGCCGGTTTGAGCTATAACCAAATTGACAACCAAAAGGATTATAAAAACTTTTTAAGCATACACACCTCATGATCCCACTCATATTTGTTCATATTGTGGTAGAAATACTCATTACGTGGATCATTGTTATTATAGGAATGAAAGTTTTCCTAAAAGAAAGCTTGCTTGGGTTCCAAAAGGAACCATTATGTTTGCTAACCCAAAGGGACCCAACATATTTTGGGTACCAAAGGAGAAGTTACTTAAAGTTATGGTGTAGGTGTGCTTGAAAGCCAAAGGTAGCAAAACCAAGTGGTTATTGGATAGTTGATGCTCGAAACACATGAACGAAAAAAAAATAAAAAAAATTTGAGTCTCACTGCTAAACAAGGAAGCAACGTCACATTTGGAGATAACGCCAAAGGTAAAATTATTGGTATAGGTAAAGTTTGTAGGAAATATTCTTATATTGATAATATTCTACTAGTTAATAGTTTAAAACATAATTTTTTTGTATTAGTTAAATTGTGTGATAAAGGTTATGAAATTATTTTTAAATCTGAATGTTGCATTGTTAAAAATAGTAGTGATAATTATATCTTGTTTGTTGCTTATAGATCTAAATAACGTATATACTTTTGAACTTGATGATTTGTCTCCAAAGATGTTAAATGTTTATCCATTATTGAATGATGTTTCTTAGTTATGGCATAGAAGATTAGGTCATGCTAATATGAATTTAGTTCACAAATTCTCTAAAATGGAATTAGTTAAAGGATTGCCTAAAACTAAACTTATTAAAGAATAGAATTTGTGATGCTTGTCAACTTGGTAAACAACATAAGTATTTATTTTTCATGTTATTATAAACTAACAATAATTTTGCAGTCTAAATATTATTATTCAATCAAAGAAAAGAAGGGAATAGAATATGAAGATCATCAACATCCAAAATTCAAAATAGCATCGAGACTAGAAGAAGAATAATCAATAAAATTATGCTCCATATCTAATAGAGTTGTCCAATCAGGACTCGATGGCTCGGCAACCTCCGCAACAGTACCACTTTGAGAAAAATGCGATGAATAGCCTTTCAAAGCAGCTTGGTAATCTGACATAGTCGGATATGCGCGGCAAACCCACATTAGTTAGAAAAGCACTATGGTCTAAAAATTTTCGGTAGTCGAAAGAATTTCAGATGCAACATTTTTGCTAACGATAGGAACCCTGTAGAACTTATAGGAGGAGCAAAAGAAAAAGCTTTGGTTTAGCGCTAGAAGACTCTCCTAATCGAGCCTCTAATGTTGTCACTCGTGACTGCAAAGCCTCTAAAGCTATCACCGTGATTGTAACTCTTGTACCTTTTGTTCAAGAGAAACAATGAGCGCAGTACAGCCTTTACTAGGATTCTTGACTCTCGCCTTAGCTTCAAAAAGAAATGATTAGAGAGTCTCAAGATATTGATGTTGAGGAATTTCTTTTAAAATATTTGCAACACTATTTACCCAAAAAACGGTGAAGATTGTACGATAATCTTGACGACTAATCACATCCATAAAATTTTGTGCATATTCACACCAGGCTGACTTTTCTTGCGTTTATAAGTGCAAGCAGCACAAGAGCGAACCTGTACAACGGAAGGTATTCGGCACGCATACTTGTGATTTGCTTTCTCTTACTCATGGGTACCTCCTATAAAAGTTATAAGAAGAAAATGGATCTCGAGGAAGACACAAGAATGAGGGGACAAGAGGCCAAAGCAATTAAAAGAATCCCGAAAATGAAAGCTGTCATCCTAAAAAGTCAAAAATACAGGCCCCCCGCGTGCATCTAAAGTCCACCGCCCTAGCACGGTCTAGATCCCTCTTTGATGTTGACGTAAGGGGAGAAAATGTGCGTAATGTTGATGCTGCGGTAAAAGGTAAGATTTTTTTTGCTACGGTAAGATTTTTTTTTCTGTGTGTGGTAAGATTTTTTATACGACTTTAAATATTGTGTAAGACTTTTAAATGCTTTATGTCTTTAATATTCATACTTGTTTTATTCTGCATGTTATTTTTCGTGTTTTGACATTTTATTGAGCTATTAAAAAAAAAAAAAAAAATGGCAAAGAGATGGAGAGGCATACACACCTGGCCTCATAGATGAAGCACTCTTGGAGTTACCATTTTCTCTCCGTGGTCTTGATCCCTTTTTGATGTTGCCATAGGGGGAGAAAATGTGTGTTGGTGACAATTAATGTTGGTAAGACCATTAATTGTTTTATGTCTTTAACATTGACAATTGTTTTATTTTGAAAACCTTATTTGAGATCAAAATTGTTTTATTAATTTTTAAAACTATCTCAAATATTTGCAATGCTTTTAATAATCTTTTTATTTTACCTATGCATAAATTTGAGGGGGAGCATATTTCAATTATTCATATGCTATTTATGCTTATTATTGAAAACACACATTAATTTATTGTCATCATCAAAAAAGGGGGAGATTGTTGACCTTGAAGGTCTTAATCTTATTTTGATAATAACAATAAATTAATCATGTGTAATTAACATGTTCTTGATATAAGATTATAGATTTCTTATTGGAAAATCAAGAATAGCATGATTGCTCAAAGGAAGTTTGACAAGGGATCATTCAATCAATATCCGATCAAGTCAACGAAGCATTCGACTAAAACCGATCTACCCGAATTCAGATCATTCTTCTACAATGTTGGACAAGACAAGAAGATCAATCTCATCACCCACAAGCTAGCAATGCAAATTCATGAAGCACAAAGATCAAGAAATCATATGCAAAAGTTTCAAGGGAAAAACTTCAAGTGAAGAATCAATTTGAAGAAACAAATCGAAGCATATCGAAGACTCATCTATTCGGTAATTGAGTGTTTGCTTAGGATTAATGTAAAGTTTCTTAATTGATTGATTATATAGCTCAAACATGAACTTGCATCTTTTAAAGATTGATTAAACTAGCTTGAAATTGAATTTATTTGAAAAACATCATTTTACAAAAACGAGTTTCAAAATAAATTCATATTAATTTTAAATGATCATATTTTAAGCTATAATAAAAATGGGTATCTTAGAAACATATATTTGAGGTTCAAAAATCATTAGAATTTTATTTGGAACTAAATTATTAAATTGGAAAAATATTTTTATTTTTCGTTTAAAATTCGCTCAATTTTTTGCCCAGTTTTGATCTAACGGTAAAATGGAGGCCTTCCCGAACTCCGATCATTTTGAAATTTTTTTACAGTAGTTAGACAACATCTCCTGGCAATGTTGACTAAAAGATTGAGCATGAATCCAACGGTCTAATTGGGGAGAAATTACAAAAATAAATTTGAATTTTTTTGTCAAAACTAGCTGTTGGAAAGTTTGAAAATGTATACATTGGAGCCAAAACCTCTCTTAATTAATCCCCAACGGCCATATGGTTTTGCAAGCTATATATATGATGTCTTAGACATGTTTTAACACACTTGAATCATTCTACAAACTTATTTTACATATATACAAAGTTATTCAAGTATTCAATTCATTTTATTGATCATATGCTTCATTTTTGAGCTATATATTTTGATCAATTTTGATATCTCTAGTGTGAGCTTCAAATTGTATTCTTTACATACTTGAGAGAGTTATTGTAAATTGGTGTGAATCACCAAACAATTTTGTATTCAATTGTGAGAGGTAAATCTCATAGGAAAAACAAGAAGGTAAATTCTTGTTTAGAAATTGTGAAAGGTAAATTTCACAAGGTTAGCAAAAGGGTATCTTGTGAGAGTATTATGGTGTTTCAATACTTGTAAGAGTGTGTGAGAAGAATACACTTGTAAAGGTTTGATCTTCACCCGGAAGGAGATCGGTTATAGTGGAAGTTCTCGGGGAACTAACCGAGCGCAGAGTAGGGGGAACAAGCCGAACCGTGTGGACAAAAAATCTTGGACTTCGATTGGTTTAATCTTTCTTACTCAATCTCTTTATTTACTTGCTATATTATTGTTTATTTCTTGATTGTTTATTTGATTGCATTCCTTGATAATTTGTTTTACTTAAACATTGTTAGAAAAGTTTTAAATTCCGCATTAAGTTTTAAAAACCCTATTCACCCCCCCTCTAGGGTATTTTCCGACCTACAAGACAAATACCATCTTCTGAATCTTCTTACAATGTCATAAACGTGATATTTTTTAATTTTGTTTTTTATCAGTGTTCCAAATTCCGTGATTCTTGAGAATATATGAATTAAGTTGAAGTTGCTACTTGCATCAAACATATCCGGTTCGAACATCGCCGTTCATCTAATCAAAATAATTATACCAAGCATTTAGTTTTCTTTTGAAGATATGAAACATACATATATATATACAGAATAGTAGAATGTTACATATTTTCTACCATATGTTATGGTAGGTACTTCTTCAAATTAATACATTTTTTTTGGCTTTATTAATGGAGCGGCCATTAATTGGTGTCAGAAGGGTAACTTAATCCTACTAAAATCAGACATTAATTTTTAATGATATTTGTTATTTTCTAGTAATAAAAAAACTACAATGAGAAGTCTAAATATTGGGTCTCATTTAATTATTGATGATCCTTGAAAAAAAATATTAAGGTCAATGTCATAAATGTACAATTATAACTAATGACT
Source organism: Lonicera japonica (assembly GCA_021464415.1). Classification (NCBI taxonomy): domain Eukaryota; kingdom Viridiplantae; phylum Streptophyta; class Magnoliopsida; order Dipsacales; family Caprifoliaceae; genus Lonicera; species Lonicera japonica. The sequence goes on along the minus strand of JAKCWG010000928.1, from coordinate 4,930 downwards.
GAATATGTTTGAATATGTTAAATTGTAAAAGTAAAAACTACTTTTCAAAGTGATACAAATAGCATCTTTTGAATCGTCTTACAATGTCATAAACGTAATATTTTATATATATATATATATATATATATTTTGTCAGTGTTCCAAATTACGTGATTCTTGAAAATATATGGATTAAGTTGAAGTTGCTACTGCATCAAACATATCGGTTCAAACCAAGCATTTTGTTTTCTTTTGAAGATATAAAACATGTATATATACATAGAATAGTGGAATGGTACATATTTTCTACCATATGTTATGGTAGATACTTCTTCAAATTAATACATTTTTTGGCTTTGAGCAGTAGATTTAAAATTTTAATTATGTTGACAAGATGTTAAAATTGTCAATTGTTTAATTGGAGTTTTTTTTTGATAACTGAAACTAGGTATTTTGATTTGTTAGGTAATACAGAGTATTCTTTGTGGTTTGTGCATGCATAGCATAATAAATTACCATATCATTATTTACCACAAAATAGTAAGAACATTAAGTGTACGTTTATCGTATTATTCATCATATATATAGTTAATATAACAATATTTGACGAATCATTACTCCTATATAAAACAAAAATGTGAAAAATTAGAGAGACATCCACCATAGCCTACGGTGAATAGTACCTACCATTCCACTCCTCTATATACATATGTCCAAAGGAGGAAAATTAATGGAGGACGGCGCAAATTAATCCAGGAGAGCCAGAGAGGCTATTAGTCTCCACCATGACCGTAAAGAAACCATGTTTCACAGCAAACATCATACCATTTACAATGTTTAGTGCTAACTTCTGCCATCAGAATTCAAAACATCCCCTACATTCATGTTTCTATACTTAATTGACCTTTTCTGCCTCCTAAGTTTCCCTATTTTCGCACATAGGTCCTTAAAGTTTCATTTCCTACATTTTTCTTCTTCAAAGTTTGAGTCGCATCTTGCTTTCATCCAAAATTAGATTCCCCGGCCCATCACTTTTTCATTTGGATGAAAATCCATTATTTGGACAGAAAAACCACATGCCACATGATTTTTCCTTTCAAAAAATTGACGGACCAAAGTGCAATTCGGTTTAAATTTTGAGAAGCAAAATGAAGCAAATGAAACTTTAGAGATCAAAATAAGAAAACAAGTAAATTTTTGGGGTGTAAAAAGTCATATGTTCGAAATCTCGAAATTAATTTTCGCGTGACTTGAATATGTAGCCTAGTGGTTATAAATGTGTAATGTGTCAACCAAATATGGAAGCCGAGTTCAAGTTTCACTGTGGGTGATGTGTGAGTAGTTTTCATTGTTATTTGTAGCAAAAAGTAAAAATTTAGACATAAAGATCAACAAATACTTTAAATTTTCAGATAGAAATTTTTACTCATTCGAAAGAATTTCTCCCCTCTGTTTAGTTAATCCAAAAGCCACAGGCCAATTCCTTGTAGAGAACATAAATGTATTATGTTTTTCATAAAAAATTCTATATAGGCACATCAGAAATATATATGAGATCTAACGTCGTGAAAAAAAAAAATTAATATGTTTTTGATTTTATCTTGTCAAGATTCATATTATATTTCTCCCCTCCCTATATATACCCACCATGAAAGCACCAACCAACACTAATATATATAGACACAACTACTCTCTCTCTCTCTCTCTCTCTCTCTCTCTCTCTCTCTCTCCATACTCTCATATGGCAAATCAATCTGTATAGGGTCAAGTGATCTTGTAATTCAGCCACAAATAAAATCAGGGCCAGAAAATATATATCAGGTGAGCTATATATGTAAATCCATGCAACTTTCAATCATTTGATCAGCCGAATCTAAACGTATTCTCATTGTTTTCTCTAACCAATATTCTTTTTATGCAATTTCTCCAGCAAACACGTGTCTGAAAATGGGACAAATAAGTGTAGCAAACCAACGCGACGTTCAACTGGTACATTAACTTTGCTCACATACGCACATGTAAAAATTAATGAAACTAACATAAATAAATAGAAAGAAGTTAGAAAAACCATATATATGCTCTCTTCATCTCTAGTTAGGAGTATTTATTTGATTTTCACACCGATTACAAGAAATGCAATATTCAGTGTAATCAAATGATTAATAAACAAGAGGTTACAATCGCGAAATTAAAGAAATAAACCGTTCATTTATTACGTTAGTTCTAGATGAACGAAGTCTATAATTAGTATCAACACTAAAAAGCATTTAGAATTAATCAATCTACAATATTCACAGGACAAGAATGCTCAACGGTCGATTGAACGAATAAGAGATAGCTTTGGGATGGTGGATTTATCAACATCTTCCTATGACACTGCATGGGTGGCCATGGTCCCCTCCAACAGGGATTCTCCAAATCATAATAATCATCATCATCAGCCTAGTTTTCCTGGTTGTTTGGAATGGGTAATGGAGAATCAGAAAGCAGATGGGTCTTGGGGATTAAATCTCAGCCATCCATCACTTGTTAAAGATTCCCTCTCTTCCACACTTGCTTGTGTACTTGCCCTCCAAAAATGGAAGGTGGGGAGAACAACTTGTTCAAAAAGGTACACTATTTATCTAATTAATTTAAATTAAGGTCTCGTGTATTTCAATTTTTTTAAGAAAAGAGAAATAGTTAGCTTTTCGTTCGTACATACGCAATTCAAGATTCCTATACAAAGAAAACGAAAAAAATATTCATTTAATGGCAAGAAACCATTTAAAATTTGGAAATATCTTTACTATTAAAATCTAATAATTAATATATGTTTTTGACTCCAACTTAATTGAGACCTTTAGCCTTGAGACCCTATCTAGCTACACAAAATTAAAGTTCTCATTGTGAAAAGATGACTATATAAGGATTTGCTGATCTTTCAAAAAGCCCTTTCTAATTCAAATCAGGTTCGAGATTGTACAGATAATTTGAATTTATTTTTTTTCCTCCTTTATAGGGCTTGACTTTATTGGGACAAAGAAATATGCTGTCATGGACAAGTATCAGTCATCTCCAATTGGGTTTGATGTTATATTTCCGGGCATGATTAATTATGCCAGCGATATGGGTTTGAATCTGCCTCTCGATTCAGCTTTCATTGATATAATGCTCCGCAATCGAGACCTTAAACTTCGAAGGTAAATTATGCCTATATTATGCATACGTAATGCGTGTATAATATTTCTCTTTTATTTTTTTTCATTAGAATTTTTGACCCTGAGATTTCTTAAAGGGAAAAAATAAAATAAAGTATTCATTAACTACATTACACATGCGTATATAATGTTCTAAATGCGGAAGTGCGCATTTACAGTTACAAAGGAAGCCGTCTAGCCTATTTTGCCGAAGGCTTGGGAGAATCATATGATTGGAAAGAGATGATTAAGAACGAACAAAGAAGTAATGGTTCTCTTTTTAATTCACCCGCCACTACAGCAGCTGCGTTGATTCACCTTCACGATGACAAATGTTTTGAATACTTGGACTCCCTCTTGAAAATTCATGGGAATGCTGGTAAGTAGTTTCTTTTTCTGTCTTTTCCTTTTGCATTTTCATTAATTAAAACCTTCATTCTCAAGCCATTTTTTTTAAACATGCAACCAAACACCACTTTAATTAACCCTGGTCATGGAAACCTCTTTAACACTGGTCAACCCGATGAATTTGCCCAAGTAACCAAACATCTCTTATACCCAGTCACGGAAACCCGAATCGATTACATCTTCAAGAGTTTCTATTAGCTTAACATGTAGCTTGAAAATTTCACTCGTATTGTTAGAATCATTTAGGGCCCGTTTGATAATGTGTAAAAGAAAAATATAAATAGTTGATTTTTGTGAGAAGTTGGAAAATGAGTTGAGAAATGTGATGAGATGTCTTCTTACTTTGTGGCTTTTTTCATGAACAAATTTTCTTTAGTGGTTGAGGAAGAAAAATTCTCCACAAAAAATTATGAAAGATGGACGATATTTACTCATAAAATAGGCATGAAATGGAGAGTATCTTATCACATGTCTTAACTTATTTTACAACTTTTTACCAAATCAAGTGTTTTTATATTTTTTTTCCATTTTATTATCGAACGGAGTCTTAGTATCTAGTTAATCCTTCCTTGTTTATGTCTAAGTAAATAGATCGTTTCACTCGGCCAGGGTATCTTTATGTAACCCATAGACCATAGTCTTTAGCAGGCTTCTATCTTTTTTGTTAGCCACCTTGTTCAAGCTATTTTAACTCTTTTCCTTTTCAGTAAAATAGCTAGCTCTTTAGGGACTTTGGTCCCAATTTTTTTCATTTTTTTTAAAATTTATTCATTTCTTGTTAAAATGATAAGACTAGGTTAAATTACGTAAAATGAAACATACCTATGCTCTTTTCACACACTGGTCATTGCACTATATTTATTTTCAATCATAGTATTGAATATTGTAATTGCTTTCAGTTGGGTCCTTCTATTCCTTGCTGTTTAAATCACCTAACAGAAAATATAAATTATTTACACAAACCACCCGAAATTTTCAAGTAATTACACAAATCGCCTCTAACTTTCTACTTTACATTCTATGTGTTTACAGAGTCAACCCTTTTATCATAACAATTTATTTCCCTTTGTTTTCAATTTTCTTAAACTCAAGCATCTTTTCTTTAATTCAAAAGATTTTTTGTTTGTTGGGTTTATGTTTTTGAGTTAAATTTCAAACAAAAAAATAGAAAGTAAACTTTTCAAAGAATTTATCGAAAAAAGCTATGTGCATTTTTAAAAAAGAGATATATGGTAAAACCTTTTCTAAGCTCATACTTTTTACGCCTCTTTTGTTACCATTATTTTCACATTATTTAGGCAACCATGGAACAAATTGGCCGCCTATATACAGTAAATAGTTGTAAAAATTATATATATATTTCG
>JAKCWG010000574.1:0-200000 GCA_021464415.1 Lonicera japonica | reverse complement strand
GAAGTAGGAGGAGAAAGTTCCGAGCTCCCTGAAACCACTACCTCTCAAGGCCATAGCCAATCCTCAAATGCCGCCTTGCTTCAAGCAATTTAAGGGTTATCGGGTCAAGTTCAAGCTCTATCGACCAACATGACAAACCGATTTAATCGTATTGAGGATTGACAAAGAGCTCATGAAGAAGCCTTTCTTCGCTACCATCCGGAGCATGTCTTTCCGGTTTGGAACCCGTATCAAGTTGATCAAGGTTAGGGTCAATGGCCACAAGACCCACAAGACCCACAAGAATAGTCATTGGGTTCTCTCATTTTTGTTGGTAATAAAAGGGGAGAAATATGTGTGTTAGAGTGCTTGGTACACACTTTTTGAGTTTTATTAGTTTAATTATGAACTCCTTTAAGTTTTAAGTTTGCTTTTATGTTTGGTTTCTCGAAGAAAACTTTTAAGGTTTATTATCTCTAATTTTAAATTGTGCCTAACTCTAAGTATTTGGTTTAAACTTAATTCATTTGAAGTTCTTTATTATGATCTTTATATTCTCTTACGAATGCTTGCTATATTCTTTTTAATGCATATTTTGAGGGGGAGTTTTCCCGTTAGAAAACTCTTCTAATGATCTTAATCGCTAACACACATTAATTTATTGTCATCATCAAAAAAGGGGAGATTGTTGACTTGTAAGTCACTAATCTTGTTTTGATAATAACAATAAAGTTAATCTTGTGTAATTTAACTTAGTTGATGTTTTAAGCTATAGCCACAATAAATTGATCACATGAGGAATTAACCGAAAAGCTGGAATCAAGATCATTCAACTACAAAGCATTGCAATCAAAGTCTTACATCTCACACAACTCTTGTCAATACACCTTCAATGGCATCTCTATGAAGTACAAAAAGCCAAGGAAGAATAGAATCGAAGATACAAACGAAGCTCTCGAAGATTCATTGATGTTCATAATCAAGTGAGTGCTTAGATTTTATGTAAAAGACATCATTGTTCAATTATATAGCTCATAAAATGATTTAACCATGTCAAGATTGATCAAAACTAGTTTTATCCTTGAAAACATATTTTTACAGAAAACTAGTCATCTTGAAAAATTCACTATAAATTTATATGAATGAATTTTGATACAAAAACTATGATAGAAGTCTTAGAAACTCATTTTTAAACATCCCCTAGCCTTAAAATTGATTTTTGAGTTAATTTGCAAAAGTATAAAAAATGGGATTTTTGGCAAATCTGGCCTTAGACCAGTGGACTCCATTAGTCGACTGCTGGGCTTTACTCAGTCGACTGGTGGGCTTTACTCAGTCGACTGATGAGCCTTGCTCAGTCGACTGATGGCCCAGAAACTAGCCGTTGGAGTTCAGATTTTTTACCATTTTTTGTACCAAACTTCTACCAACTCCCTCCAAAAGGCCATATGGTTTCCTAGACTATATATACACCATCTAAGATTTATTTAAACACTCTTGAATCATTCCTACACTATTCACTTCATCTATATTCATTTTCAAAGATTCAAGAACATTGCTTTTGATCAATCATCTTTATTTTGAGCTATATTTTATTGATCAAATTTGATATCTCTTAGTGTGAGCTTAAGTTGTAATCTTCATACACTATAGATCTATTGCACATTGGTGTTAGTCACCAAATCATTTCTTTCAAACATTAAGAGAGGTTTATCTCTTAAGATAGCAAGAGTGAAGTCTTGTGTGAGTATTGAGAGAGATTCAACACTTGTAAGAGTGTGTGAGAAGAATACACTTGTAGAGGTTTGATCTTCACCCGGAAGGAGATCGATTATAGTGGAAATTCTCAGGGTACTAACCGAGCACGAAAGTAGGGGCTACCAAGCCGAACCGTGTGGACAAAAAGTCTTTGACTTTGATTGGTTTAATCTTTCTATCTCTTGAACTCTTATATTGTATTATTTACCTATTGTGATTAGTATTATCTTCGCTTCTTGTTTGCTTGATTGATATAGACATTGAACATTTTTAAATTGTTTTTAAAAATCCCATTAAGTTTTTAAAAAACCCTATTCACCCCCCCTCTCTAGGATGTTTTTCGACCTACAGAACACATGACATTTTTTATTAAAGTAGGTTCCTCCGGTAGCGCTTATGCTAGTCCGGCAGTACGTTCTCCTTTTGTGTGTGCTCGCTTTATATTACCTCAAAGGCAATCAACTTTGAATGATGATACAAGCTACCAACTTTTTCCTCTACAGTTTTATTAATTCTATTTATAAGTATAGAATTAGGATTACAAATATTTCAACAAAATAAATAATAAACTGTGTAGGATAGAGCGTGTATAAGGGTTGTTGGTATTTTTTAGGGTATGAAAAGAGAGAGTATAAGACCATCCTATTTCTTCTTAAATTGGCTTGTATTTTCATTGCCAATGACTTTTTATCTCTTGGATGAGATGGATGGATTTTAGAAGAGAATGATGGTGATAGATGAGAAGAATAATGTGTTTTTGTTGTGTGTTTTTTTGTGTATTTTTTGGTGTCTTGAATGAGTGAATGAGAGGATGTGTTTATAGGTAAATGTAGAATGGTAAAAAAGTAAATTTAACAAAAATGAGGGGCAAAAAGGTAATTTGGTAAAACTAAGGAATATTATGGAGTGAAATATTTATTTAAAAAAAAGTGAGGAATATTATGGAGTGAAATATTTATTTAAAGAAAAGTGAGGAATATTATGGAGTGAAATATTTATTTAAAGAAAGTGTAGAATATTACGGAGTGGAATATTTATTTAAAGGAAAGATTAGAATATTATGGAGAGAAATATTATATAAAGAAAGTTTAAAATATTATCTTTGTAGGCCAATGGTAAAATTATTTTTTACCTCGTCAATTGCTCCTTATCCTTTATTTTTATGCTGAAAGCTGAATGTGAAGGATAAAATATTTTTGTTGGTTAAGTGGTCCGGCTCAAAGCTAAGGTGTGAGAGCTGGTACTTGTCAAGGAAGATAATCAAGGGGAGAACTCGAGTAATCGACGTGTAAAGTTTCGTTAACCCTTGACCGTAAGTTTGTGGAGCTCGGAACATTAATATGTAAAGGTAGCTAGACTTTGATCATTAGTTTTAAAGTTTTAGACCATCATTGTGTAAGGCTGGCTAGACGTTGATCTCAAGTCTTAGCTCAAGGAAGGTAGATCTCGGATGCTAGTTATTGAGCTCAAAACATAAATGTGTAGAACTCGTTAGACATTGGATACAAGTCGTAGAGCTTGGAACATTAATATGTAAAGCTCGCTATACTTTTGGTCATAAATAGTTTGATTCTATTCGGGCATTTTTCAACTCTTTATTTACGCTTAATGACTGAACTATATGGTGATAGCAATATTTTTGAAATCCTTGGTTTCTTAAAAGAAAAATTTGTTCTTTTTGGCTAAGTCTTGAGTAAAGTTATATCCCCTTCTGACATAGATAAATTCTGACAATTTTCTCATTTAAGTTCTTGATTTCTTAAAAGAATTTTTTTTTTTTTTGGCTAAGTTTTGAGTAGAGTCATGCCCTCTTCTGACTTAGGAAAATTATGACAATTTTCTCATTTATTACCAGTGAACGTCAAAATTTTGGTCTCTGGACCAGTGATGCAGCAGTAGATGATCATTCTCAGCCAGATCTCTTTGGGCTGGGGTGGTCCTGCGATTGTCTGACAAATTTCAAAATCACATTCAGCTGTAGATGATCATTCTAAAAATTTCTTTAAGTTCTTTTTTGTAGTTTGTCGGCTGAACTTGATAAAAATTATATTCAATTATAATGATTTTTTTTAAGCCCGTCAATTTTACCTACAATAAAGATTATTAATCTATCGTAAGAAAATGATACAACTTTAGATATATTAACATAGAGAGAAAAATCATATATGAGTTATTAAAAAATAACTTATCTCTTCTTTTGGATTTTATTCTACTAGGATAACCGTAACCGGATTTTTGAATAATTATGCGCCCGTAAATATTGAGTTAGTGTATGCCTGCAGGACTTTCGCATTTTTTGTTGTAGTAACTTTGTATCACCATTTTGAACCCCGAGATGGCCAAATTTGAAAAAAGCTTGAACTGAAAAGTTGTAACTCTTGAAATTTTCTTAAAAATAGACTCCAAAATAGCATAATTTAGAATTTTGAGCAAGAAGTTATGCGCCCGAGAATATTGAGCTACATACGCCTGTGAAATTTTCGCCTTTTTCCTTCTAAAAAATTTGTATCTCAGTTTTGAATCCCGACATGGCCTAATTTGAAAATGGCTTGAACTGAAAAGTTTTAGCTCTTGAAATTTTATACAAAATGGACTCCAGAATTGCATAATTTGGAGTTCTGAGTAAGAAATTATGCACCTGAGAATATTGAGTTATATAGGCCTGCGGGATTTAGAGTTTTTGTACCGAAAATTCACTTGTAATTTCTAAAGAACGAGAGTTTTAGAGAGCTTATCATTCCCACAGACGACGCCAACTAATAGTTTTGAAAATCTAGAAATAGATAATTAACCAATCAATAAGTAAATATCGGTAAATAAAAAATAAATGCGACGCAATAATGAACACATGACATTTTTTATTAAGGTCGGTTCCCCTGGTAGCGCTTATACTAGTCCGGCAATACGTCATCTTTTTGTATGTACTGGCTTTATATAAGCTCAAAGGCAATCAATTTTGAATGATGATACAAGCTACCAACTTTTTCCTCTACAATTTCACTAATTCTATTTATAAGTATAGAATAAGGATTACAAATATTTCAATATAATAAATAATAAACTGTGGTAAGAGAGAGAGTGTATAAGGGTTGTTGGTATTTTTTAGAGTGTGAAAAGATAGAGTATAAGATCCTCCTATTTCTTCTTAAATTGGCTTGTATTTGTATTGCCAATGACTTTTTATCTCTTGGATGAGATTGATGGATTTTGAAAGAGAAGGATGGTGATGGATGAGAAGAATAATGTGTTTTTGTTGTGTGTTTTTTGGTTTATTTTTTGGTGTCTTAAATGAATGAATGAGATGAGATATTTATAGGTAAATGTAGAATGGTAAAAAAGTAAATTTGATAAAAATGAGGGGCAAAAAGGTAATTTGGTAAAAGTGAGGAACAATATAGAGTGAAATATTTATTTAAAGAAAAGTGAGGAATATTATGGAGTGAAAGATTTATTTAAAGAAAAATGAGGAATATTATGGAGTGAAATATTTATTTAAAGAAAGTGTAGAATATTATGGAGTGGAATATTTATTTAAAGGAAAGTGTAGAATATTATAGAGAGAAATATTTATTTAAAGAAAGTGTAAAATATTATCTTTGTAGGCCAATAGTAAAATTATTGTTTACTCCGTTAGCAAAGAAATTTACTCCATAATAAATGTAGAGACAAGAATTATAAAAGAGAACTCCATTTCTCTCTCTAGAAAAAACTATTACAAGCTCTCTATAAATTGAGAAATGAGAAGTAATAAAAAGGACTCTATCCAAAACAACAATGAAAACTATAAATAGGAGTGTTGTATTGGATGCCAAAAATAAACAACGTTTTTTTTTTCATTTTTGGTACATAAATCCACTATCTTGGATACTCTTTAATCACATGGAGAATTCCACTTTCTTTCTTTAATCATATGAAGACTTCCACTTTCTTGGATGCTCTTTAATCACATGGACATGGAGACTTCCACTTTCTTGAATGCTCTTTAATCACATGGACATGGAGACTTTTACTTTCTTGGATTCCTTTTGTCCCATGAAAATTTCACCATTGTATTAAATACAATATTTCTTGAAATCTAAAGACAAAAAAATAAACACAAAATGTGCCTTTTCAAGCATTGTTAAATACAAAAGTGTTATAAGATTAATCGCGAAATAAGTTTGCAAACCGAGTAGTTTTAGAGAAATAAACGCGTCAAACAACTCCGAAAATAAGGGTATGAATGACAATATTAAGCTTTTATCAATAAACGACGAAGCCTACAATCCACTTGTGATTTCAATTGGCCCTTTTCACCATGGTGATGAAAGATTCAGATCCATGGAAGTATTTAAGAAAAGATATTTCAAGAAAGTGGTTTGAAGGGATGGTGGAGTCCACTTGAAAAACTATATTGAATTCTTAAAGTATTGCGAAGCAAGTATTCATCAATGTTATTCAGAAATCATTGAGATTGATAACGACGAATTCGTGACAATGATGTTGGTTGATGGTTGCTTCATTATCGAGATGTTGCTAAGAAGATATTACACGGATTTTAGAGATGCAAACCATTATATATTATTAGCAACAAGTTTTTCGAACGACATACGTCGTGACCTCCTATTACTCGAGAATCAAATCCCATTCTTTGTTCTTGAAGGGATATTGTGAACACCTCATTTTTCGACCCTCGCAAGAATCATAATTTTTTAAAAAATAAGCACGCATGCATGCACGAGCATTCCTAGAAGCATATATTATGTACATGTGATACAGGTTAAAGAAGAAATCCGAAAGGACCCCGGATGAGAAGTTACAGAATTATCGAAAATTGCCGGAACCGAAAACCGTCAAAACACTTGGAAACTTGTGAAAGCAGAGTTACGCATTTCGGATCATCCTCAAACTTTGCGAGTTGTTAGAAATTACCATAAGGAGTAGCATAATCGAAAACCAGCTCAATCCGACACTCGGATCTCCGAAAATTTAGAAAATCATGAGTTTGTTTCGGGTGATCAAATGGAGGTCTTCTCGAAGTTGAAATGGTCTGAAATTTGGTCAGTAGATATATCTTATCATGAGGAAGGACATATTAAAATTTCAGCTTTTTTGGACATGGGATCCTCAAGAATCAATTTGTCTACCTTGCAATTCTAGTCGAAATGTCCTTCGTAACAAATTAAAATAAATATTGGCTTTCCTGAACTCTGATCGACCTCAAACTTGGAAAAAAGATAGAAAACATTTTGAGGGAAAACATATCCAAAATTTAGCATAATCCAACGGTTAAAAGTTCATTTCTCGAGGTTGTTGTACGCAAGTACGTTTCCTATGCGGGAACAAACTCTTTGTACCAATTCAAGGTGACCGAATCCTTCCCGAACTCCGATCGTCTTGAAATTTTTACAGGGTCTAAGAGACTTATATTTTCAATATATATCCAAAATTCAGCATGATCCAACATTGAGAACCTGACTTGTCGTGCAAACCAGAGAGCTTGTCTATAACAAGTACCTTTCCTACGCAGAAATAAACTCTTCGTATCAATCAGAACAAAAGGAGACTTTCCAGATATCTGATGGACCTGAAATTTTTTCACAATTTATAAGACTTCTATTCCAAACACATATCCAAAAATCAGGATGATCCAACAGTGGGACGATTTCGCGATATGCTCCAAGAGTCCTAGTTGCGATATCCTTTCTTGCTCTCCAAGTATTTTTTTCAACTATAAATAGACCCCCCTCCATTCATTATTTTCATCAACAATCAAAGGTATTTCGTGGTACACACCAAGAGATCCTTATTCTCTCCCTCCAAGGAGGCTCGGGTATAATTTTCTCTCTCTTCTTTTATTTATTCGTCAGTTTTATAATTTATATTGTTGTCTGCATAATTTCTATCACTTGATAGCTTTCCAAAACCCCTTTTCAAATTGTTTTTCAAAATCAAAGGCGTATAATAAACCCTAATCCAATTTCAAAATAGTATTATTACTTTCTTACTTTTTTAAAAGCCTGGATTAGCGGTATTGTTATACGAAGGAATCGATAATCGCTATATATTCAATCTAACTCATAGATTGCGGTGTATATGTAATGAATACTCGATGATGTGAGCACTAGTGCCATCTATACCAGTTTAATCAATATACTATGGTACGCGATTGGTTAACTCGCCTCATATCATATCGAGTATAAGATTCTACATTGAATCAGTTTCCGAAAAGCCCAATACTTTACAAAATCACTTATTTCATTGCATTTATTACTCTCAAATTTTCTTTTTTTTTTAAACCACACACACACTTATTTTTAAATCATGGGCAAACTAGGAAACACATCGTTTTCATCCCAATCCCAAAATCCCGATTTCTAAGGTAAGCACGAAAAGCTGTAAAGTAATAGCAATAGCATGCAAGAACTAAATTATAACATATGCATATCCTACTCAAGAGACCGAAAGGTCGAATTGGGTGCCTAACACCTTCCCCGATTCGTAACTTAATCCCCGAACTTTCGAATCAACTGGTTTCGCATATATTGTGTATAAGAGGATATTTAGTCCATAAATACGTCTCTTTTACACAAACCTTTTTTGTTTGTTTAGTAAAACAAACTAGCGACTCTTATTATTTTCAAAATAAATTTTCAAAGCAACAACGGAATCGCCGCCCACGAGGACCCCCGGGCATCGAGAACGCAGGTTCTCACATATATTTAATCTAGCCGTGACAAGTTTTGAACCGCTTCCTCTCCTTGATCTAACTCTTTACTTTTTTGAGGACTATAATGGACAACAAAAACCACATGCAGATATTATTTCAATAAAGCATTTCACTGATTTGATTTTAATCCTTCATCGACCAACGTCTGAAAGGCAAGTTAAATAATTTAAATACGCAAGCAGCACAATCGAACTAAACGAGGCAGGATTAAAGTTTACAACGGGTTCAAGTAATTGCTTACTCGACATAAAATTTAGTGACAGAGTACTTGAAATCCCTTGCATCACGTTATATGACAACATCGAGTCTTTAATCCGAAACCTAATGGCACTAGAGCTTTGCCACTACCCGAGCGATAGTTACATGATAGATTATTTTTTTCTTTATGAATTTCTTACTTAATACGCCGAAGGATGTTGATTTGCTTATTCATAATGGGATTATAGAAAATTTGCTAGGCGATAGCAAACAAGAAGCCGATTTATTTAATAATATAAATAAAAATTGTGTAATTATAGGTAGTAATTTCTATTTATCTGCCTTAAGCGAAGAGTTAAATGCGTACTGCAAGGTCCTTAGGCATAAGTGGAAGGTGACATTGAAACATGATTATTTCAACTCACTATGGAGAACTTTCCTACTTCTGCTGCTATTGTGTTGCTTGTGCTCACTTTCATACAAACTGTTTGTTCTATCCTAGGTGCTGCTAAAGGTAATTGATTAAGTTTGTGAATTCAATAAAAGGTGGACTTGTTGCGTTTCTTATTGTGTACTATATATTTAATTTTTCTCGGCATATATATATATATATCTATTTTCATCTGATTGTGTTTCTCTCTAAAAGAAGCCAAATTGTCATTAGTTTACTCTATTGTATAAGTTTGTTTAGACGTCTTATAGCTTTTGTTGTTCTTTTATGGTTAGAGAGCAGGGCAAATATTCTAGTATATATTCAGTTAATATAATTCTTGTTTAGTTATGATCTTAAATTTATCTAATATTTTGGGGTGATTAGCAACAATGACCCGTCAAGTTTGACCCCAAGCTCTCAACCGTCCCTAATTAAAATTCAATTTTCGGTTGAAACATCCTTAAAGTTTATAATTTTGCCTCACTTGTCCAAAACTGGATGCTCCCGTTAAAAAGATGGATGGAAAACATGCGTGATCGTCATGAGCCACTCTTTTAAATGGCATTTTTGGATGCTTCAACCGAAATTAGAAACTTTAAGAATACTTTTTTTTTGACAACAAAGATATTTTTATTATTATTAAAAACAAAGAAAACTTTACATTATGTTCATCCTTACATTAACAATACCAGCCTTGTCTATCCTCACAATGCCTAACAATTTTCTAGGAAGGTTCCCTGTCAAAAAATAAAGCTTCCGTTGCTTCTTTGCTCCCAGATTAGCCAGAAAATTAGCTGCTTGATTGGCTTCCCTATATATATGACAAATATTAAAGTCCATAGCTTGCAACAAACTTTTCACTTGCCTGCATTGATATACCATTTTCCAAGGAGGATCTTTAGCTTGTTTAATGGCATCAACCACTAGCTGAGAATCCATTTCAATATCAATAGCACAAATACCTTTTCCTTTACATAATTCTAGTCCCTGAATTAAACCATGAACTTCAGCCATATTATTGGTAGTATCACCATAGAAATTAGCTTGAGCACAAACCACTTTCCCTTCACTATTCCGAATGATACACACACCACCCCCAACCCCAGGATTACCCTTGCAGCACCCATCCGTATTAAGCTTGAATCAATTACGAGGCGGAGCAATCCATCTGATACGAAGTAGATCAATAATATTTATGTTGTATATGAGATTGTGAAATGAGTGGTAAACCAGTAAGGAAATTGATCTTAACAGGTGTTCTTAATTGATGAAAGCATGTAATACATATATGTTATGAGTTCATGTCGAGTCTGCCGCGCGATTTGAGTAACTAAAACACAAATATTCTTAAAACGCAAAAAAAATAAAATTGGATCCCGCATGGTTTGTTAATCGTTACTTACAATAATTAAGATGGTTTTTATTGTTGTAAAGAGTATTTGTGCACATAAGCCATCTCATTAACTTCATTCATGAATTACAAGTTGAAAAAAAAATAAAAAATTCAGTTGCAATTACCGAAAATTCAGTATTAAATTTTATTTGTTTCCCCTAAGAAATATGTGTTGGAAATTCCAGAAAGTCAATGAAAATCGCAATAAAAGATAATTAATTACTCTAGATTAAGAAATTTTGAATTTCAAAAGGTAATTTTAAGGAATTATAAAAGGTAAATTGAAGCACACATGCATGGACAGTACTTTGTTTCTTTTAAAGAAGACTCTAAACTTTAGAAAGTGGGCTTAGCTAGAGTGAATATATATATATATATATATTAAAAAGGTGGGTTTGAAAATTCCAAATTTAGTGGCTAACAATAAAGATAAGAAAAAAAAATTACTTATCGGTTTCTCTTTTTGTAACTTTTTAGTTTGTAGTCCGATCCATATCCGTACTTATATTTATTTTTTTAATAGCTTGTTATTCTTGTGACTATGGTTACCATTTAAACGTTTACTCAACTCAAGTTACCTACGGTAATCTGTATTTCTCCTGTTATCGAACTATCGCACCCATAACTCTCTTGTTACCGAAAGCATTTCTATGTTTACCTAACTATGATAATCTGTATTTCTCAATATTTTATGAGATATGAATCTGGACATGATAAAATGGTATTAAATATTTGTTTAAGTATGTAATATTTATAGGATATGAAAATAGACTCAACCCATAAGGTTGCCTAGTGGCTTTTGACCAATTAGGTCCATAAGAGGGACCGATCTATTTGGTGAGTAGTTCCATTTTCAAATTCCACTAAATACAAATCTTCTTAGGGCAACCATATGCTCATGTCCAATATCATTTTGTAAAAAAACTATAAAAAAAAAAAAGAAAGAAAGTAAAAGTAAGGGTGATGATATTGGCACTCCCAAAACACTTGGTAACACTCCCACTTTCATTAGGTCCTTCGCAACCGAGTAAGGTATCTGCTACTCGGTTCTTGAGGACCGAGTATAAACTTATATACTCAGTCTTTCACAATCAAATAAGGCATTATCAAGTTTATACTCGGTCCTTCACAACCAAATAACATATATCTTATTCGGTTATTAATGACCGAATAAAAAGTAAGAGTATTTTCAAGAAATATTGGAGGTGTCAACATTTCAACTCAAAAATAATATAGGTTTGAATTATTGTCCAACATATATTAAACACAAAAGAGAATTGTGGGACCCCTTAGAATTAAATAGATAATCTTAGCCCAAAAGGTTTTTTCAATCCTATATTTAATACCCAAGGGTTATCTTTAGTCAAATTCTCAAAATGAATTCAAATTGCAAATATAATCTCATGTTTATAATAAATAAATAAATAAATAATTGAACAGTGACTTGCCTCCATAGAAGGTGGGGCCACTGATGGCAGCAGTGGCGGCCTAGCTACAAAACAGGTAAATATAATGCTGAATTTTAACCTTAAAATTTGAGAGCCACTTTAGATATATGTACGAAAATATTTTTGTAAGTGAATATATAAATTACTTTAAGAACAATAATAACCTTTAATTCTGAATGATAAATAAATGAGTTTTTATATGAAATTTTGTGTAGATGATTGATCTCTACAATGTGTAATTCATTTACATCAAATTTCATAAAAAACATTCAATTTAAAAAATTAGTAATATGGTCATATAAAATTTCAATAAACGAGAATAGACACACACACACACACAAACATATATTACATTTTCATTACAATACTAGCTTTTGGTTTAAAATTTTTTGATAAAATTTGGCAGAAATGATCTACTCGTTATAACGAGTAGATCATTAACCGAAATTAGAAGCTTTGATCAAGACCTTTTAGAAACTCAAATCTCAAATGGAACATAATTAAACCAAAGCTGTGAAATATAGAAATGAATAAAGTACTCAATTAAAGGTGATTCACATAATTAAACTTGAAAAAAATTGAATGAAGAAAGCATGTCTGATGGACATCGATTAAATGTGTTTAAAGAACTCTAGACATTGGGAGGGAAAAAGAAGAAAATTAGACATACCAAGAGCCATTTCCTTCTAGATGCTCATCAAAATGTCCAAATTGCATCCAAGTCTCTAGCAACCTATATTAATGAAATTACTAGTAAAAGGTCCTAGCTGTGATACAAAATAAAATAACATTCACTATTTTTTAATGTCTAAGAGTACTCACTAATGAACGTCATCACGACGACGAAGAAAATCATCATGCCAATACATAATACCACTCTTGCCCACATCTGCCAACGTACTGCAAGGTCCTTGTTTTCCACCCCATAGCGGATAATCTAACACTATTATATCGTCAAGTATAACTCGAACCTCCCTTGTTCCCAATTGACGACCATGAACTGAAGCAACACCACCAAGTTTTGATTTCCTACCATAACTGACAACCTCCCCAGTGTAAGAAAGTATTTCACATGAGATCACATCACCAAGGCCTGAAAATTGTGATGTAGATGGTGCTTGATGGACACTCGTGAGACTTGTATTTGAAGAAGAAATTGTTGTTTGAACATGATGGCCAACTGCAAACTTTCCACTCTCAAAATCCTTAATAAAATTTGTAAGTGTAGACTTCACACTCTCCTTCTCTTCTCTAAGGTTTTCTACTCACTCTACTAAATTGCCACGTTCCGTGTTTACCTCTTCAAGCATTTCTCGTGCAAACGCCGAAGCCAATACGGCTTTTCTCAAGATTACGGACCCAATACAACGAACACGTCCTCCAGTTTCTTTCCCAAATGTTTCATACAATGGACCACTATCCAAAGTCTCATCCTCGCCTTTCTCCTTAAACACCTTTAAAAGCATTTCAATTTTTTCCTATAGATAAAGACATTAGAATCATCATTTCTAGCATTTTTCAAGCAAAAATAATAGAATAAATTAAAGAACATAAAGTTGTAAGATGAGCTCACCGCAAACTCCTTATCATATGGTGCATAAGAACCATCCTTCATTTTATGAGTAGCCAGCCATAATTCTGCACGAGTGGGAGGACGTCCATGCTTATTTTTCCAATTTTCGGCGGCTCGAGCATAACCATTACGACCGGTGTTATGTGTGGACTTTCTCTCACAATTATATTTGATATATTTGTTACGCTTTCTTAGATCCTTTTGAGATTGTGTAGCCTCGTGATCACAATATGCTTCCCAATCCTCGCTTCTAATATTGTTTGGAACTTGTTCTTTCCATTTCATAACATCATCACCGACTAACTTTTCTCGTAGCTTTCCCTTCAATTTTTTCCATGCATTGCGAGCTTTTTTCATGAAAATATCCTTTTGACACTCTTTGATGTCAAGAAATTCACCCTACAATTGTTATGAATGTGAGATTCTAGCCAATCACAACTAGAAACTACTATATAGAAAGGATAAAATTACATACCTTATACGCATTCCAAAATTGATTCTTGAATCGTGGTGTAACCTCTGGCCATGTACCATAAGAAATTGGGATATGTGTTCTTGCGAGACATCCTAGCCTAGAAAAGGATTTCGTCGAATTTTTGCCTATTGGAAGCCCATGTTCGTTGAATCTTAACTTCTTGGCTGCAGATTCACCTACTGCTGAAATACTTGAGGCGGTCCTTGATTGACAGTTTGATTGAGATGTTATATCATTTGTTGTCTGATTAGACGTATCACTAATAAGAGACATTCTTGTGCGTTAAATCCAACTGCAATCAATAAATTATATAGTTACATGCTTTATTCAATAAATTCACAATATGCGACATTCTTGTACGTTACATGCTTTATAGTAATATACAAAGACACCTGATCTAGAACTTGCATGAAAATGAGCTTTAAATTGACCACATAATTTACCTTGCAATATCTATATGTATTAACAACTTGTAGACAGTAAATATGAAATCAATCAATAAAAAGAAATTAACAACTCGAAAGGCAAATCAAACTATATTTCCTTTCACCAATTTTGAGTTCATGGGAAATACCTGAAATAAAGTTTTGCTATTTTACCGATTCCTTATGCCCCTGTGGTATAAAGAATAAAAAACAATTATTTATACATGAAACTACAATAATCAAGAATACATATAAAGTGTGGGACAAAATCTATTTAGTATCCATAGAAGAACTAAGGAATTTATCACAATAATTTTCATAATAAAAAATGCAATTAACCACCAAAATATATTCAAATCCCAAAGTAATTAACCAACTCCCAAAGTTGTTTACAAATAAACGAACATGGAAAGCTAAATCTAGTGACAAAGCATCGAACAATTCCACATGCTTTCTAAGTAAATTCGCTGTTGTGAGAATCCGCAAATGCGACCCCCGGGTCTTGTCCCCGTTTATGGGCGTCTAAAGCGTCGGAAGGGATTACGTCGTTCCATTTGCTTGGAGTTGGTTGATAATTCATATCGGGTGTCCCTACGTCTATTCTAGATGCAAAGGGGTTCGTTCAGAGTCGCCCGTACGTTTTACGATAAAACGGACAAAAAGAGGTCGTGTAAGAGAGAAGACTACAGATAAGCCTTTCTTTACGCATTTGTCTACGAAACCAGGATTCTATAGGGTTCGGGAACTATATTACGGTTTGGGAAGGTGTTAGGCACCCATTCCGCCCTTTCGGTCTCTAGTGGTTTTATATGTTTATTTTATGTTGAAAAACTTGGATGCTTTTACTGACAGTCTACTACTTTTCAAATGAAAACCCTAATTTCTGGAGAAAACGGGAAAGGGACAAAAGCCTTTGTATTCCGAGATCTGATGTTTTATTTATTGAAAGATGTAAATACAAATGACAAAACCCTTTATTTTGAAAGAGTGTCCCGTATTATTTCCTCAGATAATGACGGTTTTCTCGTGTTGTGATTACTTTTGTAAAAGTTCGGATCTTGTATCGAGACTAATTTAATATGGAACTATAACTCTTTGAGGAGAGTTATCAGACACGTCGCAGTCTATAGAGAAGACAGGATATGGTGATTTTAATTCCTAGATAAGTCGTATCAGTCCGGGTTTTTAAAACAGAATTTTATCCGGACTATAACGTACTTACTCTTCTGGTTTTGCAAATGGTTTTATCAGGGTCTTTTGTTTTGAAAACGGTAGACTATTTATAACTTGGCAATAAGTTTATTCAAATAAAACGTGGACAAAACAACAGAAATAAAACAAGTACACAGATAAACCTATTTTTTCGAGCGAGTTAGGAATCTAGCACAACCATGTTGCCACTTCGCTTACTAGGACGGGGATCGACCTGCCCGGTCAGGTCGAATCTTTAAAAGTCTACAATAAAATTAATACACAAATATCTTATTTAATTACTAGAAGAAACTTTCGTTACCTTCCCGATGAGAATAATAATAAGAAAGAAAATATAATACGGCAGAGAGATCTCCGGCGATAATAATCTTCTCCTTCTTCAGATATTTCCGAGAATTCAATTCTCGAGACCGAACACGTCGAGTGTCGAGAATAGATTCGATAATTCTTCGAAAATAAGACGATACTCGAAAATACTTGTTGCTGTTTTCTGCTCTCCTTTAGCGATTTTTCTTGCTGTTTTCAGCTGTGATGTTGGTGTCTTTAAACCTTGGGGGCTGCTGGCCTATTTATAGTGGTAAAAAGGTATATGTCGCACGACAATCTGGTGTATGTCGCGCGACGATCTTGACTGTCGTGCGACATATTACTTTAATGATGATTCTGACTCACTGATGAGTTAGAAAGTGGAGTGGTGGGGTGTTTATCGCGCAACATGTCCCCCAAAAGTGGGATTGTCGTGCGACATACTTGTGTATGTCGCGCGACAATCTTGAATGTCGTGCGACATTTCACTTTAAAACATGTTTGTCTGGCAACAGACGCTTCCAGGGCAGTCTGTGGGTGTTCGGGTGGGTCCCGGAGTCCAGAAACAGCAGTTCTCGAAGGTTGTTAGGGTTCTTACGGGGGTCACGGACCGGGGTGTCTACAGCTGTCTAAAAGTTCACACAACTTCTCATTTTCTTCAAGAATGGAGTCATACATCGTACGATCAATCTCAAGCGCATCTATCACTTTCGTCAATCTCTTAGGAGAATGTAAAACGACTGACCATCCATTGAATTTACTATCCGCACAATAAAATACTTGACTTGCTTGAGAAGCAAGGATGAATGGCTCATCATGGATTGCGCTCCTGCTCATTAACCGATAAACGCATAATATTGTCATTAATATGCTCTTTTTCGGAGTTGTTTGACTCGTTTAACTCTCTAAAACCATTCAGTTTACCAATTTATCTCGCGATTAGTCTCGTAGCATATTTTATATTTAACATTGCTTGGAAAGGCATTTTTGTGTTTATTTTGTTGCCTTTAGATCTTGAGGAATTTATTGAGTAAAAGAAGAATGATCAACTAAGCAATTTTTGGCTTTTAAAGCAAAAAGTCAAGGAAAAGTCAAATAGCTAGATCAATCAAGGAATTTTCCCCGTCACTTGGATCCATCTAGCTCAAGCCAAAATTAATCTAGATGGCTTGCTTTGTCTTTTATGACACCTCCCCTATTTTGATAGCTAGCTTGGAGACTAAATAATGGCTCATATTACAATCTCCTAGAATATTGTATTTTATACAAGAGTGGCTATTTTCCAATGGACAAAGGGGATAGTTTCTCTTGGTTCTTTAGTAGAGAGAGGAGAAGGAGACAACACACTCATCTATATATATAGTCTCCACTATTGTATTGAAATATACTTAGACTCTTGGGTTATTAATAGTTTTATTTGCTTGTCTTGAATATCACACTCTCTCTAGAATTTGTAATTTATTATCCTCATTGAAGAGAAATGGAATACACTTCTATAATTCTTGTCTCTACATTTATTATGGATTAAATTTCTTTGCTAAGGCTAAAAGATGAAGTTTGCAATGCATTAATTATGTAAGTTCATTTCTCATTCCATTGTTAGTATTGTTAAATACTTGTTGAATCCTTCATCTTCTCCATTTAATCAACCATCCATAAGCTAGTAAGATAATCTTCATAAGATGATTTGACTTTGTATGCCTTGTATACCTAGTGCTCAAGCATTAATGAAGAGATGATACACTTGTGTATTTCTTACTAGCCTATGTCCATTCCTTATATGAATGAGATACTTTTCATTGCCAAGCATGATTAGTCTTTGATATTCATGGAAACACCATAAATTTGAGATTCCAATCCTTGAATGCTTTAATGATATGTTGAGTGCTTTCTACACTTTATGTGATTTTGAGACTCAATATTTTCTTAGTTAAGGTGTTGCCAAAGAGGATCTCTTAAGTTTATGTCATGAACAACTCCACTAATCACCCTAAGGATTCAATTTGTATTTATCAAATATGTCTATACCGGACGGTTCATCCACCACCTAGACCTCCCAATCTTAGGCAAAGGAAATGTTATGATTTATTGTGCTTAACTCTTTAAGTGGCCAATTTCATAATCAAGTCAATTGCCTAGGGGAAACTAACAATGAGTTCTCAAATGCCTAGTTTAAATTTATGCTTTTTCTTTTAGTGTATCTTAAATTTGTATCTTGGTTGAACATTATATGGGAATGGGTTGCCTTGCTTCACACCCTTTGATTACAAGATACAAAGGAGATATACACTTGTGTTAAGTTTTGCTTACACCCTTTCTTTTTATGGCATTTATATGGGAATGAGTTGCTTTTGCTTCACACCCTTTTGCTTAGAAAAGTGTAAGATACTTAACACTTAGGAATTGCATTGAGAACTTTGAATGAGATTGATTCTACATAATGTTGCAAAGCAAATGAATTCTATAATGCCTTAGCCTTTTCTCATCATTTTATACATCACTTTAATTTTTATTGCATAACTTTAAAATCAACAATTAAAATCAACCAATCCACTTTCAAAAACAAAGCCTTGGACTCGTAATCGCTTCATCGTCTTTCCGACTATCCTTGTGGTTCGACACTTGGACTTACCAAGTATTATAACTTGACAACCTACACTTGGGTTCATAAGCGCGGAAGTATTTCGATCACGTCATTAACTTGCTAAGGTTTACCATTACCAATTTTGAGGTAGGATCAACTCTATAAGCATTATTTGCATCCACATCAACCCAATGACAATAAAACACCGTATGTGTGAAATCATTGTAATTTAGATCCATGATTTCTCTGATAATTCCATAGTAAGTCGTGAGAACCCCTTTATTGTTAAATGCTTTCATGGATACACCACTACTCTGAACATTACGATTTTCTTCATAAACAGAAGTAGTGAAAGTGTAACCATTGCATAGAAACTTCTTATAGCTTGTCACCCTATGGAGTGGGCCATCTGCTAATGCCAATATGCCCTTGTCTTGAACTTTTACAGCCTACAAGATTAATAAAGTATACATTGTATTAAAGTAATGTTAAGATACATGTTTTTCTTAGGAAAAAAGTACAAACAAATACTTGCCTCAAGTCTCAACCATGGAATGAAATCATCAACTCTATGCATTGATGTAGTCCCTTGTTGGAAAGCCCGAGTCAACTCAAATTTTCTACGTTTAACAAATAGTCACAGTAAAAAATCAATAATTACATACATTTTCATTCACATAAAAGTACACAATTGCATGCTTACCTTCTCCTTTCATGGACACCCGGATGTTGGAGTAAGACCCATCTGCGTGCTTGTTCATACTGCACTTTATTGAGGATCAATTCCTTACCTTTACTTAAAGGTAGTTGACCAGTAGAGTCATCAAACTCTTCATCAAGATATGCCTCAAGATTCCTTTTGTGAGTTCCTTCACCCTTCTTAGATAAGTATTCCATAGCATATAATGAAGCTTCATGTAACAAATAAGCATTAGCTATGCTCCCTTCAATATACCTCTTGTTACGTGACCATTTTTTATACATTTGTATATTTCTTTCAAATAACCACATTGCCCGAAATCGAGGGGGTCCGGCTACCAACGCTTCATCGGCTAAATGGTGCATAAGGTGGATCATTATTACAAAAAAGGAAGGTGGAAAATATATTTCCAATACACAAAGTGCCTCAATTAATGCATGCTTTGCCTTATTCAAATGTTCCCTGAATATCACTTTTGAGCACAAGACATTGAAGAATATGCTAATCCGTTGTATAGATTTATATAAAGCTTTGTGATCGGGGAAAGAATGCATAAGCAACATAGGGAGCAAGTGTTTCATAATCACGTGATAGTCATGAGACTTGAGATTAACAAATGTAAGAGGCTCAAGGCTAACATTGTTGTTGAAGTTCGATGAAAACCCAATCGGGACCTTTAATGTTTTTAAGGTACAATAAAAGCTTATTTTCTCTTCTTTGCCTAGAGCAAAAGGTGCTTGCGGCATCTGTCTTTTAACACTACCTTCAACTTCTTTCATCCACAATTTTTTTTTCAAATTCAATGGATCTTCTAACTCTTCCCTTGCTTTAATCGTATATTTATTTGACGGTCCTTTCACTGACAAGATGGTACCTAAGAGTGTTTCTGTAACATTCTTCTCAACATGCATTATGTCTAGATTATGACGAATATCATGATACTTCCAGTACTCTAAATCAAATAAGATTGATCTCCTTGATAGCCCCTTATTTGCGAGATCTCCACTGCCACCTTTTCCTGAATCATCATATTTCCCCTTCCCTTTCATTTTCCTTTTTCCTATCGCACCCAATGGCTTTATATATTTCCTACTTGAACTAGTTTCTTTGACACTTTTTTGAGCGATAGATGCCATAAGGTCATCAAGCTCTTTACTAGTTAACTTACGAGGAGCCACACCCTCTTCTCGTTTTCCGTTAAACGTGTTCTTAGATGCATCAAACCTATAATGATGGCTTTGAGGGAGGAACATGCGTGATCGTAAATAACAACACTTTTTAGACTTTGGGAGATATTCAAGTGGTGTGTGCTCTAAACAAATTGGGCATGCATAATGACCTTGGGTTGTACAACCTGCTAGCATCCCATAGGCAAGGAAATCATGAATACCCCACATCAACATGGCTCATAAATGAAAATATTCCCTTCGGTTTGCATCCCAAGCTTCGACTCCAGACCATAAGACTTTTAACTCATCAACCAATGATTGAAGAAAAACGTCGATACTACTAGTAGGTGACTTCGGCCCCGGTATCAACACTGTTAACATTGAGAATTCACTCTTCATGCACAAAGAAGGGGGTAGGTTCAAAGGTTGAACAATCACTGGCCAACAACTGTAGCTACGTCCAAACATGCTGTTTGGGTTAAAGCCATCAGTTGCTATTGCCAATCGCACATTTCGTGCATCTTCTGCAAATTTCTTCCATAACATATTTGCATTTACCCAATCTGAGGAATCACAAGGATGTCTAAAAAAATTGAAACAAGAACTTGCTCGAGAATGCCAAGTCATTTTTTCTGCTATCCAACTTATAGTGTATAATCGCTTCAACCTAGGAATTAAAGGGAAGTACCTCATTGCCTTATGTGCAACCCTACGAAACTTTACTACCCCCCAGAGTCTACAATCTTTTCCCTATTGTCATCTCTTGAACTCAACTTATATCGCTTAGCACCACAAATAAGGCATTCATTAATGTGCTCATGCTCCTTCCAAAATAGCATGCAATTGTTAATGCACACATCATACTTGATGTAGTCCATACCAATATCTTTAATAGTGTTCTTCATTTCAGCATAACTTGTTGTCAAGTTGTTCCCCTCTGGAAGTAGCTCTTTCAATAATCCAAGAATTCCTCCTGTTGCGCCATCTGACATATTTGTAGGTCGGAAAATACCCTAGATGGGGGATGAAAAGGGTTTTTCAAAACTTAATCGTATTTTTAGAATCAATTTAAAAATATTATGTCTATATATAACAAGCAATCAATGACAAAGATAATTCCAAGCACAATGAACAAATGGCACAATATAATAAAGCAAGAGATAGAAAGATAGAACCAATCAAAGACGAAGTTTTTTTGTCCACACGGTTCGGCTTGTTCCCCCTACTCCGTGCTCGGTTAGTTCTCCGAGAATTTCCACTACAACCGATCTCCTTCCGGGTGAAAACCAAACCACTACAAGTGTATTCGTCTCACACACTCTTATAAGTATTGAAAACACCTTCAATACTTTGACAAGAAATCCCTCTTGCTAATTCTATGAGATACACCTCTCACAAAAATGATTTGAACAAGTTTTGGTGACAAACACCAATGTACAATAGCTCTCGTGTATATCAAATTACAAATGAAGCTCACACTAAGAGATATCAAAGTTGATCAATGAATATTAGCTCAAAGAATGAAAAGATTGATCAATGCCTTAGCTTTCAAACTTGAATAATGTGAATATATGAAATAAGGGTTTGTATGACGATTCAAGTAGTTTAAAATGAGTCTTAGAACTCATATATATAGGTGGAAAAAGTTTGTAGCCGTTTGTGGTTGATATATAAAATAATGGGCCAAAAGTGGACTTTAGAAAAAGTTTCAACGGCTATATTTTCTTAAGGGAGACGGCTCCCTGAGTCTTCATGGAATCGACTCCATGGTATTCCTTGAAGGAGTCGACTCCAGCAATTTCATGGAGTCGGCTACATGGCACTGGTTTGGGGAGGTTTTGTGCAATTTTTCAACTTTTGCATTGTGGTTCCAAAATCGATTTCAATGCTTGGGGAATGTCAAAAATAGTTTTCTAAAACTTCTAAAATAGTTTTTGCATCAAAATTCATTCATGTGAATTTATAATGAATTTTCCAAGACGACTAGTTTTCGGTAAAAATACGTTTTCAAGAATAAAACTAGTTTTGATCAATCTTATCATTGATAAAGCATTTTATGAACTATATAAATGATCAACGATATCTATTACATAAAATCTAAGCACTCACTCAATTTAAAGATTCTTCGAGTCTTCGTGATGCTTGATTTTCTTATGCGTATCTTCACTTGATTGAAGTTCTTGATTCTTTCTTGTTCTTGATAGCTTGTAGAGCATATGTAAATCTCTGAAATTGATTTCTTGTGAATAATGGCATTCACAGAGCTTGTGTGAGAATATGATTGCTTCGATTTGGAGTTACAATTGGTCGGAAGATGTTTCGGTTAAAGTGGCTATTTATCAAAGAACAACCGAGTTAAATAACACAATATTAACTTATTATTATTATCAAAATAAGATTAATTGACTTTAAGGTCAACAATATTAAATTGTGTTTTCAAATCATTCAACTTTAGAAGAGCAAACATTGTTGTATGACGTGAAGCACTAGTAGCTGGGTGCAGAGGTTCCATTGCGAGCCAATGTAAACGTTGGTACTTCTTGCCTTTATGTGTCTAATGATCATTCGGAACCTCGGAACTTGCATAGGCATCACCACTTCTTTCAGAATTAGGAGTCAAAGGACTTGATTCCCTCATGAACATCTCACATGCATCATTCACAAGGTCATCCAAAAGGGGAAAATCTGATTTGTGAATGTCTTCCACAATATTAGTTGATGTCCCAAGTTGTGAAGCATGAAGGACTTGATTTACAAGCGGTGTCTCCCCATGGAAATGCCACAATGTGTTGCTTTCGCACATACCATGTTTCATCAAATGAACAAATATATTATCAACGTCAATATGCCCGGTCGCATTTTGACAGCGCTTACACGGACATGGATGTCTATCCCCAGGAACATTGTTGTGCAAAAAAGTAAGAAATTCTAGCACTCCATTCTTATATTCATCACTTTGGAAGTTACTACCCTTAATCCAGTCTTTGTTAATCTTCGATGACATCCTAAAAAAATTCACCAAAAAATTCAAACCAAAAGTTATCATCACCAAGTTCAAGGATAATGGAAATGAGCCAAGTCCACTAAAAACTATCTAAATTGTATAGTCCCAATCAGAACAAAGCAAGAATGTACTATATAATACATACATACACACACATGTATATTAATTAGTTTAGCAATAATTGCCTATTGTATTTATATACATACATACATACACAAAATAAAATGATAAATAAATATTGTGTTTATAATAAGCCAAGAAAGTTTGTATGAAGCGGATATGTTTTATTAAATTGAAATAAGCATAAATTAAGCTAACTTATCAATTCATCGAGTGAGCAGCAGGTGCAAGAAAATGAATACATGCACGGAAACATAATTATACATTTTGTTGGTACATTCAAAAGGGCTATTTGCCTTGAACCCAAGATGACCCACTGCCATTTCATTTTCACAGAACAAGGGAACATGCTTTAGTCTGACAAAAAGGAATGCAAATTTGAGATGTCCAATTGATTATTTTCCAAGTGCATGTTCAATTGGCGAAGATGAGAATGATGTGGTGAATCTTGGCCTTCTTCTTGTTCGTCTTCCTCGTCGTCATCGGATTGGTCAATGTCATTTGGATCGTTAGGAATCCACCGACCATTTTCCAAGTGATAGTGCATGAGATGAAATGATCGTTCTGAGTACATATCATGCTCCGATAGTTCATATTCATCCGTCTCGTCGTCCAAAGGAATATCAAAGTGCTTGAAAAGACGAGTCAAAACCATACCGTAACCAAGTCTTCTATTTCCATGGCTCATGATCTCATAAAATTTATCAAAGATTAGGCTAGCAAAATCAAGCCTATGAAGACTATGGATTGCCCAAGTAAGAAAAAGATCAAGGTTGGTCACTTTGGAGTGACTACCCATTCTAGGCAAAATGCAATAAGTTATGATGTGGTGAATGAGACGAGCATGAAGAGTAAGCATGGAAACCGTGATTCTATCATCCCAATTTCCTCCAACATTCCTAAAACGCTTTTTTAAAAGAGGAGAAACATCATTTTGTCGGGTGTAACCAAAAATTCCTTCAAAGTTGGAAGTAATGACAGTGGTATTTTGACGAGTAAAACCAAAGATGCGAGCAATATCATCTTTTGAGAAAGTAATTAAAGTTCCTTTAACAAGCGTTCTAAGATGGGTTTTATCCATTTCTCCTTCGCAGGTAATTGGGTGATGCAAATTTGCATAAAATAGCCTCACCAACCTAGGATAAATATCCTCCTTAATGCATAAGAAATTTAGAATTCCTTGTCTACGGAATACATGCGTAATACGTAACTCATTTTCAGAAAATAACGCTTGATCGAAGAGTTTACCTTCGATTATTGCTCGATTTGCAAAATCATTGTGAAACCGGGCTTCAAGTTCATGTGTGAGGAAGAGAGGAGGCAAATCTCCTTGCCCCGGTTGAGGAACATTCTCCGGTTCCCTAGTGCGCCTTCTTGTATTTCTTTTTGAGTGAGAAGCCATGGAAATGTGAGATGGTGGGTTGAGGTGTTTTAGGTTTTTGAAGAAAAGTTGAAATTTTAAATTTTTGGTAGTAGAGAAATGGAATAGAGTTGAGGAAATGAAGTTTAAAAGGGGTTTTATAAAGATTTTGAGAGGAAATTTCTTGAAATTTGAATTTAAATCTAGAAATTTGAATTTGAAATAAGGGTTTGATGAAGAGAGAGAAAGTGGTGATTTGGGTTGATTAAGGATGGATTATGAAAGATTTATGGTGTATAAATGATGGATAGATGATTTAGAGTAGTTATGTAGCAAAGATTTGAAGTAATTTAAAATTTTGGAAGGTTGAGAGGTGTAGAAATGTAGAAATTTCGTGGGTTGTGAAGATGATGAAGGAGATGTGTATATAAAGCTGCTGAGTCGACTCAGTAAAAAGGAAGGGAGTCGACTGGGTCAGGGAGTCGGCTCCATGGGCAATGGGGGAGTCGACTCCATGAGTAATTTTTCATGGATTTGCCAATTTTCACCAAGAAAATTTTTTCTTGCTAATCCAACATTAATTTAGCATACTATAATCATAAAAACACTTGCTAAATACAATAATAACATGAAAAATTAATACAAGCTATATTTTAGAGATTAAAAAAAAAATTTAACTTAATTAGCATAAATCATGTGTGCTCAAACATAAGCTCCATTAATTATTTTTTTTGAACTTTTTGGAATAAACTAGATATCACAAGATCTAGTCATACCGAGTTCACGTCGAATAGTGCAAAAACGGCCATCCGAAAGTGGTTTAGTAAAAATATCCGCAAATTGCGATTCGGTGCCAACGAATTCAATATCAACATCACCTTTTTACACATGATCACGAATAAAATGATATCTTATCTCAATGTGCTTAGTACGTGAGTGTTGTATGGGGTTCTTTGTCAAGCTTATAGCACTTGTGTCGTCACATTTTATGGGAATGTGGCTAAGACTAATTCCAAAGTCCTCTAGTTGTTGTTTAATGTACAAAGTTTGTGCACAACAACTTCTAGCCGCCATATATTCGGCTCCGGCCGTTGAAAGGGCCACCAAATTTTGTTTCTTGCTTGACCAAGATACTAGTGCGTGTCCTAGAAAATAACAAGTGCCACTAGTGCTTTTCCTATCGATTTTGCAACCGGCAAAATCCGCATCGGAATAACTAATTAAGTCAAAGTTATTTTCTCTTGGGTACCACAAACCCAAAGAGCTAGTACCGGAAAGATAACGAAATATCCGTTTTACGACAAGTAAGTGCGATTCTTTAGGATCCGCTTGGAATCGTGCATAAAGACATACACTAAACATAATATCCGACCTAGACGCCGTCAAATACAATAGGCTACCAATCATACCTCGATATTTTTTGATGTCCACACTTTTACCTTTTTCGTCTTTGTCTAGCTTCAATGTAGAACTCATAGGGGTGCTTGTGGACTTTGCGCCTGTCGAATTTCTTCAAAAGTTCCTTCACGTACTTCTCTTGATTAATGAAAATGCCTTCTTTGCATTGTTTCACTTGTAATCCAAGGAAGTAGTTCATTTATCCCATCATGCTCATTTCGAATTCCTTTTGCATACATATGGAAAAATCCTTACACAAATTCTCATTAGTAGAACCAAATATAATATCATCAACATAAATTTGCACAAGTAGCATATTATTGGCATGATTCTTAATGAATAAGGTAGTGTCTACCTTGCCTCTAACAAATCCATTATTAAGCAAAAATGAACTTAATCTATCATACCATGCTCTAGGTGCTTGTTTTAAACCATATAAAGCTTTAGACAATTTAAATACATAATCCGGATAAACATGATTTTCAAAACCGGGAGGTTGTTTCACATAAATTTCCTCTTCAATAAAACCATTCAAGAAAGCACTTTTCACATCCATTTGATATAATTTAAAATTCTTAAAACATGAATAAGCAAGTAGCATGCGAATGGCTTCTAGACGTGCAACGAGTGCATATGTTTCTTCATAATCGATGCCCTCATCTTGATTGTATCCTTGGGCAACAAGTCTAGCTTTATTTCTAACAATTACACCACTTTCATCCTTTTTGTTATGAAATACCCATTTGGTACCTATAATAGTATAATCTCTAGGTTTGGGAACAAGTGTCCACACTTTGTTTCTCTCAAATTGATTGAGCTCTTCTTGCATAGCCATCATCCAAGATTCATCTTGTTCGGCTTCAATAATGTTTTTAGGCTCATATTGAGAAACAAATGCCACATTATTGCAAACATTTCTTAAGGATGATCTAGTCATGACCTTACTAGATGGCTCTCCAAGAATTTGATCAATAGGGTGGTTGGACACAAATTTCCAACTCCTAGGCAAATCATTCAAGTCTTGCTCGGATTTATTTTCTAACTCCTTAGGAGGAGCTTGAGCACTCGATGGTTCTTCCTTAGATGTATCATTAATTTGAATATCCGAAATCTTTTGGATAATTTCAACATCATCATCGGAATGTACTATGGGTGAGAAATGATTTGTCTCATCAAACACAACATGCATAGATTCTTGGACTACCAAACTTTTCTTGTTATAAACTCTATATTCTTTGCTATTAGTGGCATACCCAAGAAAAATTCTTTCATCGGATTTAGCATCAAATTTTCCCAAATGATCACGATCATTTAAAATAAAACATTTGCAACCAAAAACTTTAAAATATGCAATATTTGGTTTCTTGTTATTCCATAACTCATAAGGTGTCTTATCTAACTTTTTACGAATAATAGTACGATTAATCACATAGCATGCAGTGTTAACAACTTCCGCCCACAAATACTCTGGTAAAGAATGTTCATTTAGCATAGTTCTAGACATCTCTTGAAGAGATCTATTTTTTCTCTCAACAACACCATTTTGTTGAGGAGTTCTAGGTGCCGAAAAATTATGATCAATACCATGCTCATCACAAAAGTTCTCAATACCAATATTGTCAAATTCTCTACCTCTATCACTTCGAACATGCACAATAGAAACACCTTTTTCATTTTGAACTTTTCTACAAAACTTGGCGAAAACATGCGGAGTTTCACTTTTGTGTGTGAGAAAGAACACCCAAGTGAGTCTAGTGTAATCATCAACAATAACAAGAGTGTACAATTTGCCACCTTGACTAGCAACCGAAATAGGACCAAACAAATCAAGATGCAACATATCAAGTGGTCTAGAAGTAGTAATATCCCTTTTAGACTTGAAAGGAGATTTGTGTTGTTTACCGAGTTGACATGCATCACAAATTTTATCTTTAACAAATTTTATTTTAGGCAATCCTTTAACAAGCTCTTTCTTAGACAAATTATGAATTAAATCCATATTAGCATGTCCTAATCTTCTATGCCACAACCAAGATACATCATTAATAGCGGATAAACATTTTACATCTTGTTGTGATAAGTCATCAAGTTCAAGAGTATACACATTGTTAGTTCTATATGCAACAAGTAGAATGGAATCATCACTAACATTTTTAACAATGCAACGATCGGATTTAAAAATGACTTCATAACCCTTATCACATAATTGACTAATGCTAAGTAAATTATGCTTCAAACCATCAACTAATAGAACATTATCAATGCAAGTAGAATGCTTGCCAACCTTACCTATACCGATGATTTTGCCCTTGGCGTTGTCCCCGAAAGTCACATTCCCTCCTCGCTTGAGAATTAGACTTAAGAAGTTGTTCTTGTCTCCCGTTATGTGTTTTGAGCAACCACTATCCAAGAACCACTTGGTTTTGCTACCCTTGGCTTTTAAGCATACCTATACCATGACTTTGAGTAACTTCTCATTTGGTACCCAAAATGTGTTGGGTCCCTTTGGGTTAGCAAACATAATGGTTCCTTTTGGAACCCAAGCAAGCTTCCTCTTAGGGAAACCTTCATTTTGATAGAAACAACGATCCACATAATGAGTATTTCTACCACAATATGAGCAAAGATGAGTGGGATCATGAGGTGTATATGTTTTAAAAAAGTTTTTGTAATCTTTTTGGTTGTAACCCAAACCGGCTTTGTCAAATACACATCTTTGCATTCCTAATAGTTTATCCAAATTATCCCTACCATTGGTGAATTTGGCTAAGCTATTAGTTAGATCATCCACTTGATCTTTTAATTTGACATTTTCTACTACAAGTGTGTTTTGGAATTTCCTTTTCCTTTCCTTTCTTCAAAGTATTGATTTCATTTTTCAAAATCATGTTTTCTTTTTCAAAAAATTCACACTTGTTAGAAATTATCAAATTCTCCTTTTTGAGGCTTGCAAACTTCTTAGATAGATTTTCAAATTTGCTATGCAATTCCTCAAACATTTCATATAACTCATCATAGTAATTTTCATCATGAGCATCATCATTTATAGAAATATTATCATCACTAAATCAATTATAAATAGAGTCTACCTCATCGTCTCTTGCCATAAGGCAAAGATTTGCCGTCTCCTCGTCGCTAGAGTTGGCATCGGACTCTCCTTCTTCGAAATCGCTCCATGTCCCCTTTAGGTATTGTAGACACCCCGATCCGTGACCCCCGCAAGAACCCTAACGACCTACGAGACTACTGTTTTTGGAGTCTGGGACCCACCTGAGCACCCGAAAATACCCCGGGGGGGTTTGTTGCGCGACAAACCTATTTTTATGAAGGATTGTCGCACGACATATCACATTGTCGCGCGACAATCATTGGAATGTCGCGCGACAATCCCACTATGTCGAGCGACAATCCCTCTCTGCACCCGACCAACCACTTTCTGACACATCACAGTGTCAGGACCCATCACTTCAGCCGTTTGTCGCACGACATACAGGAATGTCGCGCGACAAACAGATGTGTCGCGCGACACTTTCCCTTTCTGGGGAAATGTCGCGCGACAATCTTCCCCGAGTAGTATAAATAGGCCAACACCCCCAAGGGTTCAAGGGCAGCAACTTGAATCTGGAAAATCGGGAGCTTTAGTCTGATTTTATTATCAAGCATTTTATATTATCATTTTATCTCTGAAGAATTATCGAATCTATTCCCGACACTCGACGTGTCCCGTCTTTGGAATCGAATTCTCGAAAATATCTGAAGAAGGAAAAGATTATTATCGCTGGAAATCTCTCCGCCGAATCATATTTTCTTTCTTATTATTATTCTCGTCGGGAAGATAAAGAAAGTCCCTTCTAGTATTTAAATTAGATATTTGTGTACTTGTTTTACTTCTGCTGTTCTGTCCACGTTTTATTTGAATAAACTTATTGCCAAGTTACAAATAGTCTACCGTTTTCAAAACAAAAGACCCAGATAAAACCATTTGCAAAACCAGAAGAGTAAGTACGTTATCGTCCGGATAAAATTATGTTTTCAAAACCCGGACTGATACGACTTATCTAGGAATTAAAAATCAACATATCCTGTCTTCTCTATAGACTGCGACGTGTCTGATAACTCTCCTCAAAGAGTTCTAGTTCCATATTAAATCAGTCCCGATACAAGATCCGAACTTTCACAAAAGTAATCACAACACGAGAAAACCGTCATTATCTGAGGAAATAATACGGGATACTCTTTCAAAATAAAAGGTTTTGTCATTTGTATTTACATCTTTCAATAAATAAAACATCGGATCTAGGAACACAAAGGTTTCTATCCCTTTCCCGTTTTCCCCCAGAAATTAGGGTTTTCATTTGAAAAGTAGTAGACTGTCAGTAAAAGCATCCAAGTTTTTCAACATAGAATAAACATATAAGACCACTAGAGACCGAAAGGGCGGAATGGGTGCTTAACACCTTCCCAAACCGTAATATAGTTCCCAAACCCTATAGAATCCTGGTTTCGCAGACAAACGTGTAAAGAAAGGTTTATCTGTAGCCTTTTCTCTTACACAACCTTTTTGTCCGTTTTCTCGTAAAACGTACTGGCGAATCTGAATGAATCCCTTTGCATCTAGAAATAGACGTAGGGACACCCGATATGAATCATCAAACAACTCCAAGCAAATGGAGCGACGGAATCCCTTCCGTCGCTTTAGACGCCCAACGAACGGGGACGAGACCCGGGGGTCGCATTTGCGGATTCTCACAGGTATGCCTTACTTGTTTAAAGGCTTTATCTCTTTTATCGCTTCTCTCCTTTCTTCTAACCAGGAAATTGGTTTTGAAGTGTCCCGGTTCATGGCAATGGAAACATTTTTTGACTTCTTCGTTTTCAACTCTTGGTTGAATTGATCAATCATTGTTTCTATTTGATAAAGAACCAAAATTGTTTCATTTTCCTTGAAACTTCTTCTTCTTGGCTAGAAATTTCATGAAGTTTCTAGAAAGTAGAGCCATGTCATCGTCACCGCCCATTGATTCTTCATCATCCTCTCGTTGACTTGCCTTGAGAGCAATAGTCTTCTTGGCTTTTGAATCAACTTGTTCTTCTCTCTTTAATTCCTTCTCATGGGTTTTAAGTGAACCCAATAGTTCATCCATGCTTAACGTTTTGAGATTCTTAGCTTCTTGAATAGCCGTTACTTTGGGTCTCCACTTCTTGGGAAGAGTTCTAAGAATCTTTCGAATCTTATCCTCATTAGAATATTCCTTTCCAAGAAGATCTAAAGCATTAGTGATAATAGAGAACCTACTATACATAGAAGCAAGTGATTCATTAGGCTCCATTTTAAAAAGTTCATAATCATGAACGAGCATATTAATATTATCATCCTTAACTTGTGAAGTTCCTTTATAGGCAACTTCTAATTTATCCCAAATTTCTTTGGCGATTTTACAACTAGAAATTTTGTTGTATTCATCTATAGTTAATGCACAATGTAGAGCATTCAAGGCTTTAGCATTAAATTGGATTTTCTTAATATCATTCTCATCATATTCGGAAATAGATTTATAATTGATTATACCACTTGCATCGGTTTTGGTAATCTTATACGGTCCAATAAGTGTAACTTTCCATTGTTCAAAATCACTAGCTTGAAGGAAAGTGCTCATACGACTTTTCCAATAACTATAGTTTTTGCCATCAAATAATGGTGGTCTAGTGGTAGAAAAACCTTCGTTAATTTCGGTTCCTTGATAAATAGACATGATCGTAAACTCTAAGATTTTTAAATCAAAACAAGAGTACAACCTCTGATACCAATTGTAGGTCGGAAAATACCCTAGAGGGGGGGTGAATAGGGTTTTTGAAACTTAATCGTATTTTTAAAATCAATTTAAAAATATTATGTCTATATATAACAAGCAATCAATGACAAAGATAATTCCAAGCACAATGAACAAATGGCACAATATAATAAAGCAAGAGATAAAAAGATAGAACCGATCAAAGATGAAGATTTTTTGTCCACACGGTTCGGCTTGTTCCCCCTACTCCGCGCTCGGTTAGTTCCCCGAGAATTTCCACTATAACCGATCTCCTTCCGGGTGAAGACCAAACCACTACAAGTGTATTCTTCTCACACACTCTTATAAGTATTGAAAACACCTTCAATACTTTCACAAGAAATCCCTCTTGCTAATTCTATGAGATACACCTCTCACAAAAATGATTTGAACAAGTTTTGGTGACAAACACCAATGTACAATAGCTCTCGTGTATATCAAATTACAAATGAAGCTCACACTAAGAGATATCAAAGTTGATCAATGAATATTAGCGCAAAGAATGAAAAGATTGATCAATGCCTTAGCTTTCAAACTTGAATAATGTGAATATATGAAATAAGGGTTTGTATGATGATTCAAGTAGTTTAAAATGAGTCTTAGAACTCATATATATAGGTGGAAAAAGTTTGTAGCCGTTTGTGGTTGATATATAAAATAATGGGCCAAAAGTGGACTTTAGAAAAAATTCTAACGGCTATATTTTCTTAAGGGAGTCGGCTCCCTGAGTCTTCATGGAGTCGACTCCATGGCATTCCTTGAGGGAGTCGACTCCAGCAACTTCATGGAGTCGGCTACATGGCACTGGTTTGGGGAGCTTTTGTGCAATTTTCCAACTTTTGCATTTTGGTTCCAAAATCGATTTCAATGCTTGGGGAATGTCAAAAATAGTTTTCTAAGACTTCTAAAATAGTTTTTGCATCAAAATTCATTCATGTGAATTTATAATGAATTTTCCAAGACGACTAGTTTTCGGTAAAAATATGTTTTCAAGAATAAAACTAGTTTTGATCAATCTTATCATTGATAAAGCATTTTATGAACTATATAAATGATCAATGATATCTATTACATAAAATCTAAGCACTCACTCAATTTAAAGATTATTCGAGTCTTCATGATGCTTGATTTTCTTGTGCGTATCTTCACTTGATTGAAGTTCTTGATTCTTTCTTGTTCTTAATAGCTTGTAGAGCATATGTGAATCTCTAAAATTGATTTCTTGTGAATAATGATATTCGCAGAGCTTGTGTGAGAATATGATTGCTTCGGTTTGGAGTTACAATTGGTCAGAAGATGTTTCGGTTAAAGTGGCTATTTATCAAAGAACAACCGAGTTAAATAACACAATATTAACTTATTGTTATTATCAAAATAAGATTAATTGACTTTAAGGTCAAAAATATTAAATTGTGTTTTCAAATCATTCAACTTTAGAAGAGCAAACATTGTTGTATAACGTGAAGCACTAGTAGCTGGGTGCAGAGGTTCCATTGCGAGCCGATGTAAACGTTGGTACTTCTTGCCTTTACGTGTTTGATGATCATTCGGAATCTCGGAACTTGCATAGGCCTCACCACTTCTTTCAGAATTAGGAGTCGAAGGACTTGATTCCCTCGTGAACATCTCACATGCATCATTCACAAGGTCATCCAAAAGGGGAAAATCTGATTTGTGAATGTCTTCCATAATATTAGTTGATGTCCCAAGTTGTGAAGCATGAAGGACTTGATTTACAAGCGGTGTCTCCCCATGGAAATGCCACAATGTGTTGCTTTCGCACATACCATGTTTCATCAAATGAACAAATATATTATCAACGTCAATATGCCCGGTCGCATTTTGACAGCGCTTACACGGACATGGATGTCTATCCCCAGGAACATTGTTGTGCAAAAAAGTAAGAAATTCTAGCACTCCATTCTTATATTCATCACTTTGGAAGTTACTACCCTTAATCCAGTCTTTGTTAATCTTCGATGACATCCTAAAAAAATTCACCAAAAAATTCAAACCAAAAGCTATCATCACCAAGTTCAAGGATAATGGAAATGAGCCAAGTCCACTAAAAACTATCTAAATTGTATAGTCCCAATCAGAACAAAGCAAGAATGTACTATACAATACATACATACACACACACATATATTAATTAGTTTAGCAATAATTGCCTATTGTATTTATATACATACATACACACAAAATAAAATGATAAATAAATATTGTGTTTATAATAAGCCAAGAAAGTTTGTATGAAGCGGATATGTTTTATTAAATTGAAATAAGCACAAATTAAGCTAACTTCTCAATTCATCGAGTGAGCAGCAGGTGCAAGAAAATGAATACATGCACGGAAACATAATTATACATTTTGTTGGTACATTCAAAAGGGCTATTTTGCCTTGAACCCAAGATGACCCACTGCCATTTCATTTTCACAGAACAGGGGAACATGCTTTAGTCTGACAAAAAGGAATGCAAATTTGAGATGTCCAATTGATTATTTCAAATCTCGGAACATTATGGACACATATCATAGACTTAAATACATAAGCATTTCATAAGTGTGGGCTGCTGCTCTTAGTGCCCCCCTGCTAGCAAAAATTCAACCGTTAAACACCAAATTCAACTACTCAGTAAAATTTAGGACAGGTGCTTCAGAATAATTATACAGGGTATATTTAACAAGATAAAAGGAGAATTGACAAGGTTTTTATAGCTTAAATTCCTCCTTGCCTTATAATGTAAAAATATTCCATATAATCACTTAACATAGTCAATAATTTTGGCATACAGGGGATCTTCTTGGTTCCAAATATGGTCCTTCCTCACTTCAAGCCTTGAAAAAGAGGTTATTTTCCTTTCCAATTTTTGGCTACTGATAAAGAAATTATAATGATATTCCCCACATTACATTTTGAATTTGATATAAAAAAAAATCTAACATATTTAGTTAAGTCATAATATATTGGCTCGAATGTGAAATTCATTTAAAACTCATCACTTACAGTAAATTTGTATGTCCAATTTTGAGATGGTACATTAATTATGATTGATATATTTTTTTATGCCAAACAGAACATTTTATATTCATTAGTTTGTTTTATTATTAAGTAGTCCAATCATCTAAATAGTGTCTGCCATATTTTTTTTTCCCATTTTTGGTAGCCCTACATCCGTGTTATACATCCTAAAGTCTTCTCCCTTTCCAAACTGGTAGATAAAAGAAGTGGAAAAAGGTACAACAAATCTTAACGCTAAGCCAACTATAAACCAACTTTCCCCTAAAAATGTATTTAATTGACTAAGAATTAAGCCTTACCAGAAAATAATTGAAATAATTTAACTGTATAGGTAGGTACACTTTTTTTTTTTTTAACAATTGAATAAGAGATGGAAGAAACAACAAAATCAAATAATCTAAAACTATTGATTTTAAAGAAGATAAGGACAGCTAGCACAATTTGTTGATTATAAATTAACACAGCTAACATAATGTATTCTAAATATGAGCCCTAACACAATTTAATCAGTAATTTGAAACAACTAATTATATCTAAAATAGGAGGGCAAAGTTAGGGCAATACATACCGAAATACCAAATTTGATGAACTTGTGAAACGAAAAACCACTACAGCACTACTTCAATGGAGATTACAGCTACTTCATTGTGATACTTCCCACGGAGCTACTTGATAGAGATTTACTCAACCGTTCGGAATTTGTGGATTAGAGATACTTGATCGATTAGATCTATTCAAGCATAATGCATCAATAATTTGAAACAATACAGATCTTCATTAATTTGTTCTAATAGAAGGAAGAAGAACTTGAATACATACAAAATCAAATATTAAATGGAATGGAGAATGAGAAACTTGTGAAATTAATTCAATCCTTCAATGGAGAGGAGAGTAGATGAAGAACCTAACCTATTAATTCAATCCTTCAACCTCGAGGAGAGTAGATGATGAACCTAACCTTCAATGGCGAAAAGATAATCGCTTAGCTCGTTGGCTCAATCGTAAAACCCCCATTTCGTTAAACCCTCATTGGTTAATTTGAAAGTCCCTTTTGTTATTTCATTAAAAAAAATAAGAGATGCAGTAAAAGAAAAAAGAATAAAATATTATAAAAATTTGGTCAACAGGGGCTCATTACTTTAGACCACAGTTTGGAGCAAGGTTTACATGGCCCAATTATTGGAGCGGCTAGAACCCGATCTTAAAGGCTAAAATTAGATCTAATATTTGGTTCACCCAATGTCTGAACTAATTCAAAAAAAATTAGGTGATCTATTTTGAACATTTTGGTGTAGTGTTACAGACATCATTTCCACCAAATTTTATAAAAAATCTAGTCATATACCCCTTAAAATAAACAATCCTTATTATTTTTAAAGTAAAGAGATTCCTTTATAAGAGTACTTTTGTATATATGTATATATGGGTAATAAAGGTTTGTACATTTTTCTTTATACGACTAATGGAGTTACTGTACTTAGCCAACTTGAAAAACATCGTTGTCTTAATGAAAATTCAGATTTTCTGATTTTTGCGAACATTTGAAAAAGAATAACAATGGAAGGGTACGTGCTTGGATTTCTGATTTTTAATTCTTGTAAATAAATTTGATGCTGGGGCTAATTATCTGCTCCTCGTTAGTGTTAAAAATGTAGTACATATTTTTCCCTTTTTTTTTTTTTTTCTAATTTTACGAATGCCTGTAATTAATAAATCTAGGACGATAGACTTGACTTTTTTCTTTCATCTGTTCTACAAAATTGGTTTTGGGGGTAATTGATTAATATAATTATAAAAGTCATAAAAATAAAAAAATATATGTTAATACATAGAGGTTGGATGTTAAACTTGTTTACCTAATTTATCTTGACTCAAATGTACACCAATTTTAAATAATAGATATCAATGACATCAAAGAGTTTGAATGTTATTGATGCTTCCAAATATTTGATTGTGGATTATTTTCGTTTGGTTGGAGAAAGAGAGTACTGTTTGGTTGCATGTAACGAGTTATTATATATTCTAGAAAACGATTTTTTTATTTTAGATAAGAATAAAAATAGGACTATTCTTATTTTATAAGTTAATGTCTTAACCACGTGTGTATATATATATAGAACTTTATTATTCACTTAAGTCGGTCAAAATTATGTTATATGCTTTTGACAGAATATTAATTGATTATTTGAAATAAAAATGTTTAAAAAGTTCATTGGTAATTATTTAAAAAATATATATTACCTAAATTTTTAAAAAAATAAATAATAAACATCGAGCACATTATATTTTTTTTGGTAATTTACCCAATTTTTAACCAACTAGCTATTATCATGTGGTACATAAACCTCATTAAAGTGATTATGAGCCCTATAAAGTTTGTAGGCATGATAAACATTTAATATTGTCATTTATATGCTCATTTTCGGAATTATTTGACACGTTTATTTCTCTAAAACTACTCAGTTTGTCAACTTATTTCGCGATTAGTCTCGTAATACTTTTGTATTTAACAATGCTTGAAAAGGCACTTTTTGTATTTATTTTGGTATCTTTAGATTTGAAGAAATATTATATTTAATACAGTGGTAAATTTTTTCATAGACAAAAGAAATCCAAAAAAGTGAAAGTTTCCATGTGATTAAAGAGCATTTAAGAAAGTGGAAGTCTCCATTTGATTAAAGAGTATCCAAAATAGTGGATTTATCCACCAAAAATAAATAAATAAATAAATAAATAAATAAGCATTGTTTATTTTTGGCATCCAACACAACACTCCTACTTATAGTCTTTATTGTTGTTTTGGAGATGAGTCATTTTATTACTTCTCATTTCTCAATTTACAGAGAGCTTGTAATAGTTTTTTAGAGAGAGAAATGGAGTTCAGTTTTATAATTCTTGTTTCTACATTTATTATGGAGTAAATTTCTTTGCTAAGGCTAAAAGATAAATTTGCAATGCATTAATTATATAAGTTCAATTCTCATTCCATTGTTAGTATTGTTAAATACTTTTTGAATCATTCATTTTCTCCATTTTTCAACTATTCATAAGCCAGTAAGATAATTTTCATATGATTTGTATACATAGATCTCAAGTATTAATGAGAAAATGATACACTTGTGTATTTCTTACTAGCCTATGTTCATTCTTTTTTTGAATGAGATACTTTTCATTGCCAAGCATGATTAGTCTTTGATATTCATGAAAACACCACAAATTTGAGATTCTAATCTTTAAATACTTTAATGATATGTTGAGTGCTTTCTACACTTTATGTGATTTTAAGACTCATCATCTTCTTCGTTAAAGTGTTGCCAAAAATGATCTTTTAAATTTATGTCATAAACAATTTCATTAATCATTTTAAGCATTCTATTTGTATGTATTAAATAAGTCTATATAGGACGGTTTGACCTCCACCTAAACCTTCCAATTTTAGACAAATGAAATATTATGATTTATCGAGCTAAACTACTTGTAATTGACCATTTTCATAATCAAGTCATTTGCTTAGAGAAAACTAACAATGAGTTCTTAAATGCCTAGTTTAAACTTATGTTTTTTCTTTTTGTGTATTTTAAGTTTGAATCTTGCTTGACATTATATAAGAATGAATTGCACTTGCTTCACACCATTTGTCATAAGATAAAAATGAGAGATACACTTGTGTTGATTTTTGCTTACACTCTTTCTTTATATGTCATTTATATGAAAATGAATTGCTTTTGCTCCACACCCTTTTACTTAGAAATGGATAAAATACTCAATACTTAAGAATTGCATCGAGAACTGTGAATGAGGTTGATTCTAATTAACTTTGCAAAACAAATGAATTATATAATACCTTAACCTTTTCTCATCTATTGTTAAATTATTTTAATTTTTATTATAAGACGTTAAAATCAATCATTAAAATTAACCAATTAAATTCTCTTAACAAAATCTTAAATTCGTAATCACCATATCGTCTTTTCGACTATTCTTATAGTTTGACACTTGAACTTACTAAATATTATAACTTAATAATCTACACTTAAATATTTAAATACGAAAATATTTTCTACGCGTTAAAGCAAAAGTGTAAATATGATAAACGTTGAAAAACCAATTCTAGCAAAACTAAAATATTAAATAAATAGATAAAGTACTAATTAAATTAATTAGATTCTCCCACGTGAGAATCATCATAGCAGATGGGTCAAATCAATTCTACTTTTTCTAATTATATGTACCGATATTAAAGGCCAATCAAGCCTAATATATAGTAAATTAGTCACCTTCTTTGTCTTATTACTAAGAAGAACGTATATAATTCGCAATGATAGTCCAGTGTAGCTTAAATAAATAATTTTTTTAATTTTGTTTTAAAGTTAATGCAAAATCGGCTAAATTCAACGGTTGAAATTATGGGACACGAAGTACATAAGCCAAAAAATTCCAGCTTATTATTATATATTAATTAAAATATATTTTAAGGACTAATAATATATAATCATATAATTGGTCCAAAAATCACAACTGAATACAAATGAATCTTATTTGTAGGCCTACATGT
Organism: Lonicera japonica; assembly: GCA_021464415.1. Classification (NCBI taxonomy): domain Eukaryota; kingdom Viridiplantae; phylum Streptophyta; class Magnoliopsida; order Dipsacales; family Caprifoliaceae; genus Lonicera; species Lonicera japonica. The sequence goes on along the minus strand of JAKCWG010000574.1, from coordinate 160,347 downwards.
TTAAATCTAACACAAGTTGAACAACCAATTTAACAAATATAAGGGCATGTATGATAACAAAATTTAAAATGGTTAAAAATTAATTGGTTTGTACAAGAAATTGAGTAATAAGTTGAGTAATGCAGTGATATATTCTTCATGTGTTTACGAGTAGATACTATGTATCACTTTTTTATTTATGTAAGAAGTTAAAAAATAAACTAAGTTATGTAGTGCGATTAACTCTTAGACTTTTTTAGCGGAATTTTTTTTATGGTTAGATATTCAAATAAAAAAATTTCAACAAAAAATAAAAAAAAAGATGAAAAATATATATTTTCATAAAAATGAGTATGAGATAGAGAGTATCTCAACACATACCTTAACCCCCCCCCCCCCCCCCCCCCCCAACCTCCCACAATTTTTTCAAACAAATTATTTCTTGTTATAATTATTTTTTATATTACTATTAAATGAAACTTTAGTGTTTATATTAATATTTTTGGTCAATTTAATCTTTAATAATACTTTGTTACTTCTTATTGAAATGTCTTAAGATAAGTGTAGTAGTGTATAACAAGTATAACTCTTTAAAAGCCAAACTCAATAATCTTTTTGCCGTTAACTTTTTACTGTTAATTAACAGATCATTTGATATCATTTCTTTGAATTTTTAGAAAAATCCTGGATCCATATTACAACAATTAGTTGTCTCACATCACTCTCTCTCTCTCTCTCTATATATATATATATATATATATTAGGGTATACCGTTACCATCCATCACGGTATATTAAATAAGAACTGATAATAAGATAAAAATGAGAAATGTACGATGAATCTAAATCGATAAACTTAGGTTCAATATATCTTCATGCTAGAAAAACTAAAAGTAGACCGAATTGGACCGACTTGTTTTTAATTTTTAAATAATCTTTTAATCATATTTTTGATCTTATTTTGATCTCGACAAAATAAGTATTTAACAAATTAAACTCAAGGCTATATGTGAAAAAAATTCAATCATGTTTGTTGGAGATACTCATAAAAATGACGTACTGAGATGACCAATAATGTACGAACACATAAAGTACGTCCTTAAATATTACTCAATATTTTTTATTAATTTTTTACATAATTCAATAGTCATGATAGATCTCGTTTAATTGATCTTGGTTAACATATTTTAAATATTAAATTTTGAAAATTTTATTTTAAGTTATGACTTTTAATGTAGAAACAATGATTGGTGTGTCAAAGTTTATTGTGTGTATATTATTGGTGTTAAATGTTACTCAATAATTTTTCTTAATTTTTTTTTACATAATTCTATTGTCAAGATGGATCTTGTTTAATTAATCTTGATTAGTAGATTTAAATATTAAATTAATAATTCTATAGTTATGATGGATCTTGATTAGTAGATTTAAATATTAATTTTTTATTAAATTTCTTGATTAGTATATCTTAAATATTAAATTTTTTTAATTTAAGATGAATCTTGTTTAATTTATCTTAATTAGTATATTTAAATATTAAATTTTTATTAAATTTCTTGATTAGTAGAGTTTAAATATTAAATTTTGAATTTTTTATTTTAAGTATGGCATTTTTAATGTAATTTTTTTTATTAGTGTGTGAGAGTTTACTTTATGTATATTATTGGTGTCAAATGTTACTCAATAATTTATTTTTATTTTTTTCATAATTCTATTGTCATAATGGATCTTGTTTAATTGATCTTGATTAGTATATTTTAAATATTAAATTTTTATTAAACTTTAAATTTTTTGTTTTAAGTTATAGCATTTTTTATATAGAAAAAATTATTGGTGTGTGAAAATTTATTGTGTGTATATTATTGGTGTGAGTGTTTTTAACTTTAATGTGATATCTTGATGTGTATATAAAACTTATCGAATGATGTAAAGTTAATGCACACCATAACATGTATACTTTTAACTATTAAATTTTTATACTTTTTGAAAATAAATTTGGTCAAATTTGATATTTTATAATATAAATTCATTCTTAAATAAGTTAATTAACCTTTTCATGTGTGAAGTGTTAACATACAATTTCTTATTATAATTGGTGTCGAATATTTATGGGATAGGAAAATAAGCATACTCCATTTATTCAGAGAGGTGCACTAACAAAACTTTAACGTTCTATTTGTATTGCTTGAATTATAATAAAAAAACAAAATTAATTTGTGTGAGAAATAAAAAAAATAAAAATAAAGTGGTGAGATGTGTTCAAAATGTCATACTTATTTTTATAAGTATATACGGATCATCTTTTTTTTTTTTTTTGTTTTTTATGAAAACATTTTTTTTCTTACCCCAAAAAAAAAAATTCAAAAAATGTTCAAAAATAAAAATTAATCTCACAAAATACTTCAATTTGTTTTTTTTAGTAAAGAAAAAAATAGCGTCACATCCATATAAAATATTGGGTACTCCCCCAATGAGATAAATAAGTAATAATATAATTCAACTTCAAGATATAGAATGATCATATCAACGTCTGATGGAATATTAAAATGATTCATTACTCCATTGATTATTTGTTTGTCTCTATGTAAGTGTTCTAATTTATTATTATTTTTTTTTTGTTTTTCTAATTTTAAGAATGCTTGTAATTAATAAATTTAGGACAATTCATCTATTCTACAAAGTTGGTTTGTGGAGTAATTGATTAATATAATTATAAAAGTCATGAAAATAAAAAATATCTGTTAATACATAGAGGTTGGATGTATATGTTAAACTTCTTTACCTAATTTATCTTGACTCGAATGTACACCAATTTTAAATAATAGTTATCAATGACATCAAAGAGTTTGAATGTTATTGATGTTTCAAAATATTTGATTATGGATTATTTGATTTGGTTGAAGAAAGAGAGTAATGTTTGGTTGCATGTGACGAGTTATTCTATATTCTAGAAAATGATTTTCTTATTTTAGATAAGAATAAAAATAGGACTATTCTTATCCTATAAGTTGACGTCTTAACCATATATAAAGGTTTATCATTCACTTAAGATTAGGGGTGGCCACGGTTCGGTAACCGAACCGACATGGTCGGTTTTACAACCGAACCGACATGGTCGGTTTGTTAATATTGAAAACCGCAACCGAACCGCCAAGGTCGGTTTACCGACATTCGGTTTTACCGAATTGTTCGGTCGGTTCGGTTAGTAAATGTTATAACCGACCAATCTATAATACACCAAAACAATCCCACAGCAAAAACCCACGGAATCTGTAATGCACCGAAACCCACGGCAAAAATATAGCAAAACCAAATCTATAATACACCAAAACCCACAGAGGAACTGAGGAAGAAGGATCTTACAGAAGAACTGTGAAGACGATGGAGACATGAGAGAGTGAAAGACGGAACGATGGAGGAACTAAGGAAGAAGTGGAGAACTGTGAAGATGATGTGACGGAAAAAGTGGGGTCGTGAAGTTGTGAATGGAGGACGGGATGAGTGGGGATGTGGGGGTCTGTCTCTATCGGCTGTGCAATGGAGGAAGTAATGAAGCACTATTGAGGAAGTGAGGGTTTGTGGGGGGAAATGGGGAAAAAGAAAAAGAACAATGGAGCTCAGTGTACTTTGGTGGTGTTTGGTTGTAGATATTTAATAATTGACCTATTGCATCAGTGCATGTATGTGTAAAAGAAATTAGTAATAGTCAGTACTCGGTTTTATACAAAAAAATGGCTGTAGCAGTGTAGTTTATTTTTTGGTCGGTCGGTCGGTAATAACCGATAGCATGCATAAAAGAAACCGCGACCGCAACCGAGTTAGGTCGGTAACCGAGTGGTCGGTTACCAACCAAAAAATGGTCGGTCGGTAACCGACCGAACAATGGTCGGTCAGTCGGTAATCGGTCGGTTTTCGGTTTACGGTTTGAAAAAGCCACCCCTACTTAAGATGGTCAAAATTACACGTACATAAGCATTTTGCTTTTGGATAAAATATTAACGGATTATTTAAAAAAAAATGGTTTAAAAAGTTCGTTGTTTATTATTCCAAAAAAAATTTATATTACCTAAATTTCAAAAAAAAAACAAGTCAAGCACATTATATATATATATTGGCAATTTACCCAATTTTTAACAAACTAACTATTGTCATGTGGTCCATAAATCTCCTTCAGAAGTGTAAATTTGACAAACATTGAAAACCAATTCTAGCAAAACTAAAATATTTAATAAATAAAGCACTATTAAATTAATTATATTATCCCACATGGAGAATCATCATAGCAGATGGGTCCAATGTAATAGGTCAAATCAATTGTACTTTTTTCTAATTATATATGCCCATATTAAAGGCCAATCAAGCCTAATATATAATTTACAATGATGGTCCAGTGGAGCATAAATATATGATTAATTAATATACATTTTTTAAAGTCATTACAAAACCGATTAAATTCAACTGTTGAAATGGGACACAAAGTTCATAAACCAATCTAAAAATAAAAAATTCTAGTATATTATTATATGTTAATTAAAATATGTTTTAAGGACTAATAATATAAGATCATATAACTGGTCTAAAACCACACCTTAATACAAATGAACTTTTTTTGTAGGCTTACATGTTTAAATCTAACTCAAGTTGAACAACCAATTTAACAAATATAAGGGCATGTATGATAACAAAATTTAAAATAGTTAAAAATTAATTAGTTTGTATGAGAAGTTGAATAATAAATTAAATAATGCAGTGAGATGTTCTTTATGTGTTTATGAGTAAATACTTAACATCATTTTTTTGTGATGTTTAGATAATCAAATAAAAAAATTTCAACAAAAATTAAAAAAGATGAAAAACATATATTCTCAGAAAAAATAGCTTGAGATAAAGAGTATCTCACTACATGCCTTAACTCTTTTTTTCCCCATTTTTTCAAACAAATTATTTCTTGTTATAATTATTTTTTATAGTACTATTAAATAAAATTTTAGTGTTAATATTAATATTTTTGGTCATTTTAATCCTGGATCCATATTACAACAATTAGTTGTCTCACATCACTCTCTCTCTCTCTCTCTATATATATATATATATATTTATTCTTGAATAAGTTTATTATAATTAGCGTTGACTAGTAAGTGTTTCTTTTAAGGCTGGTGTTGAATATTTAGTAAAACAGGATTGCATCCCTCTTTTTGAAATATATTAGTGGTGAGGACTACATGGTTTGTATTATTAGGATTACATCCCTCTTTTTGAAATGTTTCTTAAAATAGGGTTTATGTGATTAATGTTAATTTGTGTCTATTATTGAAGAAGACTATTATACCCACGGAGCTTTACATGGAAACTTTGATGAATGAGTAATTTATGGATTTTTTTCTTTTTGGTAATTTAGTTTTCCGGAAATTAAGTAAACCAACGTACAAGTAATTTTTATATAAATTTTCAGTGTGTGTAGTTGTCCCGAAATTACATAAAATTAATATATACATATTATATGGTATTATTCGTTTTTGGATATTATTTATTTGTGTATTTGTCTCGAATTTACACAAATTAATATATACATAAAATTAATTTTAATATACATATTCAGATTCTTTTTGTCTTTTATATGTATTCAATTTTTGGTATTATTCGTGTTTGTGCTTACGGTTTTTAAAATGTAGTTATTTTTGTATATTCATATAATTCGTTTTTAATGATTTATATTTCTATTACATAATTATATGAATCTGTTTAAAGAGGTTGCACTGAGTTATTATCTATACCATATCTGCTATAACGTAATGCATTAAGTTAACATTTATATCTGTTTATGTAGTGTACTTATAATATTTTACAATATACAATGTATATCGTTGTCATAATATCTTTGTATCTATTTATCAATGTAGATATACTATTTATCAAAATACATTATAATATCTGTTTAGGTTTACATGCCTAAACATGTATGATTTATGTATAATATGTTTATATATTACAATTTTTTATATATGTTTCCATTATGGATAGAATTAATGATATATAGTTATATAAATATATACTATCTTGTTCATAAAATAAAATTAATTATGTTAGTTTGTGTTATTATTCTAATTTTATATTTCTGTTTTTTAATATAGTTAGTAACTGAATAATACAAATTTGTAAAGAATATTAGGTTTTTACCTGTTTACTGTATTTTCAAATGTATTAGATTTTTACCAGTTTAGTGTATTTTCAAATTTATTTTATACTGTATCTGTTTTATAATATACTTCTATTGATTTTACAATGTTAGTGGTTCTGTTTAAACATGTTGGGATTTTTTGAATTTAAAAAAAATATGAATTTTGTATCTGTTTATGTTTGTATATTAATAAATTTAAAAATATATGTATAGTTTGTTTATACGATGTAACAGTTTGAAAAATAATATTTTTTTAAAAATATCGGAATGCTTTTGATGATACACTTATGTCTATTTTAAAATGCAAATTTATTAGCTTACCTGGTAATATGTATCTGTTTAAAAGTGTATGTTTTTAGTATAAGTATTTTTTAAATATAATGTTTTACATGTTTGAATTTAAAAAGTTATGCATTTGCATCTATTCATGCTAGGATACTAATATATCTTATATTATCTGCATAGTTTGTTCATACGATGTAACAGTTTGGAAAATAATGGTTTTTCAAAATACTGGAATGATTTGATGATATACTTATGTCTGTTTTAAAATTTACAGTTATTAGATTACATGGTATTATGTATCTGTTTAAAAGTGTATGTTTCTAGTTTAAGTATTTTTTAAATATTATGTTTTACATGTTTGAATTTAAAAATTTATGCATTTGCATCTGTTCATGCTAGGATACTAATATATCTTATATCATCTGTATATTTCGTTCATACGATGTAACAGTTCGGAAAATAAAGGTTTTTCAAAACACTGGAATGATTTGATGATATACTTATGTCTGTTTTAAAATTTACAGTTATTAGATTACATGGTATTATGTATCTGTTTAAAAGTGTATGTTTATAGTTTAAGTAGTTTTTAAATTTTATGTTTTACATGTTTGAATTTAAAAATTTATGCATTTACATCTGTTCATGCTAGGACACTTATATATCTTATATTATCTGTATATTTTGTTCATACGATGTAACAGTTTGGAAAATAAAGGTTTTTCAAAATACTGGAATGATTTGATGATATACTTATGTCTGTTTTAAAATTTACAGTTATTAGCTTACATGGTATTATGTATCTGTTTAAAAGTGTAAGTTTTTAGTTTAAGTATTTTTTAAATATTATGTTTTGCATGTTTGAATTTAAAAATTTATGCATTTGCATCTGTTCATGCTAGGATACTGATATATCTTATATCATCTGTATATTTCGTTCATACGATGTAACAGTTTGGGAAAAAATGGTTTTTAAAAATACTGGAATGATTTGATGATATACTTATGTTTGTTTTAAAATGTACAGTTATTAGCTTACATGGTATTATGTATTTGTTTCGTGTAGGTTTTTAGTTTAAGTATTTTTTGAATATTATGTTTTACATTTATGAATTTAAAAAATTATACATTTGCATCTGTTTATGTTTGTACATTAATAAATTTAATAATATATGTATAGTTTGTTTATTTAAAAGTTTTGAAAATACTATGATAACCACGAAATATTAGGAATTATGTTATTATTTTTTTTCCATGTTCATAGGTTTTATAACTTGAATTTAGAGATACAATTAATACATATTAAATTCGTTTTAATGGGATTTTATTGTGTGTAAACGATAAACTATCTTACACGTCTCCCTATGGTTAAATGTATTTGATTATTATTCAGTTACTAATATAATAAGCGTTGAAAGGTGCATTGATTTGTACTATATATAATTAAGGTGCAGTATTAATTAAATTCTCGGTCATGGTAAATTATTATTTGCCTGGTTGTTAAATTGTTTGTAACCCTTGATTAACGGAAAATTTAATATCGATATTGAAATTTTAAAACTTTTCAACATTCCATAATGTATACATGATTTTTTTACGTTAGAGTTTGTACATGGTAACAGTACATTTCCTTTTATGAAAAATATTTTAAAAACAAATACTATATACTCCATTTTTTATTTGTATATTAAATCAGTGTTTATTGTATATAATAAGTATTTTGTAGGTGTATCAACTTAAATAACTGTAAATATTATATTCCATTAATATAGACGAAATATACATATGAACCGAAAAAAAAGACAACTTTTTTGAATTTTGAAAATACTTAACTAAATTAACCTGTTGACTCCATCTCATAAGATTGAGGTTTACGTTAAATATAGTCGGGCTCTTTGTGTCCTTAAACATATCATTGAAATAATATCTGTTATATCCATACATTGTCTTCATTCCGGTAAACAGTTAGGCTGACATCTCTTTCACTTCACGTGTGTTTTTCTGCAAACTAGCTCGATCGTTTGATCATTTTACGGAAGGTAAAAAACATTATCATTCATTATCGACTTGATTAGGATATAGAAGAATTTTAATACAATCTTTGTTGATCCAATTTTAGATCATGTATATATAATTGTATTAATCACATTTATACATATATTAAATCATGCAGCATAATGGACGCAGTCAAGACTTCAGTTGCAAGATGTACATTTCGGTCAAACACCCTTGCCATGTACATAGAAGAACATTCATCGTTTCAACAACTACAAAATGACATCAAATCTCTGTTTGTCGAAATTGACTTGAGCGGTTGTTCAATCAGATATTCTTTAAACGGAGGTTCCAAATGCAACTTGAGTTCCGACCGAGACATGCACATGATGTTTGTGAGTCAAAGCATATCCAAGGCATGCTTCATTGACATCGAAGTTACTGAACTTCAAAAAACTGTGAAATAAGCAAGTTGCAATATTTATTAATCACACACACATTAAAACCGGTATACATAATTTGTTTAGTCAGTGTATCTGTTTTTGTTTTTCAAAAAAAATATATAGTAAATATCAAGATTCAAACACTGTGATATATCAAGAGCTGGCCAGTGTGGACATCATTAGTGTTCAGTTAACCAATAATTCACAATAAAGACAGAAGTAAGCATAAGTTTACTATAACAAACATCACCGAAAATTCCATGGTAGGAATTAGCAATTTCATACTTTATATTAATATAAAATACCTTAACAAGTTTTGCACTTACGATGCATATATTTCATTACATAAGATATCCAACGATGAAACAAGACTCACAAAATATAATTAACAAGAAGATATCTTACTTGTTATAGTTTATTTAAAACTATGCTAATCGATGTAGATAAACAAAAATATTATTGTTGGTTCATTTTGGCATACTATGCGATATCTGGCATCATTTTAGTCGCACCACTTGTATGCAATTGCCCACCCTGTTGGTCCATATTCAACACACCTACCATTGATCCTGTAAAGACTCTTGCCACTTTTACCCTCATGTCTTTGATTACAATGCTCCTCAGAGTCGCATCCAGTTCCCTCTCAGCATAAATCTCCGTCATGTAATACATAACAGCTACAAGCGCAGTCAACGCTACAATGGCAGTGGTAATTGAATAAGTCATTAAAATAAGCGGCAGTTCATTTACAATAAACATTACCTGTCATTTGATTGATGCGGGCAATCTATTTTTGCTTCCAACGAAAAATCTACTGATGAGTCGGCCAACCATTTCAGAGAAGCATGCTTGATCTCAGTTAGTATATGTGTTTGCTTTGATTTCCCATCACCCTTGGTTATGTAGTGCTCCCTTGTTCCTTCATCCAACATATTGGCAGCGTTTTCTTTCATTTCAAGAATGAATCTTCGTATCTCAGAGTGCTACAAATGTAGAATATATTAGTATGACTGCAATTAGAGAAATAGTCTATAAACAGATACAAGAGATTGATGTTCTTATGGTCGCAGTGATTATATACCATGCGAGAAGCATCTCGAAAGCATTTGTTGTACACGTCTCCTTTCTTCCGTGGCTTAATCGGATTTATATGATACCACACGCCTTGTGCTTTGTCCAGATACATCACTGTGAAATGGTACTTAGTTTTGTGATGTAATGGAATTATTATATGCGTTGCTTTGTGAATGTTATCCAATATAGGATCAAGCAAGAACTTGTTGATGCCGATATCAAGCCCCAAAAGCACGTATTGCTGTATTTAATAATTGAAATAGTATAATATGTCACACATGATCAGTATTGTGAGAAAATTTAGCGTTGTTTAATAAAAAAATCGTCATATACTAATACAAGTAGCTACCCATGCAAATGTAGTTATAATGGTTGGTTCCAAGGTCGATCCTCTTTCAGATACTCCAATGTTACCAGAATCTTTGCATATGTGTTAATAACCTACAATAATATTAAGTTAATCATTATCATCTAGTTTAACTCTATACATATAATTTGAGTATTTATAAGATGTAGAATGTAATAATTTTGGGATTACATTGCTCGATAATGCTTTGTTGTCCAGTATGTCTTTAATAGAAAGCGAGACAATGTCTAATAATATAAGCTCGTACCTATAGATAATATGTTAATTTGTTAGATGGGTACCGTCTGTGCAGTAACAAATCAGATATGTACATGGACGATAGAACGTGAATTAGTATTTATGTATTTGTACCCGGGTGACTTGTCCTTCAAAATCTCCTGGAGTTTCATCCTGATTCTGACATCCAAATGCTTTGCAATAGCAGTTTTGTTGACATTAAGTTGTCTTGTAGATCTGCTAGTCTTTGATTTCTCGATATCACCCACAAAATCGTCAATATTTACAGGTGTTGATTTGTCACCCTGAGCAGGTATCTTTTGCGTTTCATTGCTCATTTTGTATGAATTTCTCGGCCTCCTAGATTTGTGGACATTAAGTGACACGCATTCACCCTTTCTCTTTCTGTCATTGGCGCCTCTGACCTCCACATGTGGCGCAACCTTACCCCTTGGACCTCTCTCCATAATACCTCTGGCTATTGACCCCTGCTCTGGTTCCAACTTCGAAATAGGAACACTCGGTTCATTCTCCTTCAGCTCAGACTGCAGGGTTCGGTTGATTATAGTAAGCTCGTCATTAACTGTTTAGATCTCTATCAGTTTATTCATTAGCTTCTTGTTAAATGCCAAAATTTCATCAAACTCCTTCTTTTTTCTATCAAACATTGATTGTATGTATTCAGTATTACCAATTTCTCTATCCATTGCCCTCCGCCATCTTTCGGCTTCCTCCTCAAGTTTGTTGTTGCTGTCCACCAGACCTTGTATCTCCATGTCCTTCTCCGTCATCAAGTCATAATTTGTGTGTTGTAGAACATCTATTACGACCTTCAATTTTTCATTATCAATTTCAAGCTCATGCATCCTTTCATCCGTCTCAACCGCTGAACTTGAACTTGCCACATCCTTTTTGGCGGGTGTCTCTTGTGTTACATGCAAATCAAAGAAGGTACACTACTGTTATCAACTGGACCACTATCTGATTTACCTTTACTTCTCGTTTTCATAATATTGTGACAGTGTCTGTGACATCTACACCTGAGCACCTTTTCTCAAGCTCAGAAGCATTCGTCTGAGACTCGTCTAGCAAGCATAGAAGCATACCAACCCTTGTCTCGTTCCTCTCGAGATTGCCCTCGTTACTCTTCAGCTGAACTGCCAACTCATTGGCAGTATCTTCGAGCATACTGTATCTTGATCTGAGTTCAGCTATCTCTTTGTCTTTGTGCTTCACCTCTTTGATTGACTTCATGTAATTTTCATTCAAGTGCTCATGTGCAATCATTAATTTCTTAAATGAAGACAGGCCATTGTCGTCCCCGCCTTTCTTTGTTTGGTTCATGTCATCACTTCCTGCTGACAGCTTTGGTCGCACGGACGGTATAAAAACTTGACTTCCTAGATAATGCGATGATTCATATACTAGTGGCCTGTTTTGATCTACATATACATGCTCGCAGCATGGTATGGTTGTTTTAATCGGCTCACTATCTGGACCGTACGTATTTCCTCCTGATGGATCCATTCTCTTTGTATCATCACTATAATTGTTGCCCTTAGATCCGCACTCAGGCCCGGACCGACGCACACTTGCATACACCGACAATACTTTAACATCAAACCCTCCGCCGAAATCTTTAGATTTGTCTGTGAAACTAGATTTCGATGTTTTTTGTGCCGAAACAGAGGCACCCACACTATATCGCAAAAAATCTACGTTGAAGAGTTCTGGACATCCTTCTGCGGGTGTGACATTGCCAGTTGATTGATTGTTATTTCCGACACTAGTTCCTACCTCACCATCATCAATTTTTGTTGCCAATCATTCCGGAAATCGTATGTCAATCCCTTTTGTTTTGCCATTACCTCTATCTCCGACTACAGGCATACTAGCCATTGACCTTGGCACTCTTGATCTTTTCCGAATTTTGATCTCGAGGCCAGTCGTGTTAGATACCTTCCTATTCTTCTCTAAATCAATTACATATTTGTTGATTACCTATGAAATTGAATTACATAACATCCATGAGTCAAGATATTAGCTATATAGTGTAAATGTTTAAAAAATATTTTCTTATTGACAAATACCTTTATAGGTGGCATATCTGCACGCTGGAAAATTTTCTTTAGTTTTCGGATGTCCCACTTGACAAACAAAGGTTTATCTTTATCCTCTGCGTCATCTGGTTCGATGGTAGTTGTAACTTCACAAAACCAGTACTGTGAAACACCACATTTAAACATAGTCAGTTGGATGTAATGAAAATAATATCTAAATATTTTTTGTTTATGTGGATGGACGACTGACTTTTACTATGATGGACTCCATTAGCTATTCGTATATGGCCAACGCCCAATTGTATTTATTCATTTCGTCAATGCTGGACATTAGCTTTGCAATAAACCATGTAATAGCAGTTCCAGTATTTGGGAAAAAATCGAGCTACACAATAAGATACAAATCAGCTATGTAACCCTGTCCACATCCCCTGGTGTGACCCTCTTCAGTCTGCTTACAATCTCGAGCTCTACTTTTGTTTTTTGTAGCTGTCCCATATTCAAAGTAATTCCAGCACTCACACCAGCATCCAGTGCTTGATTTCCAGAAATATCTATACGCTCGCCTAGACAAGGTACACCAAATATTTTCGTTATCCATGTAGGGGTCAACTTGACATGATTACCTCCAAATACAAATGTCCCAGTCTCAGTGTTATAGCACCTTATAATTCTTATTATATCCATGTCGGATTTTCGGTGCTTGTTTGTTGGAACTAAGCCCTGGTTGTACATATCAAATAGAGCGTAAAATAGAGTATTCATAATTGAGTTAATGTGCGATGCATTTAGCCCCCCTGCTTTGAATAACTCAAAAGAACGACCGAATAAAACCATGTTAGACCTGAATTGATCTGTTGTTACAATAGCAGAATCGCCATCAATTTGTACCTGTATCGATTAATTACATGATTGGTTGTCAAATATTCACACCTGTTACCATACTATATGATTATAATTCTTGACATATCATTCAAAAAGTAACTAAATCATACCATTACTGATGCACGACTGTTGCCTTTTACAACATTCCTACATCTCTTTTTTCCATTCGGTTCATCACTCTGTTCTTTCTCGCATAAATCCGATTGTCTCACACTGTTTTTAAGATCTGGATCTACCTGCTGATTATATTAAAGTTTGTATGTACACATAAGACAGATACTGATTTTAATGGTAATTATGAAAATATGCGCAATATGTATATAATGAGATTACCCTGATTTTGTGATTATTTAAACGCGGACTTTTTCGCCTGTTCAGTAAGTTGCGATCAATATCATGTGTCACATATCAAATATAAATATTAGAAACAAACAAATGACACAAACTAAATTGAAAAATGATATATTATAATATATCCCTATTTAGTTAAACAGATACACCATTTGGTCATTTATTAAATCAGATATAATAAGAGTGGTAGAGTATCAATTTGCAAAATCAGCAAAAGAGATTATAAAGGGCCCCCGAATTTAATGTAGCTCAATAATACACAAATATAATTCAATCACTGATCCACTAATTACTAGATAAGAAACCCCTATGTTACTATAAATCATAATATTTACCTCATTTTCCACTCTTAAATTGGCACATAAAAAGTACAAATAGAAATCTGAAGGATATCACTTCACACTAAAACCTTATTGTGTAAAGCACATTTATACATACATATATAAAATATGTACATCTGTTTATAGCAAGCACATGTACATTAACTGTGCTTTTTAAAATATTCAAACACAAAATCCATAGTAGTGCCTATTCAGATATATATGTACAATTATATCCAAAAACTCGATGGACTTTGAAGATTTCCTGTGATTATCGTATTTATCATATTTATCATATTTATTGACTAGTTACTCAATAATCTTTTTAAAACAGACACATACAGTCTATATATTTAACGTTATTTTGATATATCTCGAAACAAATATTGAAATTTAAATATCATGGCTAATCGGGGTGCTATAAACAGATGCAATTTACAAGTTATCATTTAATATTGTTTAATAGTTGATATAGTAAATCACGGTGATGTTGATTTCTCAATCAAATCAATACTTAAAATACTATAATCTGGGCAATGATAGATAATTAATATTTATATTTAATCACTTAAAAAAGTTTCCATACGCAACAAAAAGATTTACTTCTTAAAAAACATTAAAAAAAAACACAAACTCTAACCAAAGTTACCAAAATACGAACATCAAAACCTAAAAAATGTAGTCCACAAACTAAAATCAATCACATGTATAGGGATTTTCCGAAGAAGAGCTATGCGCATACCGATCGTCGCCCTCCTCATCGTACTCACGTCCATACCCACCATCATCATCATCTGATCCTGTTTAGGATGAATCGGAATCCAACCCCTCGTTCTCTTCCCTCCCAATGTCCTCCATGTCCTCAACCCATGGTTCCTTCTCTGTCTCACCATCTCCGGATGAATTATCATCATCATTGTCATCATCATCACCATCGTCTTCTTCGTTGTTCTCCTCCTCTTCCTCATCGTCCTCAGATCCAACATCTTCCCCATTACTGTTGTCCTTTTCGTCATCGCTGCAAGGCTTATCTTCCTCGTTCTTTTGGTATGTGGGTTCAGTGTCTGTTTCATCATTTATTGATCGACGCTTGCTCGGCTCCAAATCATCAGGCGCAGAGTTTATACGTTTAAGGGTGTTCTTGGGGCTAGCCATTGATTACAATTATCTTTAATGTGAACAGTTACTTTTTCCATAATAACTGTTTTCATCACATATATAATAATTGGATTGTGGAAGCCCATTGGAACAGTTGCATGCAAATTAATGAACGCCTCAGAATATGAGGAGACTTGCAAGTTGTGGTTTCCGGTGAAATATCGCAAACACCCATTGGGATGTTAATGTATCTGTTCGTTGCACCCAATCAGGTAATCTCGAATTTATTATATAATACTAGATTCAAAACAGATATTAGCTGTAATCTTAAATGTTTAGCGTATCAGTTATTATAATTTTTCCTCTTAAACAGAATGTTACATTAAATATATATATATATATATATATCTGTTTTGATATAATGAAGTGATAAGAATTTATGATAATTCAACTTCTTATAATTTTATTATTTTCTAATAATTGTCATTTACCAGTAATATATTTTTAATGATAGTTCAAAGACATATGTATCATTTTAATTTTATTACACGAAATGTATATATAACAGGTGTAAAATATAAAAATATATTAAAAAATAATATTATCTCTTTTAAAGATAAAATTGTTTTATATTTATGGATAAAATTTTATCTCTTTTAAAGATAAGAGTGTATATATGTATACTCGTATATAATTGTTTAGATTAATTAAATCTATTGAAAAATATAAAACAGCTAGAATGTTTAATTTGAGATTTCATATTTATGGAAATAAAACTAATTTAAAGTTTCCTTGTTTAACACACAGGGGTACTATAGTCTTAGTGTAACAATTCTATTTATTGCGCATTATACAATTAAGGTAAGAAGGACCTCATACTAATACATAGATATACCTTGTCCTTACTACTAATTAAGTATGAAAAGAGGGGAGTAATACTAAATGCCCCATATTTAGGATATTTGAGAGGTGCACAAACAAAACTTTAATGTTCTTTGCCTGAATTATAATAAAAAACTTTAAAGTGAGTGGTGAGATGTGCTTTAAATTTTATATTTATTTTTATAAGTATATGTGATTTATTTTTTATTTTATTTTTATGCAAATAGTTTCTTTCTTACCTCCAAAAGGAAAAAAAAAATGTCGAAAATTATTCAAAAATAAAAATTAATCTCACAAAATACTTTAACTTATTTTTTTTTAAGTAAAAAAAGAAAATACCGTCACACCCATATAAAATAATGATTAATTCCCAAATAAGATAAATAAGTAATAATATAATTCAACTTCAAGACCTAGAATGATCATATCAACATCTGATGGTTTGTCTCTATGAAAGTCTTCTATCGGCAGCTCAATTGGAGCTCAAAATGAACTCAAATAAATAAGGATAAAAAATATTAAATTATTTTAAACTATTATTTTTTAGCATTAACTCTTTTCTTATCCTTCAAAATCTTCTAAATATGACACTAAACGCTCTTTATCTAAATGTTACTGACATTTAACCCCTAAAGTTGAATAATTTGTTAAAACACTAACGAAATGGTTCTCATGTGCTTCCCATGTGAGTACCAATGGACAAAAATACACCAATCTATCTATTTAAACATAATTTTTTTGAATTACCCTCATTTATTTTATAAAAACACTTGTTAATCCTCTTTCGTGTTGAACTACATAGTGGGTGTTTTTTAAAATAGGTGAGGGTAATTCGGAAAATTTATGTTTAAATTGATATATTGGTGTATTTTTGTCCATTGGTACACACATGGAAGGCACATAACAATCATCATGTTTGTGTTTTACAAGGATATCAGTTTTTGCTCCTTCTCTTTTCTTCTCTACAAGGATATTAGTTTTGTCTTCTACACTATGTTCTCTTTTGTTGTATTTTCCATATCATATTTTTCAATACATTTTTTTAGTTTGTTTTTAATGAGTTTTTGTTAAACCCATTAAAAACTTGATCAATTAACTCATTAAGTATAAACCAAATATGTTTTGCTATTTTGTAGTGTTTGTTTTATGTATATTTTTTGTAAAAAAAATAAAATAAAAAAATGGACAGCCTTTTTTGAGAAAAGTTGGTCGCTTTTTTGGTACACCGAAAGTTTCTGTTACCAACTCAAGTTCTACATGAAAAATTTTGAATGTTTGGGACTGGTATATAAGCACATGTATACCCTTCTCTTACGAACTAATTTTTAAGGAAAAATTATATCCGTGAGTTCGTAACATTTTCCATGTAATTGTTGAGATTTTGCTTAGACTACATATTACTTACTAACAAAGAAGGCAACCGGACAAATATAGAGAGGAAAAACACACATACAAAGGGGAAAAGGGATGCCGGGCCAGGCGACCCTAGTTAGTTTTGAATTTTTTTTACTATATATATGAGGTATCTTTTAGAAAAAAAATATATATATATATATAATGGGATTTATATACAGAAAATAAATTTGAGGGGTACCTAATTGTAAGGGACAAAACTTTAAGGACCATTTTGAAAACTTCAACTTAACAAATTAAACCAAGAGAAACCCATTGTCCAGCAGCACTCCACAATTTCATTCTCTCTCAGCTTCTTCTCCACTCTTCATCTCTCTCACCTCTCTTTGTCTCACAAGTCACACAAATAGACCACCACAACCACGCCACACCACCACTCCAAGCCACCACGACCACACCCACGGTTAGAAATTATTTTATTCGTTGATTACTTGCATATATTAGTTATATTTCTATATTAATTGTATAATATTAAATGTATTTCTTGAAATAGTGATTAATGGTTGAGTATTTGCTGATCTAGGATTAAATTCCTAACTGTTGAATATTAGTTATATTGTCAATTAATTGCATAATAGTAGTTGTCTTTTTTTATTAAGTACATAATATTAAGTGTATTTTTTGAACTATTGATTAATCGTTGAATATTTGGTACTTTAGGTCTAAACCCCTAATTGTTTAATTTTATTTATATTGTTGATTAATTGCATAATATTAGTTGTGTTCTCTATAAATTACATAATATTATGTGCATTTCTTGAACTATTGATTATTTGTTGAAAAACCATAGAATGTTATTGTTATTTATCATAATTTTTCACATTTGCTATTTTTGAGTTGTATTAATTATGTTTGTGAAAATTTTAAGACGTTAAATATAATTTAGTATTCTTTGAATTTCGCCCTCACTTGGTGAAAATGCTGACTTCACTATTGCTAGCACTCAACAAAAGACAACAATGATATATGTAGTATTGGCAAATTACCCATAATCCACGGATAAATCTCCCTCAATATATTCAACTGTTTAAATACAAAGTGATCTCACAGAAACATTCAAATCAAAAAAACAATATATTTTTCATACAAAACTGAACCCAACGAACTCTTATGTTCCTTATAGTACAAATTGTCTTCTTCCAAATTTCTACTTCCAAAATCAATCGGAGGAAATCAAATTCAAATTTCATCTCTCTTGGTAAAGAGCACCCCAAACTTTCTTCTGCCAAATTCCAACATCTACACTTTGCCGCCCTTCGTCTATTTTATTTGCACATGGCTCAAGGTCCAATCAAATACCTTTCCATATTTTTTGCTCAAAAGTAATCAAAAGTTGGTAGCCTCAACTTTTGACTTTGGCTCCAAAAAGCCAATAGTAATTTGGTTCCAGCAGTCCAGCTAATTCTACAGTACAAATAATTGATATAGAATTCTAGGAAATTCAATTTTTTTCAAAAAATTTGATAGATATGATTTTTATGTAATGAGTAGATTATTTTTACAAAATTTTATTAATGAGTGGATTATTTTTATAAAATTTTATTAAAAATTTTAATTTAAAAATTATTGAGATAATTTTTAAAAATTTTAATTGATAAAAATAAACATATATATTGAATTTTTATTAATTCCATGACCAACATGTCGTGGTGTAATGCAACTTAATTGCACCAAGCTGCCTTATACTCAAATTAGCCTTGTGAGACTAATTATACGCCCTCAATCCATTCCAAAGTAAGAAGTCCATTACTTTTTTGAAGTCTCTCAAATTAATAATCAAGATTCCTCTTTTGGATAGAACAAAATCTCATAATATTAACCAAGCTTTATTTTAAATTACTGTTTATGTGAAAATTTAGTGTAATCATAAAAAACTATAAATGTCAAACTGACTCGTAATTTGAAACGCATGGAGTAATATGTTAGTGTGTTGTATTGATCCTATGTATATATTCAGAACTATTGATCAATCATAATAAATAAGCTACCCACTATAATACATAGTAGAAAGTACTTACGATTTTGCTGCTTCTCATAATAGTAATAGTCATCTTATGTTTTTCTGCTGATAATTATTACTGCAATTGAATCAAAGCCTTTTTCACTATCCTAATCGCAAGCATTCATTCCATTACCACTAAAATCATGTCAAAAGGTTTTATTGGTGCCCTTAATTAAATGAAAATTGTATAGATAAGAATTACACAGTATTCACTAAGCTTTGTATTGAAAATAGTTACAAGTAAATTAAGACTGCCTGTGTGATCTTTAGGAGAAGCAAAGCTTCAAGGATCGTGAATAGCTTTAAAATGAGTAAAGAAAGTGGAGAGGAATACATTTCTTCTCCAATAACTGATGAAATGGGAGCACAAGAAGAATGTAATACTATTATTGCTCCACTCATGAATAAATATGATTCATTGGTGACTTTAATTGATAAAATGCTTGACGACATAGAGCCTTCTGTAACATCTGAATATTGTATCTACCGGGTTCCTCAAAAAATTCGAAAGTTAAACGAAGAAGCCTACAATCCATGGAAGTATTTAAGAAGAGATATTTCAAGAAAGTGGTTCAAAGGGATGGTGGAATCCATTTGAAGAACTATATTGAATTCTTGAAGTATTGTGAAGCAAGTATTCGCCAATGTTATTTAGAAATCATTAAGATGAATAGCGATGAATTCGTGACCATGATTTTGGTTGATGGTTGCTTCATTATCGAGTTGCTGCTAAGAACATATTACATGGATTTCAGAGATGCGAACCATTCTATATTATCAGCAACAAGGTTGTGCAACGACATACATTGTGACCTCATTGATAAACGCATAATATTGTCATGTTTAAGCTCTTTCCTGGAGTCGCTTGACGCGTTTGTTGCTTTAATTATGCCTAATTATCCACTTATCTCGAGATTAGTGCCTTAGCGATTTTTATATCTAACATGGCCTAAGTTGGTGTGTATTTTGTTGTATTCCATGTGTTTGTAGGATTGGGATACAATGGCATTGCATGAAGAGTTCAAGAGAAAGCCTAGATAGCTTGCAAAAGTGCTGAGTGAAAAGTTCTAGGCCCATGATCGATTATGGGCAAAGCCATGATCGATCATGGCTTCCAAAAATTCTAGCAGAATATTCCCATGATCGATCATGGCCTGGTGGGGACAGCCATCAACTTTTGCTTTTAGCCTTATTTTGGAGATTAATGTTCCTAGATATTTCCCCTTGTTTTGTTAATTAATTAAAGGACACCTTTAGCTATTGTTTTAGTCTAGGGGATGAAGGGAGATATTATTATCTAGTTTTTACACATTTACAAGTTCTAGAGAGAAGGAAGAGCTAAAGTTGTATTGTTCTTCATTCTCCCATGTAAGTGTTCTAATTTGTAAGAATGATTTCTTCTTCTATAATATTTGTTTTTGCATCTATTATGGAGTAGTCTATTACTAAGGTTACGGAGGTTGATTGCGATATGATTTTCGGTGATTAATGGCTCAATCCATGTTTAAAGTTTGATAAATATTTGTGAATCCTTTTCTTCATCATATCTTCCATTATTTCAAGCTTTCTAGGTATTTTCATATTAAGTTAAGACATTATATGCCTTGTATATTTAGTTCTTGGTTGTTAATGAACATACAACATATTTATATGGTTCTAGAAAGCTTGTAGTCTCTTTCCCCCATCCATGGAGATTTTTCCTCTTCGTATAAATTATGAATAGTTCTTAAAACTCCATAGTGAAAGAGATATGTCCTAGGACTATTCATAGATTATGATTTGTACTTGGATATCTTATGCTTATTGTCATTAATAAAGTTTATTTCATTTTACTTTATATTCTCTTGTAAATAATATTTATTAATACTAGTTCATCAAGTATGTGACTAGATTGTGCGATGCTAGTAATGTTATAATAATATTGTTTAGATGTCCCTGATCATGTGTCAATAACCTAGGATCGCATTGATATAATGATTAGAGTATGGGTCAGCTGATGACTATGTTCCACAAGTCATGGATATGGAGATATTAAGCTGAACATACTAATACTTGTTGGAGAACAAAGTATTGGACCGACCCACTTTGGGGACACTGGGAGGAGTGTTACATAATGTCATCAGTGATGTTCCCCATTTACGATATCGTATTATCCTCAGACCTGAGATCGCCATGGTTACCAATATAGGGATTAGCATGTCAGGCATTATCAAACGTTGCTCTTGACCGAGTAATTATAAAGATGATGATTGATCATACTATGAACTATGTAGAGGTATGTGGTAGATCAAGATGGGATTTGTCACTCTCATATAATGAGAGAGATATATTTGGGCCCCTTGATAAGTGTAATTAATATCTGCATGGCCATGCACAAATGAGATGTCATTTGTTTTTAGATTAATTATACTTAGAGATCAAGAAATAAAGATTGAACTATACAAGAATGACACTTGCCTAGTCTTGTGTTCAATCTAGATATCGATTGACAAAAGGAGTTAATATATGGAATATCATTTTAAGGTTGTGTTGTTTTGGCCATTATACCCTTTGAGTAATAGTAATGTTTTACTAGAGACCGCTTACTATTCGTATAATAAAATGGGCATTTAATTATACTGCCAAAGTGTATAAACTTGCAGGGTCGCACACCAAAACGAGTTGGATCAAAACGAATTGAAAACGGGCCAAGTTGGACTTGGGCCTAATTCGTTTTGTTGCTTAGGGTTTCTCACTAGGGTTCCCCTTTAAAAGGGACCGTCGTACCTCTTGGCCGTCTAAGAGAGAAAAATAGAGGCAGAGTACGAAATTAGTGTGTGAACCCTAAAGGCGCTAGTACACCAAGCAAGGATCAGCTCTAGTTCGTGTGTGTATACCGTAGAGGCGTTGTATCATCAACGCTAGAACGACAACAACAGAAGGTTCTGTCCACCGTGTTCGTTACCTTTAATTCGAATCTCATACAAGGTATGTCTTCTATCGATTTTTATTGAACAGTATAGATCCTAGGGTTTAATGATTAGTGCATAAATTAATGTATGTGATGCATGATTAGTGCCCTAATTCCCTACACATAGATGGATTATAAATTTGTTTAGCTTGTCTTTGATTCATTTATTGATATATTGAGTGCTTCTTACACTATATGTGATACTTAGACTCTTTATTTTCTACCATAAGTGATAAACGATGAGTTGACAAATTTATTCCATAAACTTCTGACTGCTCCGAAATAGCGCGTTGTGTTATAGCCCAAGTGCAGGCACGTCAAGTTGTAATATAGTCTCGGAAGTTCGAGTGTAGAACCACAGGGATAGTCGAAAAGGAATGGTATGGATTACGGATTATTGTTGTATTCTTCTAGGATCTTCGTGAATCCTATCAACAAGGATTAAATGTAAACTTTGTCTTTGTCTTATAACTGAGAAGCATTTATTTAATTTACAAAGACACCTCAATGGAGCATAAATAAATGAGAGAGAGAGAGAGAGAATTTCTTGTTAGTTTTGAAGGCTTCTCACTCAATTAAGTAAATTGAAGTTCATTTGCAATCAGGTTTACTTATCTCTTAATTAACTAATTCTATGATATGTTTGCCTTAATTGCCAGTGTCTTCTTTCCTATCTATATAATAAGGGTGCAAGGTTTTTGAAAAAAAAAATATGTGTCTCTTATAAAAAAATGTGTGGCTAAACTTTAATCAAATAAAATTGTGTGGCTGAGATGAAATAAAAACCCAAAAACTCCCGCTTCTCTCTCCTACTTTACAAAATAAATAAATTATCTCACTCTCAATTTACAAGACACATTCCCTCTGTCTCTCACTTGACACTTCCACTTTCTCCACTTTCTCTTCTCCACTAGCGACCTTCAGGTACTCTCTCTCTCTCATCTCATTTTCTCTTTCATGTTGGAAAAAAATAATACAAGTATCCCAGACCTGTATATGCAACGGATTGATTTGGATCTTGTGCGATTGGCCTTACGATACTCGCGTTGTATAGCGTTACACGAACGACTACCACTATGTCCACAGCTTCAAGTACTCTCTATAAGGAATTCAAGGATGTGCTTGAGAAGAGATGATGGCCGCCTCTAATTATGTTGTGTATATGGTGGTCTTATTTAGGTCTAAAGACCTAAATATATATCATTAGGCTTGAAGGGCTTTGAAACCCCAAGGCCCACTATGGGTGTCCCTGTTGGGCTAAACCAACAGGCCCAAAAACCAACATCTCCCACTCGCACATAGTGAGCAAATAGTCGCATTCTCCCTTGCACCATTTTAGATTTTTAGTTCATACTTAGTAAATGAGTTGTGCGACCGTGAGCCACCTGAAAAGGAAATTTTGGAGTACTATGCCAAATTCCCAAAGAACCAGCATAGAACATCCCCATAGCGTCTCGTTCTACCCCTGACCTATTTAGCCACATTCAGATTAAGCATCTCCAATCCCTTGGAGACACATCTCGGATCAACGCTTAAAATTCTCCCATTTTATTCTCACAGCTACGTCGTTACTCTCAGAAAGCGACATAACTTAGTACCAGTGATCATAAAACTTGAACGTGCTACCAAACAGTCATCCTTTCGCCCTGATATTACTTAGATTATATTCAATTGCTTTCCCAACGATGTCCCTTTAGGCCGCATCAGTCTTAGCCATAGGATACACACATCAAAGTAGCATACAATGAACTTCCTCTTCATGATACAGTCAAAAGTCACATAGGGCAAAAATAGTAGAGGATCATACATATTGTATCAATCCATGAGGACTCACACAGTTAAGAAGCAGGGATCATTCTTTCACTTCCTTATATAGGTCACCAAGCACATGTAGTATGACTTACATGTTACGGTGGAGTTCTCTTTCAATAAAGAGCGTATGTCACTATCAAACACCGTACAGATCTTAGTTCAGTCACTATCAAGCGCCTAACCTGAAAAATCTACTTACTCGCTCGTCTCAGCGCCTAGTTAAAATTTCGCATCCAGCTATTCACGGGTTATATATGGACAGTGGGGTATCCATATGTAGTCTTCGAAAGACTCTATCTTGGCCCTTTTCAAGTCGACACTTCAATCAATGTCTGCTCAGCTCGTTATCACAGCGCCATAAGCCTAATGTGTCTCATCTTTGCTCTCCTTCCGGGCGCCAATGGCGATCACTCGTGTGAGAGAGTCGATCTATACCTCTTGACATACTCATACCATGATATCCCAACCATGGGTAAATTGTGTGCTAGCAGTTATATTAAAACAATAACATAAGAGCAATAAATTCTAAAAAA
The DNA here is from genome assembly GCA_021464415.1 of Lonicera japonica. Taxonomy (NCBI): domain Eukaryota; kingdom Viridiplantae; phylum Streptophyta; class Magnoliopsida; order Dipsacales; family Caprifoliaceae; genus Lonicera; species Lonicera japonica. The sequence goes on along the minus strand of JAKCWG010000574.1, from coordinate 135,508 downwards.
ATTATTAATAATAATATCAACGACATCAAATATCCTCTATGGTCAGGAAGCAAACAATCACAACCTATGTAACCCTAGACTATTAACATGAGCCTGGTAAACGTCTCTAACTATAGGCTTAGTCAAGGGGTCTACAACCATGCGACTAGTAGAGATATGCTTAAGGACCACCTCCTTTTGCGCAACTATGTCACGAAGAAAATGGTTGGGTTCCCTTGGAATCTACTGACAAGACCAATTACATAACAAATGTCGGGCCGCGTGCACATCATTGCGTACATCAGGCTAGCAATAGCTTCAGCATACGGAACACGAGCCATCTTTTCCTTCTCGTCATAGGACACATATCTAGACTTAAAGTATTACCCTTCTCAACAGGAGTGTCAATGGATTTACAAGCTTGCAACTGAAAAAAGCTCAAGTACATTCCTTATGTAAGTCTCTTGAGACAAACCAAGAAGTTTCCTTGACCGATCTCTTAGGATCTTAACTCCGAGCATATAACTTGCCTCTCCCATGTCTTTCATTTTAAAATTTGAAGAAAACCACTTTTGTGTGGTGACAACCATCTCCTTGTTGTTTTCAGCTAATAGTATGTCATCTACATACAAAGAGAGAATAAATAAACTATTCCTAGAACGTTTAACGTACACACAGTGGTCCTCCTCGATCATCGTTAACCCATTTGAAGAAATGGCTCGATGGAATCTCTAGTACCATTGTCTAGATGACTGCTTCAACCCATAAATGGATCGTTTGAGCTTCCAAACTTTGCGCTCTTTCCCACTAGTTATAAAACCAACAGGTTGATTCATATAGATTTTCTCATCTAGTTCTCCATTGATAATTGCAATTTTAACATCCATCTAAAAAAGTTCTAAATCGATATGAGCGACAATAGCGAGAATAAGGTGGATTGAGGCAAACTTCACCACCGGTGAGAAGGTTTTCTTATAGTCAACGCCTTCCTTTTGGGTGTAGCCTTTCGCCAGAAGGCGAGCTTTATACCTATCAATGGAACTATCTTCCTTGCGTTTGACTTTTAGAACCCATTTGTTTCCAATAGTCTTTCGCCCTGACGGAAGATCTACCAAGTCCCAGACATTGTTCTTCCTCATAGACTCCATCTCAAAACGACGACGTGGGATAATCTCACGATTACTCCTACGCAAGTGTGGACTTTGGGAATCAGTCTCTAGTGGAGGGACACTCCCACTAAGAAGCGAGTCGCTCTCAACATCCTCATTCGGATTTGAAACGCCTTCGTTCGATTCGACCATTTCAAATAATTTAATATTTCTGTCCATATCCCCTATCTTGGAGAATTCCTTCTCTAAAAATCCACATCTCGTGACTCAATCTCAGAAACAGTTCCATCTTCTTGTTCATCAAGCATCACATATCCTTTAGATTCCTCGAAATATCTAATAAATATGCACTTATGCACCCTAGGGCCTAGTTTCCCATGCGAATGAGAACTAGTGTGAACATATCCTGCCATTCCCCATGGGCGTAAATGGCTTAAGTCAGGCTTCCTGCCCGTCCAAAGCTCATAAGGCGTTGATGAAACAGATTTAGAAGGCACACGGTTAAGGATGTAGGCAGCAGCTAAGATAGCATCCCCCCAGAAAGATATTGGGAGGTTAGCTTGCGCCATCATCGATCTAACCGTATCAAAAAGGGTTATATTCCTTCTCTCCGCTACACCATTTTGTTGCGGAGTATATGGAGTAGTTAACTGCCTCTGAATACCTTTTTCATCACATAGCTGTTTAAATAACTCAGATAAATACTCACGTCCATGATCAGTACGGAGAGCCTTAATGGTCCTCCCACTTTGATTCTCAACCAACCTTATAAAATGTTTAAAGTAATCCAATGCTTCAGACTTATGGGAGGTCAAATGTACAAAACTGTAACGTGTGTAGTCATCTATAAATGTGATTAAATAACTAGCACCATACCTTGCCTTCACACTAAGTGGGCTATAGATGTCTGAATTTACTAATTGCAAAGGAAAAGATGCTCTAGTGGCTTTTCTAAACAATTTTCTAGTTGACTTTCCTACTGAGCATTGCTCACAATTGGGCAAACTAACTTTAGCAAGCTGACCTAATAAGCCCTCTCTAGCTAATCGATTCATTCTGTCCTAGCCTATATGACCAAGTCTAGCATGCCAAATTGTAGAATTATCAGCAGAAGTTAAAAAAGAAATAGAATTATTATTACTGGAATAACAAATATCCTAAACAAATAATCCATCTGAAATAAAACCACTACCATACAAAATTGTTCCATTAAAAATGCTAACATTATTGTTCTCGAAAACTACTCGAAATCCTAACCTAAGCAAAGTAGAAATTGATAAAAGGTTCCGTCGAATATCAGGAGCAAACAATACATCATGGATCAATAGGTCGCGTCCACCACGTATGCTCAGCTTGTATGTACCAATTCCTAAAACTTGAATAGCTTCTCCATTGCCCACATAAAGTACATTGCTTCCTACTGGTATCCGGCGGTACTCCACATATCCAACTCGATCCCTCACGACATGTTCGGCTGCTCCAGAATCCACAATCCAATCATAGGAAGGACGAGCTACAATAACATGGTTTGTTACATAAACAAGAGGAGAATTATAATTTAGGAGTACATTCTTCAGCTCAGTGCAATCACGAGCGAAGTGACCTTCCTTACCACAGTCGAAGTATGCTTTGCTAGCATTGCCCTTCTTACCACTACGCTTGCGCTTGGCAGAGTTTTCCTTCTTAGGTGTAGGCTCATTATCGTTATTCTTTCCATTATTCTAGTTCTTGCGCTTAGACCCAGATGCCTTGCGCGGACCAAAATCAACCATATAAGATGAGCTATTGGCTTTAGCAGCTTCTAACTCCAAATGGCGCACTAGATCATCAAAATTTTTTATATTCTCATTGTGCGTCATATTTACTCTCATATGTTCCCACAAACCAGGTAAGGAACGAATTTCAGCTTGAACCTGCTGCTCATTGCTTAAGTTGTTCCTAGCTGCCTTAAGCTCGCGAATCATAGTCGATATATGTCTAAGATGCTGCTTCAACGAGGTGTTAGAGCGCATCTTATATGAGTCAAACTTTAAAGTCAACTCGCGCAACCTAGTAGCTGAAGTGGAACCACACTTAGCTTTTAGGGCATCCCACATTTCTCCAGCAGTCTTATAGTCCTCGAACGCGCTGATCAAGTCATTGTGCATGTTGTTAAGCATAACAAAGTGCGCACAACGATCCTTCTTGACCCACAGAGTGTACGCCTCTTGATCACGCCGATGTTGGGCACCATTGCCATCCTCCGGTGGTGGAGTCAAGGACTAGGTCAAGGTTTTCAAAACCGCCTGTTCATCAAGGAGATATTGGATTTTACAGTGCCAAATATCATAGTTGTCACCATCCAATTTCTCTCCTTTGATCAAGTCGGCAACAATGCTTTTAGAAGTCATCTAATATGCGCAAAAATAAGGATATTTAATAAGGATATTATTATCAGGACAACACATATAATATTTTACAACACAAATCTTAAATAAAATTTAATAGTTCACACATGACACGAGATCGAAAGATCGCTACGCTCAAAATCATCTCCCCCATCATGTGATATTATTAAATTAAAATTTAAATTATGCGCAAAATTGTATAGGATCTTTAAGATACTACTACACTCCCACTATATATAAAACAGGTAAAAAACATGCAATACAATGATATATAACATTGAATTATATCAAAAAATGCATGGTACCATAATAACCCAAAAAACTGTTTTTTTCAAAAAAAACCTTTTTTTTTAAATAAAACAATTGCACATGCGTGATTGTGTATGAAGACCAATCCTAAAGCTCTTATACCAATGTTGGAAAAAAATAATACAAGTATCCCATACCTGTATACGCAGCGGGTTGATTTGGATCTTGTGCGATTGGCCTTACGATACTCGCGTTGTATAGCATTACACAAACGACTACCACTATGCCCACAGCTTCAAGTACTCTCTACAAGGAACCCTAGGATGTGTTTGAGAAGTGATGACGGCCGCCTCTAATTATGTTTTGTATATGGTGTTGTTATTTAGGTCTAAAGACCTAAATATATATCGTTAGGCTTAAAGGGCTTTGAAACCCTAAGGCCCACTATGGGTGTCCTGTTGGGCTAAACCAACACCCTCACTACTCCATTGATGCAGCACGACTCTCATCTCATTTTCTCTTTCCCTCACTACTCCATTGATGCAGCACGTCATTTCTTCTTCTCCACGGGCTTCGACCTTTGACACCACCACTCCTCCGTCGATACCACCACTCCCACTCAGCTTAATCTTCCGGCGTTAAACAAAGGTTTTTTTTTTGTTTTTTTATCCCTGCTCTTTGCTAGCTTTAATTAATTAATTTCATTGCTAGCTAGATTAATTAATTAATTTTATTCTATTCAATTTGCTACCTGCTGTTGTGAGAATCCGGACCCCCGACCCGAGAGGTGTCCTCGTTCTCGGTTTTTTTGAAAACATGTTTTATAGAGTCGCCAGTTTGTTTTACAATAAAACAAACAAAAGTTTTTTACGAAGGATAATTTGAAAAACAAACCATCTTTCATACATTTGAAACCAGAGTTTAAAAATATACTTTGCTAGGGTTCGGGAACTACGTTACGAAATGGGAAGGTGTTAGGCACCCAATTCGCCCTTTCGGTCTCTTAATGGTTCATGTATCTAATTCCTATTTTAGATATCTTGCAAGTAGTTCGAATGGTTTTCAGAATAATCCTTTTTGGATAAATTTAGTTTTGAAACAATATTTTAAAATCAGACTCGAGCTTTGCGAGCGCCTACGTATTAATTCGTAGAATGAAATCAGAGTCTCGTAGTTCCATTTATTTGGAAACTGTTTTTGTATTTGGCTTTGTTTTGAAAACGTGTCAAACGGATTTTAGTTTTCTTGTAAAGTTTAGAAAGGATTTATTTTGAAAGCAATGAACTTCTTTGCAAGTTATCTAACTTTCTAAATTAAAAACTTGTATTTAAATGCAGTATTGAAATCAATAGAGTTGTAGAAAGACGTACTTGATGCGTTTGAAGAAGAAATAAGAACTTTGCCTTGATTGCTCATTTCTCTCTCTAGACTTTCTCTCTCTAAGCCTTTCTCTCTTAAAATTTCTCTAAAATGACTCTAATAATTTTGACAGAGTTTCTACTTACTAAAAACAATATTGAGTGTTGATCTCCCCAAATGAGAGCCAAGGGTCCTATTTAGAGAGAAAAAAATGCATAAAAATGGCCTGGGTAGCCGCGCGGCTACGGCTTGTGGCTCGGCTAGGGGGCGTGCGGCTAGGGGGGTAGATTCCTGACGTGCTCCAAAATAAGGATTTTCTTAGAGGTCTTCTATATGCATGACGACTCAAGACATGATGCGGAATGCTTGCTTTGTATGAGGATCATGTTCACGCAAGAGTCGTGGATTGGGGTGTTCACAAAAAGATGGAGCTCAAGCCATTGCCAAGCAACTTGAAGTATACTTTCTTAGGTGCTTCCGAAACTTACCCCGTGGTAATCTCTTTCGAGCTCTCAAAAGAGTAAGAGGTAAGGTTGGTAAGTATGCTTAGTAAACATAAGAAAGCTTTTGGTTGGACATTGGCCGACCTCCGAGGGATTAGTTCTCTAATTTTCACTCACAAAATTCACTTGGGGGAAGCGACTAAACCATCTAAGCAATTTCAACGCCGACTAAACCCAAATATGCAAGAAGTTGTAAGAAAAAAGTTGTTGAAATTGCGAGATGCGAACATCATTTACCCAATCTCGGATAGTAAATGGGTGAGTCCTACCCAAATTGTACCAAAGAAATCTAGGCTTAGTCAAAAATGAGCAAACTGAATTAATACCCCAAAGAGTCACCACCGGGTGGTGAGTGTGCATTGACTACCGTAAGCTTAACGAAGTAACAAGTAAGGATCATTTCCCGCTCCCATTTTTGGACCAAACACTCAAAAGAGTACCCAGACATGAATTTTACGCATTCCTAGATGGATTCTTCGGGTACAACTAAATTGAGATTGATTTAAATGATCAAGAGAAAACCAACTTCACATGCCCCTTTGGTACCTTTGCATATCGAAGGATGCCATTTGGATTGTGCAATGCACCGGCAACATTTTAAAGGTATATGCTAAGTATCTTTAGCGACATAGTGGAAAAGACCCTATAAGTGTTCATGAATGACTTTACCGTTTACAGTAAGTCATTCGATAATTGTTTGTTGAATGTTGAACAGGTCTTAGAAAGGTGCATTGAGAAGCAACTAGTGCTTAATTGGGAGAAATGCCACTCAATAGTGACGAAGGGCATTGTATTGGGTCATATTGTTTTAGAGAAGGGAATTGAAGTCGACAAGGCAAAAATTGAGTTAATCTCAAAGCTTCCCACTCCCACTACTGTCAAAGATGTCCGTTCATTCTTGGGACATGCTGGCTTTTATAGGAGATTCATTCAAAATTTTAGTGCTATCGCAAAACCATTATGTAGCCTCCTATTGAAAGACGCTCCACTTTTTTGGGACGAAAAATGTGAAGAATCATTCACCAAACTCAAGCACTTGCTCACAACCGCCCTAATCATGCAAACTCCCGATTGGAGTTTACCATTCGAACTCATGTGCGATGCAAGTGACTATGTCGTGGGGGCGGTCCTCTGTCAAATAAAGGACAAGAAGCCCGGAATCATTTACTATGCGAGCCGAACGCTGAACGATGCTCAAATGAATTACACAACAAAAAAAAGAGCTCTTGGCCATAGTATTTGCCCTTGACAAATTCCGATCCTACCTCATTGGATCGCCTATCGTCATTTTCACGGATCATGCGGCTCTTAAGTATCTTTTCACAAAGAAAGATGCAAAGCCGAGGCTTTTGAGGTGGATTCTCTTACTCCAAGAATTCCATTTGATCATCAAAGACAAGAAAGGGGTAAAGAATGTTGTAGCGGACCACTTGTCTCACCTCTCATTCACCGACCACGTTGAAGAGAGTACGATCAAAGACTTTTTTCCGAATGAGCAACTATTCACAATCTCTACTTCACCATGGTATGCCGATATCGTGAACTATCTTGTCACCGGAAAGATGCTAAGCCTTTGGAGTGCTCAAGACAGAAGGAAATTCTTGTCTGAGGTCAACCGTTTCTATTGGGATGACCCGTACTTGTTCAAGTATGGGACGAATCAAATCATTCGACGATGTATTCCCAATGATGAGTTCAAAGGAGTTCTAAGCTTTTGCCATAATGAAGCTTGTGGTGGACATTTCTCGACCAAGAAGATGACCGCCAAGATCCTTCAATGTGGCCTCTATTGGCCAACGATGTTCAAAGATGTCCACACCTTTTGCAAAGCTTGCCCGAGATGCCAAATGCTCGGGGGAATTACAAGAAAAAGGATGATGCCTTTCAAACCGATCCTCGTGGTTGAAATTTTTTATTGTTGGGGCATTGACTTTATGGGACCATTCCCATCCTCCATTGGTAATCTCTATATCCTTCTTGCAGTTGATTATGTTTCAAAATGGGTGGAAGCCATATCTTGTAAAACAAATGATCATAAAGTTGTGATCCGGTTTTTAAAGGATAATATTCTTGCAAGATTTGGCACCCCAAAGGCAATAATAAATGATGGAGGCTCACATTTTTGCAATAAACCTTTTGTATCATTAATGAAAAAATATGGTGTAAATCATAAGGTGTCCCTCACTTATCATCCTAAAACAAACGGGCAAGCCGAGCTTGCAAACTGAGAGATAAAACAAATTTTAGAAAAAACGGTAAATCCGAATCGCAAAGATTGGTCATTGCGACTAAACGATGCTCTTTGGGCCTACCGAACAGCTTTCAAACGACTCTCGGGATGTCACCATATCGCATTGTGTATGGCAAGCCTTGTCACTTGCCCGTTGAATTGGAACATAAATCATTTTGGGCGATAAAATTGGTGAATAGTGATTTTGAGGAATCCGGCAAAAATCGGATTTTGAGGAAAGATGCATATCAAAATTCAAAAATAAGCAAGGACTGAGCCAAACTTTTTCATGATAAATCAATTTTGCGAAAAGAATTTAAACTTGGCCAAAAATTTCTTGTTTATGATTCCCAATTACATCTCTTTCCCGAAAAATTAAAATCACAATGGACCGTCCCATACATTATAAAACATGTGTTCCCATTCGGGCCGTCACTGTGGAAGATCCAAAAACCGATTTCCAATTTAAAGTTAATGGTCGAAAGCTCAAACCGTTTTTAGAAATTCCGTCGCTAGAGGAGTCCATCCCTCTAAGGGACCCGACCTATGCCTAAAAAGCGTAGGTCATTTTTGTAAATTATGTGTATATTTTTGTTTTTGAAGTTTTCAGAAAATTCGGGCGGTTCGGAGTCAAAAAGAAATTTCGGATGCGATTTAAGGAAAGGCGGGTGAAGCGAAGCAAATCGAGTGAGAGCGGGAGTTGGAAGATGCCAAAAAAAATATGAGAATGGTTTGGGCAAATGGAAGGATGATCTGTAAAAATTTTCAAAAAAAATCAAAAGAAAAAGTTCAAAAAATTGGTACAGATTTAGAAATTCTCGGATAAATTTTGAGACCTTCGAGAAGTGAAAAAATTTGGAGAATTTGTGGATAGAAGATAAAACATGAGAGGTTCATTGTTTTGTCTCTTAAAAAAAATTAAATTTTGCTCGATCGATCGAGATCTAAGTTGGATCGATCCAACTTTGGCAAAACAGTTTTGGCAACCAAAGCCTCTCAAAAATTTTAAAAAATAAATAAATAAAAAATAAAAAAATAAAAAATTCTGTAGCTTTCTCCCCTCTTTTCTCATTCTCTTAAACCCACCATCTCTCACAACTCCATTCTTTCTCCCTCAATCCCCATTGCTACACACATCCAAACCTCCATTAACACCAAATCTCCATCAATTTCTTCACCATTTTTCATCATATCCTTAATAAAAAACCACCATTTTCTTTTTCCCATCTCCACCCATAGCCTCCAAAGCTCCCATCAAACCTTCCAATCTTCCTCAATTCCTTAAAAACTCTTCATATCCACTCCTAGTCTACTCCTAACATCCAAGAAATCCCACAATCTTGCCCACATTTTGAGCTCTAGATCCAAACCCACCATTTTCCCTCTCTTCAAATCCTTCACCAAACCTCTCAATCTCTTCTCAAAGCTCTCCAATATCAACCATTCTTCAACAATCCTCCACACATCTCACCAAATTTTAAGCTTTAACCCCAAACCCATAACTTGTTGTGATTATTAACAATAAATCACGCCACTGATCGTAATTCAAATAGTGGATATTAATAACTAGAGATAATATGGATGAGAAAAAGCAAGAAGATAGATAATAGAACACACAATATTCGACAAACGAAGATTTCACTAATTCTTTGAAAACGATTACAAAATCTATCACAAGAATTATTGCACTCAAAGCTCTCACAGAAGAAGAAAATCAACAGCCTTTTAACCTCTCTCTCACAACAAGATGAACTCTCCCACAAATCCCACAGAAAGAAGAATATATCTTTTTATCTTGCCTAATCTCTTGAATGATTCTATCTATATATAACAATATAATATAGTCCATTCAATCTAGAATAAGGTAATAACAATCCTACGTAAATATGAAAACTGTTAACAAGGTAATAGAGACCAAAATAAACAAGGAAACCAAGTTTGATAAGAAAACCTATTTTTTCGTCCAAGTACAAAACAGATTTTGCACTTTTTCCGCGTAGGCGCAAAAAGAGTGCAAAATCGTTTTTGCACTATTTCCGCGTGCAATCTTTACTTCTGTTTACTGCAAATTCGATTTTGCACTTTTTCTACAAGTTTGATTACAAGCCAAAAAATTCAATTTCCAACAAAAACTCATCTTTTTCTTGGGATTGGAACCGAGTAAAAAACACAACAATCACCACCTTTTGTGAAGGTAACAAAACCAACCGCTATCTTCTTCGTCTTCGCCTTGATGACACATGAAATCTTCTTTTGTCTCACCCTTTACAAGGGCCACTCAACCATCTATGTCAATGATCGAGCCACATCCGATTATCTATGTCGATAATCAGACCATGTCCGTATTGGACACCATCACTGGCACGTAACTCTGAGTTGTCAACGGTCTAGAGCCACCACCTAAGCCATAACTCATCCTTGTTGCGTTTGCACCACCGGAACATATGCTTCTTGATTTTCTAGCACCATTATGTAAAACTCTCTCATGTAATCTATACAAGCCCCCGCAATGACTTGCCTTCAAGACCACATCGTCGCCATGATACACGCTCATTACTCCACCTTGAGTAGAGTACCACATCCCAAGTGATTATAATCTAGAGAGACTGATTAGATTCCACTTTATCTCCGGCACATGTCTAACATTTATGATTTTTTGAACTGAGCCATCAAACAATTCCAGGCGGACTTCACCAACTCCAAGAACTAGCAATTTGGAGCCATACCCCATGTAGACAAACTCGCTACAATCTTCATATGTGCTATACAATGAACGATTGTTGCAAACATGCATAGCGGCACCGCAATCCAAGAACCATCCTCCCTGACCAGTAAGGCTTGCAGGCATCAGTAGGACATCTATAAGATAGGCTTCTTTGTCATAAGAAGTCATCGCAACGGTTGCGGCTCCATTAGGGTTAATAGCCGGTTTTTCTCTTATGTCATCCTTCTTCCTTGGGCAGTCCCTAGCACAATGGCCCGGTTGCCACATTTAAAGCAATCTCCTTTAAAGGTAGTCTTCCGTCCTTTACTAGAACCTTTCTTTTCATTCGCTACAAACGCGCCTTCTTGAACGGTATTGATTCGATCCCTCTTTCTCATCATCTCTTCCGCAGACAGAGCTTGACACACCTCCAAGGTGGTGAAAGATGATCTACTTATAAAGTTCTGAATTAGCGTCTTGAACGAACCTGGTAGAGTCCAAATTAGTTGCAAGGCTTTATCTTGATCTTTTAATTCTTCACCTACAGCTTCGAGTCTTGAGCATAATGAATCAAAAGCGGAAATATGATCCATAATCGGAGTATTCTCTTCCATCCTCATATTGTGTATAAGACCTTTGATATAGATCTTATTCGTCATCGTCTTAGCCATGAACAAATCTTGAAGAGACTCCCATAGATGTTTTGCTGATGTAGCCTCCTTGATTGAAGCATGACCTTGAACCTTCGTTGTGAGATGGAGACGAATCTCTAACAAGCACTTCTTGTCCATCTTTTTCCACTTATCATCAATAACCTCAACCAGTTCCATATCATCCAAATCCTTCTTCTTTTGTTCCACCGTTGGTGGACCTTCTAGGGCATCATCCAAGTCTAGCACTACGAGATAGTCTTTCATACTCATCTGCCATAGGCTGAAATCCATGATTCCATCGAACTTCTCCATCCTATAAAATTTCTCCATTATAACACACACCTCCTTGAATAACCTTCCTCTGATACCACTTGTTATGATTATTAACAATAAATCACGCCACGGATCGTAATTCAAATAGTGGATATTAATAACTAGAGATAATATGGATGAGAAAAAGCAAGAAGATAGATAATAGAACACACAATATTCGACAAACGAAGATTTCACTAATTCTTTGAAAACGATTAAAAAATCTATCACAAGAATTATTGCACTCAAAGCTCTCACAGAAGAAGAAAATCAACAACCTTTTAACCTCTCTCTCACAACAAGATGAACTCTCCCACAAATCCCACAGAAAGAAGAATATATCTTTTTATCTTGCCTAATCTCTTGAATGATTCTATCTATATATAACAATATAATAGAGTCCATTCAATCTAGAATAAGGTAATAACAATCCTACGCAAATATGAAAACTATTAACAAGGTAATAGAGACCAAAATAAACAAGGAAACCAAGTTTGATAGGGAAACCTATTTTTTCGTCCAAGTGCAAAACGGATTTTGCACCTTTTCCGCGTAGGCGCAAAAAGACTGGAAAATCGTTTTTGCACTTTTTTCGCGTAGGCGCAAAAAGAGTGCAAAATCGTTTTTGCACTATTTCCGCGTGCAATCTTTACTTCTGTTTAGTGCAAATTCGATTTTGCACTTTTTCTGCAAGTTTGATTACAAGCCAAAAAATCCGATTTCCAACAAAAACTCATCTTTTTCTTGGGTTTGGAATCGAGCAAAAAACACAACATAACTTTCTCTCTCTAGAAAGTTTTTCGCCAAAGCTCCCTCCAATGGCTTCCTCATCTCAACGCAATGTTACAATGAAGCTGGTTACCACCCAAATCACTCCGAGAGGGGGCTATCAAGGCTTCCGAAATCAGAAAGAGTTTGATTGGTTTCAATTCGCATATAGGAGCAGGGCGGTGGTCATTGAGAGACCGATCGATGTTGCATCCTTGGACAATTTTCCGTGATGTGCGTCAATCCAACAACGGTCGGGGTGGGTTGAGTATCTCCGAAATGAAGGTAACCAATGCAACCTTTCTCTTTGTCGTGGATTAGTTGCTAGTTTGTTACCTATTACGGATGAGAATTCAGGGGGTGAAGGTTGCTTTTAACATGGTACCCGTTAGTGAAATGATGGGTATTGGGTCTTTGCCGCCTTTTCCCTCATATGATTTGCCGGTATGGCGGGTTAGTCTTGAGCCTTCAAACGATGACTTAGCTAGGATCTTATCCGGGCGGGATAGACAATGGGTAGGGTCAACATTTAACCGAAGTGATTTAGCCGAATAATTGAGCACGTTGTGGTTGGTGGTGGCTAATGTAGTTTATCCGACCTTTCACACTAGCCACATTTGTCTTCACCACGCACTTGTCATGGAGGCAATTGCTCACAACAAGACGATTTGTTTTGTGAGATACGTGATAGAAAATATATCCTCTATGTATGAGTTATCGGCCCACAATGACACCATTAAATTTGGGGTTTTGCTTACCAAATTGTGTTTGCAAGCGAGTGTTACAGAGAGAGCCGATGATGAACGACAAATGCATCGTTCCGCCGTTAACAAATCATCCATTGCCCGTGCTGCCGACCAATTGAGAAACCGCCGGGGCAATAATCCATCGGTTCAACAAGAGGAAGAGGAAGCGGAGGAAGCACCAATTGATGTAGAGGTTCCGAGATTGTCTCAGAGGAGACGAAGGAATAGTTCGCACCCAGTTGAAATTTCGCATGATCATGTGGTGGACTCCTTAAATGTCATCCGGACGCAAATGGAAGTAATGAGAGGGATGATCCAAACGGGGTTTACTAATTTGAATGATCTGGTCAAGAACATGACAAACCGTCAAGAGCTCATGAAAAATGAAATACGGGAACACCATACCTATCTTCAAGAGCAATTCGAGGCTCTTACCATGAGATTTTCACCACCACCACCCCCGAATATGTGAATGTACTTCTGGAAACTCCTTTTTTATTGCTTTATTTTTTAAATTTTTTTTTGGGTTAATATATTATTTAGACATAACTCCTTGTGATGGCTTGAGCTTTAACTTTGCATGTTATGTTTGACTAATGCTAACCCATTTGTTAGTAGTTTGTATATATGAAGTAGCTTCGAAATCGTTCCTAGCCACATTTTGGAGAAATGGAAAGCAATTTTCCAACGACTTGCCAATTTTCGTCGTCTTCAAGAGCATTGTAGGGGGGTGAGCACTTTCAAATTTTCAAGCATGCTTTATTTCATGATAATTTTCTCCATGCTAGGATCGATTTTACCATCTTATCGAAGTTTGAAAATGATGATCCATTTTATTTTTTTTAGAATTGTCCTTGAATTAATGGTTTTTGGGCATGAATTTCTTGATTCGGATAGGTAGTTGATTGATAATCTTCATGACATTGCTTGATTTAGATTCTTGAACCTTGTAGTTTCTTATGAACATGCATAATGTTGTGACTTGATTTAGTCTTTGGTATCACACAGAATTATTTTCATCTTGTGTAGAGAGAAGTAATGTTCAAATGCAATAAAAGCTCTTTCGAAAAGATCCTCCCTAGAGGGGGCTCATGCATGGCACTTAAAAAAGATTTGGAAACTTGGATGACTTTTAAACTTAATATTGACTTTAAGCTTCACTTGACTAAATTCATAAGTCATTTTGTCTAATATTAAGGATAGGCAAAGGTTACCATTTGGAGAAAGGGTGAATAGCTTCCTTTGTTGAAAAAAAAAACCAAAAAATAAGCTATGAATGCAAAATCACAAAGTGAGACCGCTGCCCTCCGTAGAGATACAAACCACCTTGAGCTAATTTAGCAAAAGTCTAAGTAAAAGATAAGGAAAAGTGCTTAAAATCGACAAAGTTCTTGAGCTTTTGTTTTTGAAAGATTTCTCTCTACCACTATTGATGAATATAATTATTTGTGATTAAGAGTGATTGTGTGAAAATTTCATATGCATAGTGTGTTCAAATGAAAATGTGGAGCTAGTTTCTAAAAGAGATTGTAAGCAATGGAGATCGTCAATCAATTGCCAACATTCCAGAGATTGTAATAGTAATGCCAAACACTTAAATCAATTCATGAAAATGCTTCAATTCTACTTTTTTGAGTTCAGACTTCGGATGTTTGTGGGTATCATCTCTGTAAACCCTCACAAGACACAACTTGTCATCTAGGGGAACTTAGGAGTTCAAAGGCGTAATGCATGTGCTAAATGCATTTTCGGTTATTATACTTAACCATTTTTTTTATTTGCTTGCTAAGGGACTAGTAAGAGATAAGTTGGGGGGAGTTGATAAACACAAAATATTGTCATTAATATGCTCTTTTTCGGAGTCGTTTTACACGTTTAAACTCTCTAAAACTATTCGATTTGCTAATTTATCTCGCGATTAGTCTCGTAGCATATTTTGTATTTAACATTGCTTCGAAAGGCATTTTTGTGTTTATTTTGTTGCCTTTAGATCTTGAGGAATTTATTGAGTAAAAGAAGAATGATTAACCAAGCAATTTTTGGCCTTCAAAGTAAAAAGTCAAGGAAAAATCAAATAGTTGGACCAATCAAGCTCATTCCTTGATATATCAAGAGTTGACAACAAGAGTTGGATCTATCTAGCTTTTTGCTAAATCAATCAAGGAATTTTTTCCATCACTTGGATCCATCTAGCTCAAGCCAAAATTAATCTAGATGGCTTGCTTTGTCTTTTATGACACCTCCCCTATTTTGATAGCTAACTTGGAGACTAAATAGTGGCTCAAATCACTATCTCCTAGAATATTGTATTTTATACAAAAGTGACTATTTTCCAATGGACAAAAGGGATAGTTTCTCATGGATCTTTAGTAGAGAAATGAGAGGGAGATAACACCCATCTATATATATAGTCCCCATTATTCTATTGAAAGGAGGACTTGGACTCTTGGATTATTAATAGTTTTATTTACTTGTCTTGAATATCACTCTCTCTCTAGAATTTGTAATTTATTATCTTCATTGAAGAGAAATGGAATACACTTCTATAATTCTTGTCTCTACATTTATTATGGAGTAAATTTCTTTGCTAAGGCTAAAAAATGAAGTTTTCAATGCATTAATTATGTAAGTTCATTTCTCATTCCATTGTTAGTATTGTTAGATACTTGTTGAATCCTTCATCTTCTTCATTTAATCAACCATCCATAAGCTAGTAAGATAATCTTCATAAGATGATTTGACTTTGTATGCCTTGTATATCTAGTGCTCAAGCATTAATGAAGAGATGATACACTTCTGTATTTCTTACTAGCCTATGTCCATTCCTTCTATGAATGAGATACTTTTTATTGCCAAGCATGATTAGTCTTTGATATTCATGGAAACGCCATAAATTTGAGATTCTAATCCTTAAATGCTTTAATGATATGTTGAGTGCTTTCTACACTTTATGTGATTTTGAGACTCAATATTTTCTTAGTTAAGGTGTTGCCAAAGAGGATCTCTTAAGTTTATGTCATAAACAACTCCATTAATCACCCTAAGGATTCAATGTGTATTTATCAAAGATGTCTATACCGGACGGTTTATCCACCACCTAGACCTCCTAATCTTAGGCAAAGGAATGTTATGATTTATTGTGCTTAACTCTTTAAGTGTTCAATTTCATAATCAAGTCAATTGCCTAGGGGAAACTGACAATGAGTTATCAAATGCCTAGTTTAAATTTATGCCTTTTATTTTGGTGTATCTTAAATTTGTATCTTGGTTAAGCATTATAATGTAATGAGTTGCACTTGCTTCACACCCTTTGATTACAAGATACAAAGGAGAGATACACTTGTGTTAAGTTTTGCTTACACCCTTTCTTTATATGACGTTTATATGGGAATGGGTTGCTTTTGCTTCACACCCTTTTGCTTAGAAAAGTGTAAGATACTTAACACTTAGGAATTGCATTGAGAACTTTGAATGAGATTGTTTCTACATAATGTTGCAAAGCAAAGGAATTCTATAATGCCTTAGCCTTTTCTCATCATTTGATTCTTCACTTTAATTTTTATTACATAACTTTAAAATCAACAATTAAAATCAATCAATCCACTTCTTTAGACCAATCCTTGAACTCGTAATCGCTTCATCGTCTTTCCGACTATCCTTGTAGTTCGACACTTGGACTTACCAAGTATTATAACTTGACAACCTACACTTGGGTTCATAAGCGCGGAAGTATTTCAGCCACGTCACCTTTTTTGGTAACCTTTACATTATAGTAGCGGTTGATGATGTTTCTAAGTGAGTAGAGGCCCAAGCTTACAAGAAAAATGATCACAAAGTGATGATCCGATTTTTAAAAGAAAACTTTCTTGCATGGTTTGGCACTCCCAAAGTGAATATAAGTTATAGTGGTACTCATTTTTGCAACAAAACTTTTGAATCTTTAATGCAAAAATACAGGATAAATCACAAAATATCACTCGCTTATCATCTGCAAACCAACGGGCAAGCTGAACTTGCCAATAGGGAGATTAAGCAAATCCTAGAGAAAACGATAAATCTAAACCGCAAGGATTGGTCTTTGCATCTTAATGATGCGCTTTAGGCGTACTGTACGACTTTCAAAACAATTTTAGGAATATCTCCCTATCAGATAGTGTATGGCAAGCCTTGCCATCTTCCCGTTGAATTGGAACATAGATCATTTTAGGCAATTAAAATGATGAATTTTAATTTGGAAAAAGCTGGAAGCGACTGGAAGTTGCAACTTGAGGAGTTAGAGGAATTGCGAAGATATGCATATCAAAATTCGAAAATAAGTAAGGACCGGGCCAAACATTTTCATGATAAATCATTTTTGTGAAATAATTTAAACTTGGTCAAAAAGTTCTTGTTTATGATTCCCGATTGACGGCTCCAAAATAGCGCGTTGTGTTATAGCCCAAGTGCAAGCTTGTCAAGTTGTATTATAGTCTCGGAAATCCGAGTGTTGAACTACAGGGATAAGTGAAAAGGGATGGAATGGATTACGGATTTTACGGTTTTCAGATTTTGTAAGTTGGATTTGTTGTGAAACAACGGAAATGTAAAACGGTTGTGAAAATTGTTAAGAAAGCACTAAGGTAGGTGGAGGTTAGTTACGATTTAAGAGTCGGTGATCACTAGCTCATACAAAGATTTTAACACAAGGTTTCTCGAGATATGGGGAATGTGGATGTATCTCTCAATAGCAAAGGGTGCGACGCTAGGCGACTCATTCCCGGATTTAATCTATATGTAGAAAGGGACACCCGATATTCCACCAAAAACAAGGTTTTCATTCCTACCTCTTAGCTACGGGTGTGAAGCAAGGCAACCCATTCCCGATGACGCTAATCCGAGATAGATATGACAAACTCATCATAAAAAGATTTAACATAAAGCAAGTGTAGTAATCTCATGATTTAAAGAATGAAAATTAGAAAGTGAATCCTAACAATGAAACGGAATGAAGTTTATGGGAAAAATTAGTCAAGTCCTCACTTATCACATATGGTAGAAAATAAAGAGTCTAAGTATCACATAAAGTGTAAGAAGCACTCAAAATATCAATAAATGAGTCAAAGATAAGCTAAACAAATTTATAATCCATCTATGGAGTTTTAAGAACTATTCATAATTTCTACGAAGATGGAAAAGCTCCATGGATGGGGAAAAAAGGGAACAAGCTTTCTAGAACCATATAAATATGTTTTATGTTCATTTTCAACCAAGAACTAAATATACAAGGCATATAAAGTCTTAACTTAAAATGAAAATACCTAGAAAACTTGAGGTAATGGAAGATATGATGAAGAAAAGGATTCACAAAAATTTATTAGACTTTAAACATGGATTGAGCCATTAATCACCTAAAATTATATCGCGATTCACCTCCGTAACCTTAGTAATAGACTACTCCATAATAGATGAAAGAACAAATATTATAGAAGAAGAAATCATTCTTACAAATTAAGCACTTACAATGGAGAAATGAAGAACAATCAACAATGAGCTCTCACCTCTCTCTAGAACTCTAAGTGTGTAATAGATAATCCAACTCTCCACCCCTTTCCTTGGCCTAAAACTAGCCACAAAAGTCTAAGAAATAATAAAATAAACAAGGAAAAATATCTAGAGACAATAATCCCTCAAAACAAGCTGAAAGGAGCAGGTAGTAGGTGTACTCGTCAGGCCATGATCGATCATGGTTATGCCCATGATCGATCATGGAAGTGTTCTGCCAAAAAAAATTGTTCCATGATCAATCATGGTTATGCCCACGATCGATCATGGACATGCCCATGATCGATCATGGTTATGCCCATGATCGATCATGGTTATGCCCATGATCGATACCCATGATCAATCATGGTTCTGGAATTTTTTCACTCAGCACTTTGCAAGCCTTCAAGCTTATTCTTGATCAATCTATGCAATCCCATTGTATTCCAATCCTACAAAAACATGGAATACTACAAAATATACACCAACATGGGCCATGTTAGATACAACACTCGCTAAGGCACTAATCTTGAGATAAGTGGATAATTAGGCAGAATTAAAGCAACAAACGCATCAAGCGACTCCGAGAAAGAGCTTAAACATGACAATATTATGCGTTTATCAACTTATCTCTTGCTAGTCCCTTAGCAAGACAAAAATATATAATTACAAAAAATAATATGATATACAAAAAGATGTTAACTTCTAAGTTCCCAAAGAAGACGAGTTGCATCTCGTGAAGGTTTTCAGAAATGATACCTGCAAACATCAGAAGTTTGATCATGATGAATGATGAGAATAAAGATTCAAGTTTCAATTTGCAAAGCAAGAGGCATTACTATCAATTTTCCAGAACGATGGATATTTGAATGATCATCTAATTCGCATATCTCCTTTAGAACACAATCCCATATTCTCCAATGCTCACATACTAGACTTTGATTCAAGCAATTCAATATAAACACAAAGAGTCATAGTCATTCGAGAAGGAAGAGAGAAATTTTTCAAAAATAAAAGCTCCGAGATTTGTCAATTCTAAACACTTTCTTTATCTTTTACTTGGAAATTTCGCTAAATTAGTTCAGGGCGGTTTTCATCTCTATGGGGGGCAGCGGTCTCACTTATGAAATTTTTCAAAATTCTGCTCATTCATTGGAGCTCAATGGAAGCTATTCACCCTTTCCCATATGGCAACCTATACCAATCCATAATGTTAGACAAAGAGACTTAAGATTTAATCAAGTGAAGCTTTAAGTCAAAATTAGGATAAAAGTCATCCAAGTTATCAAAGTGCTATGCTTTTGTCCTCTCATTGGAGGATCTTTTCGAAAGAGCTTCCATCATTTTTGGACAAAAATTCCTCTTCTCTTAATGAAAATAAGTCTAAGTGTTACAACCAAATTGGGAACAAGCAAATCAATCTAGCATGTGGAATAGGCAAATATGTCGGGATATGAGACTAAGCGAAGCAAGGCAATTTAGATTATCATTCAAATTCCTATCTGAATTAAAGAATTCATGCCAAAAGCTAATGAAACAATAGTCTTCATTTGAACAACAACTCAATTAATCATCAATTTTCAAACTTTTCAAAAAAAAATTTAGAATAAAAGTTCTAATCCCATGGAATTTTTACAAGCATAAATAGAAAAGCCAACCAAACAAAAAATGAAAAGCGTTTTAGAATACGCATACCCCCCAACTTGAAGAAGACATTGTCCTCAATGTGAAGATATTGGTGAAAAGTGGAGGAATCCACTTTGGCTTTTCTAAATCCATTTAGATAACGAGCTTGAAAAGTTCCTAAGCAGGCATGCTTTAAATTGCTCGGTAATGGCTTTAGCTCGATTTTTCCTTCATACTTCTTGGTGGACATGTGTGTGTTTTTTTCTTGATCATCAGATGAATTAACATGTTTATCCAACAAAGAAAACACTTGCATACATTCCTCGGGTTCCTCGGAAGTGGTTAGAAAACCTTCCGTAGAATCCGATTCTAAAGTGGCAACAAAGTCGTCTTGGACCAAAGATTCTATCATGTTGACACATTCACTTTCTTCATCACAATCATCTTTTTGATTATTTAAAGAGAACACGTTAAGGTCTAGAGTCATGTTACCAAAAGCTAACTTAACGATTCCATTGTTGCAATTGATAATGCATTGGACATCGCAAGAAATAATCTGCCAAGGATGACCGGAATCTCGTTAGCGGGATTCGACACGGGTTGCATGTCGAGAATGATGAAATCAATCGGAAAATAAAACTTGTCAATTTGGACAAGTACATCCTCGACTATCCCTCTTGGGATCTTAACGGATCGGTCCGCTAATTGGATTGTAAGCCTCGTGGGTTTCAACTCACCCAACCCCAATTGTTGATATACTGAATATGGGAGCACATTCACGCTTGCTCCCAAATCTAGCAATGCGTTTTTTATCCTACAATTTCCTATGATACACGAAATTGTGGGACAATTGGGGTCTTTGAACTTGGGGGCTCTCGTGCCTTGCATGATGGAGCTCACTTGCTCTGCCATGAAGGCCTTTTTCTTTACATTCAACCTTCGTTTGGTAGTACATAAGTCCTTGAGGAACTTAGCATACGAAGGTATTTGCTTGACCGCGTCAAGCAACGGAATGTTGATTTTCACTTGTCGAAACACATCCAAAATCTCGGTATTAGATTTGGATGGTTGGTTCAATCTTTCCGGGAAAGGGACTTTGATTCCGTTCTTGATTTTCTCAAGGTCCTCCTTTCCTTGTTTATCTTCCTCTCTCTTCTTCTCTTTTCTCACAACCTTCTCAACCTCCGACTCCTCAACTTTCGTAGATTCAACTATGTCCGCCACCTTGGGGGTTTTAGGAACAATAGTCTTATCTACAACTTTTCCACTCCGAAGGGTCGTGATGGATTTAAGTTCTTCCATTTTACGACTAGGCTCTCATCCCTCTATAACCAATGCTTGGCCTCTAGGATTAACTAAAGGCTGAGACGAGAATTTTCCCTTCTCTTGGGTTGCTAGGGCAGTGGTGAGCTTAGACATTTGGGTTTTCAAATCACTCACATCTCGATCCGTCTTATCCACAAAAGTTCTTAACAAAGTTTCTAAGTTTTGGTTTGGATTTTGACTTTGTGGCGGAGCAAAAGAGTTTTGAGGCTGTTGTCTTTGGTTTTGATGGTATTGGTTCTGGTTCTGACTTTGATTACC
Source organism: Lonicera japonica (assembly GCA_021464415.1). NCBI lineage: Eukaryota > Viridiplantae > Streptophyta > Magnoliopsida > Dipsacales > Caprifoliaceae > Lonicera > Lonicera japonica. The sequence continues at coordinate 113,779 of JAKCWG010000574.1, read as the reverse complement.
ACCCTAACTGAAATTAGGGTGATTCTTCCATCCCTCATTGTACTTTTAAGAATAAGGGTCATTTTGGTTTGGGTTGTATTGGTTCATGGCGTTGACTTGGGTGGGGTTTTTAAGGACTTCCCGAAATGCGAGAATGGTGGGGCAATCCTCGATGGTGTGTCCCGCGTTTTCACAAATGACACACAACTGACTCGACGACACCACGTTAACCTCTCTATGCTTACTTGACTCTAAGGCCTCTACCTTCTTAGTCAATTAGAACAACCTCACTCCCATGTTATTGTCATTGGATATTTGGTACAACCCACCCTTTCCTTGAGGTTTGGCCTTAGGCTCTTCGGTATAGGTGTTCCAATTTTGGGCACCCTCCGCTAATTCATCAAAATACAAAAAGGCCTCATCGGGATTCTTACTCAAAAATTGACCATTGCACATGGTCTCTACAAAAGTACGCATCTCGGGAGTAAGGGATTCATAGAAGTAATTTACGAGGCTCCATGTTTCGTGACCATTGTGAGGGCATGCGTTTAAAAGTTCTAGTATCTTTCCCAACACTTATAAAAACTTTCATTTTCTTTCGGCGAAAAATTGGATATCACCCTTCTCAAAGCGTTGGTCCGATGGACGGGAAAGAATTTTTTTAAAAACTCCGATTGAAGTGCTTGCTGATGGAGACATAAATACAGGATCGTTTGATATTGCGTATAGATTGAACAAAAAAAACTTATGCTAAAACCCTATAAGAATAAAGGGATTTCACCTTTGTGGATCATGTAGAGGATCCATATGAGGAGACTAGGGTCTGAAAGCATCAGATTGCGATTTGGTCAGATTTTTTTTTATTCTCGCTGGGCTGCGAAAATTAATTTTTTTCGCCACCGAAAAGACTTCTGATCGTCCTGATTTTTCGCACCATGATTGTAACTTTGCGTTCCGAACCACATATCCAAAAATCAGCCCAATCCAACGGTGGGATCAAAAGTTACGATTGATTTACGACCGCTGTGCTGAAAAACCTAAAGATCTTCTATCGTATTCCTTCCGCCATCAAATCTTGCACCGAGTGTGGGCTACGGTATCATCAAGATTTTTTCCTCTCTCCATAGAACAAACCCTAACTCATGAGAATTATTGTTATTATGAGAAGAGATTAGGCCGGCGTATATATAAGGCTACGATAGGGACCTTAAGGAGAAATAAGTGTTTGGGCTTCCTATGGAAAGTTGGAATCCTAATTCCACTATGAATTAGTTCCTTCCATAAATTATAATTCACACCACTAAAGAATTATAATTGCACTCCCGTCCTTATCTCAAAATTATATTTCGAGCTCCTTATTATTAAATACTTATTATTCTCCCCACGTTAAGATTACAGATAACCGTCATTTAAATTAAATTACTGACAATTATATTTAAATGCCTTCTTAATCCTTGAGCCTACCACTTAACTTATTTGACATGTCGGATTAACATAATCCACCTGCAGGGTTTGACATGATCAAAACTTATAAGCTTCTCAAGGGGCTATCATCAATCCCTATACCGGGACGTGGATTCCATCAATAATTAATATTCATCATACATATAGTGTCGTCATCCAATTCACGAAGATTATTGATCCATAAATGAATCTCACTTATATTGAGTCAAAACAACAAACACTACATATATATGTCTATTAATTATTTCAAGATTAAGAGCATAAGTAATCATAATAACCATGGGATTTTAAATTGTTTTATATAGTCACTATAAAAACAATTAACCCAAACTGGTCCTATTCAATACACACAAAGTGTACTAGCACAGCGAGTTAAAACTATACCGTTTTCTGTAGTTAAGATAAACTACTAAAACTTGTGCTACAATCCTACCGATGGGTGTCCAATTCCATCTAAGACTGTGAACCATTAAACTTATATTCAACAAGAACCGATGATAAGATCTTCTGTGTGTAAGCTATACTCTACACACCAAATCATCTACTGTATGGAATAAAAGACACACATGCACAATATTTAAATAAATAATATAATGCAACCATTGCCCATACAAATTCTCATTAAAATAGCAAAACCAAGTTTATAACATATCCAAACCAACAAGAAAATTATGGCTTTTAGTATATCACTCTAACAATTTCCCACTTAGACTCAAAGCCATGCAGCTATGCATCTCACTCCCATCCCCTCAACGTGAACACTCTATGTGTTTTCCCTTCTTTTGAATCATTGGCTCTTTCGAGTTCGCATCCGTTTCACTATTATCAAAATAAAGTGAAATAGCTTATAACATTGAATGTGCGACATTTAGATTCATATGGAAGTTTCCTGAGCCAAACCGCTGCCTTAGCTGCTTCTAAAGCAGCCGCATATTCAGCTTTCATGGTGGAGTCAACAAAGCCTGACTGCTTGTTACTCCTCCAACCAATGACTCTACCTCTTAGAGTAAACACATAACCTGAAGTTGACTTTCTGGAATTTTAACTTCTGACTAAAAATCCTTATCTGTGTATCTAAAAGGTACTAGACTGTTTGCCTGGTAAACCAACATAAAAACTTGAGTCCTGTTAAGGTACTTAAGTATAGGTTTTACCATAATCTAGTGTTCTTTCCCTGGATTAGACTGATATCTGCTAACCATATCAATGGTAAAGCAAATGTCTGGTCTAGTACACAATATAGCATACATGAGGCTTCCCACTGTCGAAGCATAAGGAACTCCCCTTATCTTCTCTATCTTATCATGTGTCTTATGACATTGATCTTGGATAGAGTGATTCCATACCTAAAAAGGGAGAAACCCTTTCTTGGAATCTTGTATACTAACTCTGGCAAGAATTGTATCGACGTAAGTACTTTGGATAAGCCTAACATCCTATTTTTCCAATCTCGCATAAGCTTAATACCAAGGATGTGACTGGCTTCTCCTAAGCCCTTCATATCGAACTGACTTGTTAATCATACCCTCACTGAAGATAATATCCACGTATCGCTTCCAATAAGTAAGATATTATCCACATACAATACCTAAAATACCACCGCGCTTCGGCTGCGCCTTTTGTACACACAAGACTCATCTGAACATTGATCAAAACCAAAAGATTTGATTTCATGGTCAAAACAGATGTTTCAAGATCTAGACACTTGCTTAAGCCCATAAATGGGCTTCTTCAGCTTGCACAACATGTGCTCTTGGCCCTTTGCTATGAATCCTTCTGGTTGCATCATAGATGCTTTTATCAAGACTTCCATTAAGGAAATCTGTCTTGACATCCGTTTGCCAAATCTCGTAATTAAGATGAGCCGCAATGGATAAGAGAATCTGAATAGACTTTGGCATGGCTAGCGGCAAAAAGGTTTCAACATAATCGATCCCCTTCTTTCTGAGTGATCCCTTTTAGCAACAAGCCTTGATTTAAGCCCGTCTAATCCTCTCTATCTCTTATATACCCACTTGCATCCGATAGGTTTTATCCCTTCGGGCGGTTTTATAAGATCCCAGACTTTGTTAGAGTACATGGACTCTATTTCAGATTTCATAACCCTTTGCCATTTTCTGTATCTTTATCTTGAAGTACTTCATTGTAGTTAAATATGGTTCGTTTCTTATTCATCAGGGACCTTGTCATAAGACTCTCCTAAGAACATAAAACGACCAGGTTAACGAACAACCCTCCCACTACGATGAGGCACTACTTGTGTTTGTGTACATTATGCAAATATTGAACATACTAACTCACTATCCACACGTTGTGCTGGTTTAAGAACCTACGTATTAGTGATTTGTTCAAGATGTGCACAAGTATCGGCAATCCTCCCACTACGACTAAGTAATGGAATGTTGATATCCATTTACTGTGGTATTTCCTTTTGTACTAAAGGTATAGACGAATTGTGCCTTATTTTTCTCTCCTCTTATTTCCACTACAACAATATTACTTCTGGGCTTATGGTCTATGATATAATCCTCTTCTAAGAATCTGACATTGATAACAATAACCTTAAATTCTCGAGGATTATAAAATAAACCACCATTGATTCATTTTGGATACGTAACAAAGAAATACACTTCTATTCTTGATTCCAACAAATTCGCATTACCTTTCAGCACATGTGCTGGACTACCCCATACCTGAATATGCCACAGACTAGGCTTACGCCCAGCCCGCAATTCTATGGGTATAGTATGTATTGACTTTGATGGTACCAAGTTCAGAATATATACAGCTATTTCTAAAGCATATCCCCAAAAAGAATCAGGTAGGTCTGAATAACTCGTCATAGATCTTACCATTTCTATAAGAGTCTTATTCCTTCTTTCAGCTACACCATCATGCTGTGGCATCCTTGGTGCAGACAACTGGGATGCAATCCCATTCTCTAATAAGTATTCCTTGAACTATCCCAAGAGGTATTCACCACCACGATCTGATCGTAGTGCCTTGATACATTTTCCTAGATGCTTCTCCGTTTCTGTCTTGAATTATTTGAATTTTTCAAAGACTTCAGACTTACTGATGGAAACTAAGTTCCAGAATCGTTTAATATTGCGTATAGACCGAACAAAATTTTTTATGTAAAACCCTAGTGTGGAATCGGATTTTACCTTCGAGATCTCTCTGGTTTGATCTCGTCTCAGCACGAATAGGGATTGGTGGAGACAAATCGAGAACACGGGCTTGATAGAACCTCAAGATCTTCTATCCTATTCCTTTCGCCGTGCAATCCTGTACCGAGTGTGGGCTGCAGTATCACCAAGATCTCCTCCTCTACTCTCTACGGCACAAACCCTAAATTCGTGAGAATTATTGTGTCGAGAGAAGAGGCAAGGCTAGCATATATAAAAGGCTACGATAGGGACCCTAAAGAGAAATAAGTGTTTGGGCTTACTATGGAAAACTGGAATCCTAATTCGATTAACAATTGATTCCTTCCATAAATTATAATTCACACCACTAAAGAATTATAATTGCACTCCCGTCCTTATCTCAAAATTATATTTCGAGCTCCTTATTATTAAATACTTATTATTCTTCCCACGTTAAGATTACAGATAACCGTCATTTAAATTAAATTACTGACAATTATATTTAAATGACTTCTTAATCCTTGAGCCTACCACTTAACTTATTTGACATGTCGGATTAACATAATCCACCTGCAGGGTTTGACATGATCAAAACTTATAAGCTTCTCAAGGGGTTATCATCAATCCCTATACCGGGACGCGGATTCCGTCAATAATTAATATTCATCATACATATAGTGTCGCCATCCAATTCACGAAGATTATTGATCCATAAATGAATCTCACTTTTAATGAGTCAAAACAACAAACACTACATATATATGTCTATTAATTATTTCAAGATTAAGAGCATAAGTAATCATAATAACCATGGGATTTTAAATTGTTTTATATAGTCAGTATAAAAACAATTAACCCAAACTGGTCCTGTTCAATACACATAAAGTGTACTAGCACAACGAGTTGAAACTGCACCATTTCCCGTAGTCAAGATAAACTACTAAAACTTGTGCTACAATCCTACCGATGGTTGTCCAATTCCATCTAAGATCGTGAACCAATAAACTTATATTTCACAAGAACCGACGATATGATCCTCTGTGTGTAAGCTATACTCTACACACCAAATCATCTACTATATGGAATAAAAGACACACACATGCACAATATTTAAATAAATAATATCATGTATCCATTGCCCATAAATATTCTCATTAAAATAGCAAAACCGAGTCTATATAACGTATCAAAACCAATAATAATAAAATCATGGCTTTTAGTATATCACTCTAACACTTACGTCGCATTAAGTAAATGTATTTATACTTTAAATAATCATCTACAAATGTGATGAATACTCAAAACCTCCTCTAGTCTGGACATTCATGTGACCATACAAATCAGAGTGAACCAGTTTTAACTATTCTTTAGCGCTATAGCCTTTTGCCGAGAATGATCTCTTAGTCCTTTTACTATCTAAACAGGATTCACAAACTGGAAGTGCCTCCACTTCCAATGAACCTAATGGCCCATTTTCGACCAGTTTTTGAATTCTTTTTAGATTAATATGACCGAGGCGTAAATGCCAAAAAATACATTTGGTTCATTTTGAAGGTTCCTTTCTCTTAATTGGTAAACTATTAATGCTATTCAATTCACTCAGTTGTAGTACTGACAAGTCAGGATTTAATAATATAAAGATCAATCACTAATGTACCAGAACAAACAAACTATTTATTTTTTTTCTAATGATAACTGATTTATCATTAAAATAAATAAAATATTTGTCCTCAACCAATCTAGAAATAGAAATCAAATTCTTTCTATTGGAAGATACATATAGACATTACTTAATCATTAATATCCTATTATGACTAAACTGAAGATAAAATATCTTATACTGCAACTGTTGTCACATTCGTAACTGCCCATATGTAAATTTTCTCTATTTTTAAGTTGTCTAGTTTCCTGGAACCCTTGCAAAGTATTGCAGACATGATTAGTGGCTCCCGAATCTACACACCAGGTACTGGTAGATCGGACCACTAAACAAGATACAACAACAAATAGATGAAATTTACATATGTTGTTATAACTGTTTAGGAAACAAGGACAATCTTTCTTCAAATGCACTTTCTACTGACAGTGAAAACACTGGCCCATAGGCTTTTTCATTCCTCCTAGAGGTTCAGCGACTGCTGCACGCACTGCTCCTTGTGGGACTGCAGCTTATGCATTCTTCTTCTTCCTTTCTTGCTTTTGGGCATAGAAGTTGAAGCTTTCTCAGCCACTAGAGTACTAGCCAGCTTTCCAAGGAGTTCCTCAACTGCTTGGAATTCTTTAAGAAATTCCAACAATGAATAAAGCTTATTCATGTTGTAATTCTGTCAGAATCCCTTAAATAAATCCAGCAGCGACTGGAGAACGATATCGACCTGAGTTTCCCCATCGATTTCAGCCCCAAAGATCTCTTAGTTCATTCAAAAGACCGATCATCTTCAAAACAAGATCTTTAACTCGGGTTCCTTCAGCTATAGTCGTGTTCATGAGGTCTTTCATCGAAACCTACCTTACGGCATGATCTTGATCCCCAAAAATATCTTTGAGGTTCAACATTATATCGTAGGCGGTGGCAAAAGACTAATGCTAATGTTGTAGCACATTTGACAAAAATGCCAGAATGTAAAACCACACCATCTCATCAGCCTTTTTTCACCTCCGGCAAGCTTGAGTTTCCTAATCGGTCGCCCCCTTCCCAGGTTCTGCTGGAAAAGACTCAGTGAGCACAAACTTGTACTCTTTAACAGTAAGCACAATGTTCAAGTTCCCTTTTTTTAGTCAATATAATTCGGTCCAATCAATTTGTTTTAGTTGAGAATAATTAAAAGTGGATTGAAAGAGTTTGCCATTTTAAAACTTGAGAATCACATACAAATTATGATGGACAATAATAACTTTGAACACATATTTTAAATATGGTACCCTCTACCATTTCAAAAAACGTTCGCCAGCAGCCTAAGACTTTAAACAATATGCCCCGTTAATGAGGTCGTCTATTATTCATTATTTCTTAGACAGATGTAAAACTATTAAATTTTACTATCTAGACAATCCTTTATCGTCAAGCAATAAATACTATCTTAGACAATCCTTTATTGTCAAGTAAAATTTAAATAGCCGACTTCCTTTGGTCCTACAAATAATAGTAGAGACTCAGTTGGAGAGCATACTATTATTTATATCTAAGTGTATACCATCATTTAATTTAGTCCAATGATTCTAAAATTTATTCTCTCCGATATGGAGGTGAGCACTAAAACCCACACGAAAAATAAATCACATCATTTAAAATTATCAGTCAGTGAAATTTGTACAATGATTCAGCAATCTATTTTTTCCGATATGGAGGTGAGCACTATAACACACACGAAGAATAAATTACATCATCTACAAACCAATGATAGAGACCGTGGGATTTTTATGTGAAAAAATCCCTCACCCACTTAGTATTTAAAACATTATTTTCTGAGGGTTAAGAAAATTTTATATTAAATTCTAGTCAACTAAAATACAAGGGTATGAAATATAAAAGACTTGTGTAATAAAATTATTTTGCTGCTTTTTTAAAAAAAAAACTTATATTTTTCAATTACGCAAAATTTATATTTATATACCCTTTTTTAATTTGACAAGAACTAAACATAAAATAAAAGGTGATCTAGATATGGTCATGTATCCATGTTGTCCAAAATTATAAGGAAACCTAATAATTAAACACATATGATCAACACACAATCACACAAAGCATTAAACCATTCAATAATAAGAATAATTAAATCCCTGCTATTATGGACTAAGCTTCATCATCCCTAGTCTGTTGAAAAACCTGTCACGACCTACGTCGCCACTTCACTGACTATGTCGGGAATCAACCTTGGTGGAAACGCCTTCTTCAACATTCTTCGTTAAAGAAACTGCAATCTTAGATACAAAGGTCCTATGCCTCCATTTAAGAAGTTCACACATAAACTATTGTATCTAAACTGTAAATAAAATTACATAGATCCTATGCCTCCTTTTAAGGAGTTCACAAATCTGATCTAAATTTAATTTACAACCATGAATAAAACCCAAATCATCATGCACATTAAAATTAACCACTAATAAAAAAATCGTGGGATCCAATCACATAAAACATAATTATGTGACCATAATAGCGGGACAAGAACACTGCAAAACAAGGGTTAGCGAGTTCTACGTTCTATCCAACAATAACATGCATTAATAGATTTCACTGGACAACATGGCTAGTTCAATCCGTACGCAGTATCAAAGAAAACCAATCGCTCTGATACCAATTGATGGAGACATAAATACAGGATCGTTTGATATTGCGTATAGATTGAACAAAAAAAACTTATGCAAAAACCCTATAAGAATAAAGGGATTTCACCTTTGTGGATCATGTAGAGGATCCATATGAGGAGACTAGGGTTTGAAAGCATCAGATTGCGATTTGGTCAGATTTTTTTTTTATTCTCGCTGGGCTGCGAAAATTAATTTTTTTCGCAACTGAAAAGACTTATGATCGTCCTGATTTTTTGCACCATAATCGTAACTTTGCGTTCCGAACCACATATCCAAAAATCAGCCCAATCCAACGGTGGGATCAAAAGTTACGATTGATTTACGACCGCTGTGCTGAAAAACCTAAAGATCTTCTATCGTATTCCTTCCGCCATCAAATCTTGCACCGAGTGTGGGCTACGGTATCATCAAGATTTTTTCCTCTCTCCATAGAACAAACCCTAACTCATGAGAATTATTGTTATTATGAGAAGAGATTAGGCCGGCGTATATATAAGGCTACGATAGGGACCTTAAGGAGAAATAAGTGTTTGGGCTTCCTATGGAAAGTTGGAATCCTAATTCCACTATGAATTAGTTCCTTCCATAAATTATAATTCACACCACTAAAGAATTATAATTGCACTCCCGTCCTTATCTCAAAATTATATTTCGAGCTCCTTATTATTCTCCCCACGTTAAGATTACAGATAACCGTCATTTAAATTAAATTACTGACAATTATATTTAAATGCCTTCTTAATCCTTGAGCCTACCACTTAACTTATTTGACATGTCGGATTAACATAATCCACCTGCAGGGTTTGACATGATCAAAACTTATAAGCTTCTCAAGGGGCTATCATCAATCCCTATACCGGGACGTGGATTCCATCAATAATTAATATTCATCATACATATAGTGTCGTCATCCAATTCACGAAGATTATTGATCCATAAATGAATCTCACTTATATTGAGTCAAAACAACAAACACTACATATATATGTCTATTAATTATTTCAAGATTAAGAGCATAAGTAATCATAATAACCATGGGATTTTAAATTGTTTTATATAGTCAGTATAAAAACAATTAACCCAAACTGGTCCTATTCAATACACACAAAGTGTACTAGCACAACGAGTTAAAACTATACAGTTTTCTGTAGTTAAGATAAACTACTAAAACTTGTGCTACAATCCTACCGATGGGTGTCCAATTCCATCTAAGACTGTGAACCATTAAACTTATATTCAACAAGAACCGATGATAAGATCTTCTGTGTGTAAGCTATACTCTACACACCAAATCATCTACTATATGGAATAAAAGACACACATGCACAATATTTAAATAAATAATATAATGCAACCATTGCCCATACAAATTCTCATTAAAATAGCAAAACCAAGTTTATAACATATCCAAACCAACAAGAAAATTATGGCTTTTAGTATATCACTCTAACACTTGCCAAGATTGAATAGATTGCGGTCTTTGAGCATTCAACCAAATTTTTCCTTTATCTTTTAAGGAAAAAGGGAATAGTTTTAAACGCATAACCTCCTCATTAGTGTTTGCCTCACGAAATGTGGAGCATACTTCTTCAAAGTCTTTCAAATGTAAATATGGGTTTTCAGATTCCATACCATGGAAGGAAGGGATATGTTGAAGCATACCCGGCTTGAAGGAAAAAGTTTCCGCTTGACCGGCGGGAAGAACAATGCACGAGTTGGACATCGTTCGAGGTGGTTGAAGATAATCCCTCATGGTGCGAACCGGAGGAACGTTGTTCACTCCTTCCCCCTCGTTATCACTTTCGTGGTCCGCCATTCTTCCTTGATTTGCCATTCCTGGTGACGGGGAAGGGCTAATTCGAATATCCACAAACAATTGCCCTTGCATGGGCTTGGAAAACTATTCGAATTGGTCCTCAAAAACTCTACAAAATAAACCAAAAAACAAGGGAGAAAAATAAATTAAATAAATGGAGAGATACTTACAGAGAATGGTTTTATACAAAACCCGGAATCCGCCTTTTAGCGCGTTATCCCCGGCAACGGCGCCAAAAACTTGACGGCTCCAAAATAGCGCGCTGTGTTATAGCCCAAGTGCAAGCTTGTCAAGTTGTATTATAGTCTCGGAAGTCCGAGTGTCGAACCACAGGGATAAGTGAAAAGGGATGGAATGGATTACGGATTTTACGATTTTCAGATTTTGTAAGTTGGATTTGTTGTGAAACAACGAAAATGTAAAACGGTTGTGAAAATTGTTAAGAAAGCACTAAGGTAGGTGGAGGTCAGTTACGATTTAAGAGTCAGTGATCACTAGCTCATACAAAGATTTCAACACAAGGTTTCTCGAGATATGGGGAATGTGGATGTATCTCTCAATAGCAAAAGGTGCGACGCTAGGCGACTCATTCCCGGATTGAAGCTATATCAAGAAAGAGACACCCGACATTCCACCAAAAACAAGGTTATCATTCCTACCTCTTAGCTACGGGTGTGAAGTAAGGCAACCAATTCCCGATGAAGCTAATCCGAGATAGATATGACAAACTCATCATAAAAAGATTTAACATAAAGCAAGTGTAGTAATCTCATGATTTAAAGAATGAAAATTAGAAAGTGAATCCTAACAATGAAACGGAATGAAGTTTATGGAAAAAATTAGTCAATTCATCACTTATCACATATGGTAGAAAATAAAGAGTCTAAATATCACATAAAGTGTAAGAAGCACTCAAAATATCAATAAATGAGTCAAAGATAAGCTAAACAAATTTATAATCCATCTATGGAGTTTTAAGAACTATTCATAATTTCTACGAAGAGGGAAAAGCTCCATGGATGGGGGAAAAAGGCAACAAGCTTTCTAGAACCATATAAATATGTTGTATGTTCATTAACAACCAAGAACTAAATATACAAGGCATATAATGTCTTAACTTAAAATGAAAATACCTAGAAAGCTTGAGGTAATGGAAGATATGATGAAAAAAAGGATTCACAAATATTTATTATTCTTTAAACATGGATTGAGCCATTAATCACCGAAAATTATATCGCGATTCACCTCCGTAACCTTAGTAATAGACTACTCCATAATAGATGAAAGAACAAATATTATAGAGGAAGAAATCATTCTTACAAATTAAGCACTTACAATGGAGAAATGAAGAACAATCAACAATGAGCTCTCACCTCTCTCTAGAACTCTAAGTGTGTAATAGATAATCCAACTCTCCACCCCTTTCCTTGGCCTAAAACTAGCCACAAAAGTCTAAAAAATAATAAAATAAACAAGGTAAAATATCTAGAGACAATAATCCCTCAAAACAGGCTGAAAGGAGCAGGTAGTAGGTGTACTCGCCAGGCCATGATCGATCATGGTTATGCCCATGATCGATCATGGAAGTGTTCTGCCAAAAAAAATGGTTCCATGATCAATCATGTGATGAAAACTAAGTTCCAGAATCGTTTAATATTGCGTATAGACCGAACAAAATTTTTATGTAAAACCCTAGTGTGGAATCGGATTTTACCTTCGAGATCTCTCTGGTTTGATCTCGTCTCAGCACGAACAGGGATTGGTGGAGACAAATCGAGAACACGGGCTTGATAGAACCTCAAGATCTTCTATCGTATTCCTTTCGCCATGCAATCCTGTACCGAGTGTGGGATGCGGTATCACCAAGATCTCCTTCTCTACTCTCTACGGCATAAACTCTAAATTCGTGAGAATTATTGTGTCGAGAGAAGAGGCAAGGCTGGCATATATAAAAGGCTACGATAGGGACCCTAAGGAGAAATAAGTGTTTAGGCTTACTATGGAAAACTGGAATCCTAATTCGATTAAGAATTGATTCCTTCCATAAATTATAATTCACACCACTAAAGAATTATAATTGCACTCCCGTCCTTATCTCAAAATTATATTTCGAGCTCCTTATTATTAAATACTTATTATTCTTCCCACGTTAAGATTACAGATAACCGTCATTTAAATTAAATTACTGACAATTATATTTAAATGACTTCTTAATCCTTGAGCCTACCACTTAACTTATTTGACATGTCAGATTAACATAATCCACCTGCAGTGTTTGACATGATCAAAACTTATAAGCTTCTCAAGGGGTTATCATCAATCCCTATATCGGGACGCGGATTCCGTCAATAATTAATATTCATCATACATATAGTGTCGCCATCCAATTCACGAAGATTATTGATCCATAATTGAATCTCACTTTTAATGAGTCAAAACAACAAACACTACATATATATGTCTATTAATTATTTCAAGATTAAGAGCATAAGTAATCATAATAACCATGGGATTTTAAATTGTTTTATATTGTCAGTATAAAAACAATTAACCCAAACCGGTCCTTTTCAATACACATAAAGTGTACTAGCACAACGAGTTGAAACTGCACCATTTCCTGTAGTCAAGATAAACTACTAAAACTTGTGCTACAATCCTACCGATGGTTGTCCAATTCCATCTAAGATCGTGAACCAACAAACTTATATTTCACAAGAACTGACGATATGATCCTCTGTGTGTAAGCTATACTCTACACACCAAATCATCTACTATATAGAATAAAAGACACACACATGCACAATATTTAAATAAATAATATCATGTAACCATTGCCCATAAAGATTCTCATTAAAATAGCAAAACCGAGTCTCTATAACGTATCAAAACCAATAATAATAAAATCATGGCTTTTAGTATATCACTCTAACATCATGGTTATGCCTATGATCGATCATGGACATGCCTATGATCGATCATGGTTATGCCCATGATCGATCATGGTTCTGGAATTTTTTCACTCAGCACTTTGCAAGCCTCCAAGCTTATTCTTGATCAATCTATGCAATGCCATTGTATTCCAATCCTACAAAAACATGGAATACTACAAAATATACACCAACATGGGCCATGTTAGATACAACACGCGCTAAGGCACTAATCTCGAGATAAGTGGATAATTAGGCAGAATTAAAGCAACAAACGCGTTAAACGACTCCGGGAAAGAGCTTAAACATGACAATATTATGCGTTTATCACCGATTACATCTCTTTCCCGGAAAATTAAAATAATGATAGACCGGCCCATACATTATAAAACATGTGTTTCCATTTGGGGCCGTCACTGTGGAAGATCCAAAAATCGGTTTCAAATTTAAAGTTAATGGTTAAAGGGTCAAACTGTTTTTGGAAATCTCGTCGCTAGAGGAGTCCATCCCTTTAAGTGACCCAACCTACATCTAAAAAGTGCAGGTCATTTTTGTAACTAATGTGTATACTTTTGTTTTTGGAGTTTCAAAAAATTTGGGTGGTTCGGAGAAAAAAAAAATTAGGAAGTGATTTAAGGAAATTTGTGTGAAGCAGAACAAATCGAGCGCGTCTGGGAGTTGAAAGAGGCCTAAAAAAAATATGAGAATTGTCCGGGAAGATGAGAGGATGATCTGTAAAAAGTTTCAAGAAATTCTAAAAGAAAATTTGAAAAAAAAGTTGGATAAGTTGGTACAGATTTGGAAATTCTCGGATAAATTCTAAGACCCTCGAAAAGCAGAAAAAAATTGGAGAATGTGGGAATAAAAGAGAAACCATGAGGAGAAGATTGCCTTTCCTCTGAACTCTAAAAAAAAATAAAAAAATAAAAAAATAAAATAAATTTGAGCTAGATTGATCTAGCTGTAGGCTAGATTGATCCAGATTAGGCAGTGGGTTTTTAGTGCACAGGTAGATTGATCTAGCTCAAGCTAGATCGATCCAACATTGAAAAGAAAAAAAAAATGGATGAAAATCCGTAGCTTCTTCCCCTTCTTTCTCATTCTCATAGAACCCATCCTTTCTCATCCTCCCTCAACCCCCATTGCTACACACATTCAAACCTCCATTAACACCAAAAACCCATCAATTTCTTTACCATTCTCCATCAAATCCTTCATAAAACCCACCACTTTCTCTCTCTCAACCCAAACCCACTACTATTCATCATCTTCTCCACTCACCCATCTCCACCCATAGCCTCCAAAGCTCCCATCAAACCTTCCAATCTTCCCCACATCCTTCAAATCTCTCCACATACACTCTTAATCTCCTCTAACCCTCCAAGAAATCCCACAATCTTGCACCAATTTCGAGCCCTAGATCCAAACCCACCATTTTCTCTCTCTTCAAAACATTCACCAAACCTCTCAATCTCTACTCAAAGCTCTCCAATATCAACCATCCTTCATGAAAGCTCCCCAAATCTCACCAAATTTTGAGCTTTAACCCCAAACCCACCACTTTCTCTCACTAAAAATCCAAGCTCTTCACTCCACCTCCACCCACGAAATTCCTCACCAAAATCCGAATTTCTACCCTCTATTTTCTCCATACATTATCCCAAACACATATCCTTCACTTTCATCCACCAATTTCCATCAAAATCCTTTCAAATCTTGGATTTTTACCCCAAATCCCTCCAATTTCGAGCTCCTCTTCAAACCCACCAAAAGTTCAAAACCCATGTGTTACATAGCATCAATGAATTAAGGATTTACCCATATGAGAGGTGAATTCAACTATTGGCGACACCACTTCCCTTCTCCTCCCAATATGTGATGTATTCATAACTTTGAAACTCCACTTTTCTTTTATTTTATTTTACTTTCTTTTCTTTTTGGGTTATTGGATTATTTAGACATAACTATTTATGATGGCTTGAGTTTTTAACTTTGCATGTTATGTTCGACTAATGCTAACCCTTTTTATTAGATTTTTGTATATATAGTAGCTTTGAAATCGATCCTAGCCTAGTTTTAGAGAGTTTGGAAATAAATTTTCCATGAATTAGCCCAATTTTCGTCGTCTTCAAGAACATTGAGGACAATGCCAACTTTAAGTTGGGGGTGAGCACCACTTTCAAAATTTCAAGCATGCTTTCTTTCATGATAATTTTCTCCATACTAGGCTCGATTTCACCATCTTATCGAAGTTTGAATATGATTTTAAAAAAATAAAATTATTAGAATTTGTTGTGCATGATTTTGTGCCTATTTTAGACCTCTTACCTAACTTTGTTTACTCATTTTAGGTAGTAAAAATTATTTATTTATTTATTTTTAGTATATTGTAATAATTATAAAGTTAGTGAAGAAAAGATCAAAAAAGAGTTGAATTGAGTGAATAAAGTATCGAAGTCAAGAAGAAACGAATTGAAGCAATTTCGGAACAAGAATCATATTTGAGAAAGTTATGCAGCAGTTCGGTATTTTGATCATATCTTCTCGCCCAGATGTCGGATTTTGGAGTTCTTTATATGGATGGAAAGAAGATTCGAAGACCTACAACTTTTGTGTTTTGAGTTTTCTCAAATTCATAGGTTTACCATCCGAAAACTGTCCTGAACCTACTGCCAGTGCATAATGTCGAAAATTAAGATGTGTAGCCTCCATTTAATTTCTTGCTCCTTACTCCTCTACAATCCAATCCTTATTCAACCTCTTTCCATATTTTCCTCATTGAATTAACTCCAACTCTTTTCCTCATTAAACTTAAACTCTTTTCTTATTTATAGAATCCTTCTTCATAAAAGAAAAGAATCCTTAAATTTAACCAAAACTCCCAACTCCCATTATGCGATTTTTTTGAGAGATTGTCTGCGATTTTAGCAGATGTATCTTTCCTTGAGAGAAACATGTTGAGAGTTCTGGAAACTCCTAATTTTTATTATGTGAAGTCTCGTTTAGGTTGTTTGTGTTTTTGGAAGAACAAATAAATCTTTACGATGGAAGAACATAATGAGATTTCGAGCCTTGATTTTCGTGGTACGATATTAGGTGGTGAGGCTATTTGTGTTTTTGGAAGAACAAATATTATCGTCCTTGAAGTTGTATTGTGAAGGTTAGGAAGGGAAGAAATTTTCACGTTTTTAGTTTGTGGAGGGTTCTCTGTAGCAGATGCAATTCGAAGCAGATGAGGATTTAGAATTTCATCCATCCATCTATCTTAGGAATTAGTTTTTATTTATTTTTTTATTTTTTTAGACTAGTTTGCAATTTTATTTTTCAATGTATTATTATTTTTCTTATTGTAATAAGTAAATTAGATTAATACAAATTCTAGACTTTCATTCCTTGTGGATTCGATCTCTTACTTCCGCTATCTACGTTATTAATGTAGTGTAGTAAAATAAGAGTTTTTGAATTAGTGTTTTTTTTGCGACGGAAAAATTGCTCTTTCAGAATTGTCCTTGAATTGATGGTTTTTGGCATGAATTTCTTGATTCGGATAGGTAGTTGATTGATAATCTCCATGGCATTGCTTTATTTAGATTCTTGAGCCTTGTAGTTTCTTATGAACATACATAATGTTGTGGCTTGATTTAGTCTTTGGTATCACATAGAATTATTTTCATCTTGTGTAGAAAGAAGTAATGTTCAAATGCAATAAAAGCTCTTTCGAAAAGATCATTTTTAGAGGGGACACCACTAAAAAAAATTATATCAATTAGGTCACTTTTAAGTTATGCGATAGGCCACTTATTAATTTTATAACTTAAATAATCTAAGATAACATCATTTAAGTCACTTTTAGTTAATAAAATATATCTAGTTAATTAATAAAATTAAAACGAGCTCCTTAAGTCGTTGTGCACGAGAACAACCCCCAATTTTAACCGACCGCCCCTTAACGTAATCCCATTCTCTCTCTCTCTCTCTCTCTCTCTCTCTCTCTCTCTCTCTTCGCACCAATTCACGCTGCAAATCGATTCAAAAGATATACTATCCATTCAATCGTTCGAAAAATCTACTTATCCATTAAATCGTTTGAAAAATCTACTAATCCATTCAATCGAAGGTGAAAATTTTACTAATCGATTCAGTTGAATGTGAAGGTGAAGGGTTAGGGTTAGGGTTTAGAATTAGGATTGAGAGATGTCTACAGATTATGAGGATTCAAAAACGGGGCGTTGACGGAGAAGATTAGTGAGGAATTGCACTAACACAATTCATCTTCATCTTCATCGGATTTTGAGGATGATAGCTCTTCGAGGTGCAAATCAAAGCTTTATCAGTTTTTCGAAAGGGGAAAGTCCATTCACAAGGTTTTTGGTGTAATGTAAGTTCTCTCAATTAATGGTTCTTTTTGTTTTTGTTTTTGATGTTGTAGACTTTGATTTTGATTGATATATGTGTTAAACCCTAAGCTTGGTAGAATCTGCTAAGTTAACTAATTAAAAACCGTCTAGAATCATCAACGTATACTATAAATTGTTGTATTTTTAGTTCTTTACACAGTCAATTTTCTCGTTTAATGCCACTATGTAATCAATTGAACGTATACCATTAGTCATATTGAAGATTTGTAATTGTGAATTTAAACTATTTAGGTTCTTAAGGATTTTCCTCAATTGATAATGACACTGCCAGATGGTCGTGAGGAATTTGTGATGAAGCGTACTACACTTGTGGTCAATACTTTAAACATGCCTGTGGCCGCACGTGAAGCTTCAATTTAACACAGGTCAGTACAGTTTCTTCTATTTTATATTGTTTGACATTTCAAATATGTTGTTAGTCTATCCTTTATAACATAAAATTTCTCACCTAAAGCTTGACAACAGCCTACTTATCCTCTCTCTACACCTGTGGTGCCTATACTCCCATCCTCTTCCTGTAATCCCTCATTGGGTTCACTGAACGCCGGCTCACTGAACTTGTTATGTTTTAAACCATGCCAAGGTCCTGACAGTTATAGCGTCCCATATAGTAACTAAATGTGGGCCCCTTTGTTTCGTATGCTGAAATGTAGATCAATAAGGGATAACTGCTACAGAAGTCTGTTTGCATTTCTAGCGGCAAAATTACCAGGAAGTTCTAAAGTAGATTTTGTCAAGCTATAAGGTATTAATTTTGATCTTGAAAAATTGAGACCTTCGGTTTTAATAGGACTATTAGAATTCAGATATTAGTGTTTCTGCCATGACAGTTAAAATTTTACATTATAGTTTTTGGTTTAGGCGTATTAAAAATGAAAACATGATTTACCATTTTTCTGCTGTGTTTATAAATTTGCATGGATGCTTTTGCTAAGATGGCTAAATTAGTTTGTGTGAAAAATTCATTTAGTTGTAGATTTTTTTCATCTGTCCTGGAGAATGAATAAATTGGTTATTAAATACATTGACAACTAAATCTTCCAGTTAATGTGAATATATATTTCCAGGAATTACCATGGGTGAGTACTTTAAAGACATGGGTTACAATGTTAGCATGATGGAAGATTCAACATCACGATGGACAGTAGCTTTGCGTGAAATTTCAGTTTGATTGGTAAGTCAACTATTCTGCCCGTTGTATATGATAGAAACCTGTTTGAGGAAAAACTATAACAAAGACCGGATAGAATCTCGAATAAAATTCTCTGCTAGGAACCCATTTTAGATGCTCTAATGTTAATTGAAAAACATTAAATTTATGAAATCCACCAATAATGCGTGTAATAAAAGTTTGTTGATCTTTGGTCAAATTAATTTTAAATATTATTTGCTCTATTTAGGTCTGATGAAGAATTTGGTCGATTCTCTTGCTTAATTGTTTGCCTTGCAGCTGGATTCTCCAGTTTAATTGTTGCTGATGCCCATGGTATGTTATTTGTAAGGATTCAGTATATAATATTCTTTCAATTAAATTGTAAATTAATATTGATTAGTTATTTGCAGAGAGTATGGATTCCATCTCATAGGGTCTATTTGGTTGAGTGGTGAATAATGTGTGATTTATTTCTGGTCACTGACTGCTTATTATGCTTAGCCAATACATAAATTTTTTGTTTCCTCTTTCAACTCGTGGGTTCTCTATATAAAGCTCCATTATACACTTCCTTGTTTCCTTTTTACAAATAGTATTGGGGCTTTCCCTTGTAGCAAATCATGATTATTACCTTAGCCCACTATAAAATTTTTAAAGATTCTTGACCTGTGGAGGGAGGTGTTTGGAGTTTGTTGAGCGTGAGATAATGGGAAATTTATTTCGTGAGATCTACTGTTTGAGTTGTTAATTGTATAGAAATATAATATTCCTGATTATTCAGCAGTTGATGATGTTGAAATTGTGTTGGTTGTCTGAAGAAGATGAAAATTTGAATTGTTTGTTTCACGCATTTTTTTGAAGTGTTTGTAAATAATAAGGGTAGGCTTAATCACCTGAAACTATGCATGAACTACGAAACTAGTCATAGAGAATTTATAATTGCTATATGGTAAGAAAGGATGGACCCAATTTAAAGGGGTTTTAGGTATATCATGATATGATACAGCCAACTAGGTATAAATGGGATTTGTTATGATGCGTAGCTATAAATTGTCAAGCTTGTGTGATCTCTATGAACTAAATCCCAATACAAGAATGGGGAGTAGATTGTGGATATTTTATGCAGGAATTTATGTTCAATGTTTCTCAACCAATGGAAACGAAGGTAACTTTTTTAATATTGATGCAATCCAACATTTAGCAATAAATCATTTTCAGGGGAAACCAATTCCTTGGAAACTTATTCCATGGAAACAAATTCCTAAATTTTTGAATTTCTAATCGATTATATGGGCTTTTTTCAAAACTCTCTTTTTACATAATATAATTATTTTACATGCAAGCGAATCAAATAAACCATTAATTAATTTTTTTTCGTTCATATTTATGTAGAACGTTAGTTTCAAATGGGATCAAGGTGGCCGGTGTTGACTTATATAGATAAGAAAAGGGGCATTGAGACGATTGAAAATCTAAGAGGATGTGAAAGCTACATTTTTACAAAGAGATAATCATGGCTTTGGAGCTTCTTCGTTCAATCACTTTTTGAACAAAGGGAAAGCTACATTGTTACATTGAGGAAATATCATTGTAATAATCATTCGAGGCTTTATTTTTGTTTCTTTTTCTATTGTGTTGAATTACTTGGCATTGCTTTCATTGATTATTGTGTGTTTTGAACGTTGTTTGATTGGGTTGTATTGGTTTGGATCTTTGAATGGTAAAATTCTAGCTAAAAATTGCATTGTTTTGTTGAAAGGATTGATTGATGAAATTGTGTGGTAGTTCGGTATATTATGAGCAGGTGAAAATTATATTTTTTTTATTAGTGTTAAGTCACTTTTAAGTTAGTGTTATGTCACTAACTTGTGACTTTTTTAAGTCACTTTTATGAACTTTTTATGACACTGCCTATTAAGTCACTCAAGTACAAACTTGAAAGTGACTTAAATGATCATTTAAGTCACTTTTTAAGAGACTTAAATGATCAAATTTCTTGTAGTGCACATGCATGGCACTTACAAAAGATTGGGAAACTTGGAAGACTTTTAAACTTAATATTGACTTTAAGCTTCACTTGACTAAATTCATAAGTCATTTTGTCTAATATTAAGAATAGGCAAAGGTTACCATATGGAAAAAGGGTGAATACCTTCCTTTGTAAAAAGAAAATTAAAAAAAAATTCACAAAGTGAGACCGCTGCCCTCCATAGAGATGCAAACCACCTTGAGCTAATTTAGCAAAAATTCCAAGTAAAAGATAAAGAAAAGTGCTTAGAATCGATAAAGTCATTAAGCTTTTGTTTTTGAAAGATTTCTCTCTTCCACTATTGATGAATAGAATTATTTGTGATTAAAAGTGATTATGTCAATATCCCATATGCATAGTGTGTTCAAATGGAAATGTGGAGCTAGTTTCTAAAAGAGATTATAAGCAATGAAGATCGTCATTCAAATGCTAACATTCCGAAAATTGTAATAGTAATGCCAAACACTTGAATCAATTCATGGAAATGCTTCAATTCTATTTCTCTAAGTTCAAACTTCGGATGTTTGTGTGTATCATCTCTGTAAACCCTCACAAGACACAACTCGTCCTCTAGGGGAACTTAGGAGTTCAAAGGCTTAATGCATGTGCTAAATGCATTTTCAGTTATTATACTTATCTATTTTTAATTTGCTTGCTAAGGGACTAGTAAGAGATAAGTCGAGGGGAGTTGATAAATGCATAATATTGTCATTCATACGCTCGTTTTCAGAGTTGTTTGACGCGTTTATTGCTCTAAAACCACTTGGTTTGCCAACTTATTTTGCAATTAGTCTCATAGTACTTTTGTATTTAACTTGCTTGAAAAGGCACATTTTAAAGGGCTTGTTTGGTAGGCAACTATTTTCCAACATTTTTAAAACTCAACCTTACTTTTACACTTCCCAAAACTTATTTCACTTTACTTTCTCTCTCTAAAAGAACTTTTAAAACACTATAACTTTAAATCCAAAAGTCAAAATTAGATAAAAAATATATATTTGAAACCTACTAGTCGAGAACTATAAAATAAGATCCATTGTGACTATTTTTTGAAAAAAAATTCTGAGATTTTTTAGTTGGTTGAAAAAAACTCAAACAAACCAAATTCACTTTTCAACATACTTTCAAATTCTACCAAACACCAAATTTTAAAATGTCAAATTAAAAACTCGACTCAAAACATCAACCAAACATCACCTTTGTATTTATTTTGGTGCCTTTAGATCTCAAGAAAAGAATATTCCAAGGAAAGCATGATCAACCAAGCAATTTTGGACCCTAAGGGAAAAGTCAACATGAAATTAAGGAGTTAGATCAATCTAGCTCATTTTAACATCAATCTAGAGTTGACAAAAAGCATGCAAGATCAATCTAGCTTTTTGCTAGATCAATCTTGGATTCAATCTCACGTTCTAGATCAATCTAGCTTTTAGCTAGATCAATCTAGGAATTATTTCCCAACACTTGGATCCATCAAACTTGCTTTATGTCACTTCCCCTTTTGGCTCCACAACCCATAGCTTGCTCGGAAGACTAAATGGTGGTTTAAATTCTCAATCTCAAGCAAGTTTGTACTTTAAACAAGGAAGGCTATTATCTTTGGGACAAAAGGGTATAATCTCTTTTGGACCTTTTTGTAGAGAGATGAGAAGAAGACAACACATCATGTATAAATAGATAGTCATCATTAGTGTAGAGGCTTCCTTTTTTGTTAGAGAATTTTCTAATATATTTGTCTTAAATATCAGTCTTTCTCTAGAGTTTGTATTCATTTTTATTCATTGAGAGAAATGGAAAACACTTCTATAATTCTTGTTTGTACATTTATTATGGAGTAAACTTCTTTGCTAAGGCTAAAAGATGAAGTATGCAATGCATTAATTATATAAGTTAATTCTCATTCCATTGTTAGTATTGTTAAATACTTGCTGAATCCTTCATCTTCTCCATTCAATCAACCATTCTGATAAACGCATAATATTGTCATTTTTAAACTCTTTCTCGGAGTCGCTTGGCGCGTTTGTTGCATTAATTCTGCCTAATTATCCACTTATCTCGAGATTAGTGCCTTGGCGAGTGTTGTATCTAACATGGCCCAAGTTGGTGTGTACTTTGTAGTATTCCATGTTTTTGTAGGATTGGAATGCAATGGCATTGCATGAGGTGATCAAGAGCGAACCTAGATAGCTTGCAAATGTGCTGAGTGAAAAGTTCCAGGCCCATGATCGATCATGGCTTGCAAAATTCTGGCAGAAGACTTTCATGATCGATCATGGGCAAAGCCATGATCGATCATGGCCTCGCGAGTGCACCAACTCCCTTTTGCTTTTAGCCTTATTTTGTGGAAGCTTGTTCCTAGATATTTTCCCTTGGATTATTTATTAATTTAAGTACTCTTTTAGCTAGCTTTTAGCCTAGGGGATCAAGGGATATAGAGATTATTGGATTTATCTAGTTATTTTACACTTCCAAGTTCTAGAGAGAAGGGAGAGCTCTTTAATTATTGTTCTTCATTTTCCATTGTAGGTGCTTAATTTGTAAGAATGATTTCTTCTTCTATAATATTTGTTCTTTCATTTATTATGGAGTAGTCTATTACTAAGGTTACGGAGGTGAATTTCGATATAATTTTCGGTGATTAATGGCTCAATCCATGTTTAAACTTTGATAAATGTTTGTGAATCCTTTGCTTCATAATATCCTCCATTCTTTCAAGCTTTCTAGGTATTTTCATATTAAGTTAAGACTTTATATGCCTTGTATATTTAGTTATTGGTTGTTAATGAACATACAACATATTTATATGGTTCTAGAAAGCTTGAAGTCTTTTTCCCTCATTCATGGAGTTTTTGTCCTTTTTGTAGAAATTATAAATAGTTCATAAAACTCCATAGATGGATTATAAATTTGTTTAGCTTATCTTTGATTCATTTTTTGATATATTGAGTGCTTCTTACACTATATGTGATACTTAGACTCTTTATTTTCTACCATAAGTGTTAAATGATGAGATGACAAATTTATCCCATAAACTTCATTTCGTTTCATTGTTAGGATTCACTTTCTAATTTTCATTCTTTAAATCATGAGATTACATACACTTGCTTTAAGTTAAATCTTTTAATGATGAGTTTGTCATATCTATCTCGAATTAGCTTCATCGGGAATGGGTTGCCTTGCTTCACACCCGTAGCTAAGAGGTAGGAATGATAACCTCATCTTTGGGGGAATGTCGTTTGTCTCTTTTTTGATATAGCTTCAACCCGGGAATGAGTCGCCTAGCATCGCACCCTTTGCTATATTGAGAGATACACCAACATTCCCCATATCTCGAGAAACCTTGTATTGTAATCTTTGTATGAGCTAGTGATCACCATCTCTTAAATCGTAACTAACCTCCACCTACCTTAGTGTTTTCTTATCAATTTTCACAACTGTTTTACATTTCCGTTGTTCTGTAATCAATCCAACTTACAAAATCTGAAAACCGTAAAATCCGTAATCCATTCCATTCCTTTTTGATAAACGCATAATATTGTCATGTTTAAGCTCTTTCCCGGAGTTACATGACGCGTTTGTTGCTTTAATTCTGCCTAATTATCCACGTATCTCGAGATTAGTGCCTTAGCGAGTGTTGTATCTAACATGGCCCATGTTGGTGTATATTTTGTAGTATTCCATGTTTTTGTAGGATTGGAATACAATGGCATTGCATAGATTGACCAAGAGTAAGCTTGGAGGCTTGCAAAGTGCTGAGTGAAGAAATTCCAGAACCATGATCGATCATGGGCATAACCATGATCGATCATAGGCATGTCCATGATCAATCATGGGCATAACCATGATCGATCATGGGCATAACCATGATTGAAAAGGCTCTTGTTCATTTTGTTCTTCATTTTCCCTTGTAAGTATTTTGATTTGTAAGAATGATTTCTTCATCTATAATATTTGTTTTTTTATTTATTATGGAGTAGTCTATTACTAAGGTTACGGAGGTTGATTGCGATATGATTTTTGGTGATTAATGGCTCAATCCACGTTTAAAGTTTGATAAATATTTGTGAATCCTCTTCTTTTTCATCATTTCTACCATTTTCAAGCTTTCTAGGTATTTTCATTTTAAGTTAAGACTTTATATGCCTTGTATATTTAGTTCTTGGTTGTTAATGAACATACAACATATTTATATGGTTCTAGAAAGCTTGTAGTCTTTTTCCCCCATTCATGAAGGTTTTGGCCTTTTTGTAGAGATTATAAATAGTTCATAAAACTTCATAGATGGATTATAAATTTGTTTAGCTTGTCTTTTATTCATTTATTGATATATTAAGTGCTTTTTACACTATAAGTGATACTTAGACTCTTTATTTTCTACCATAAGTGATAAATGATGAGATGACAAATTTATCCCATAAATTTCATTCCGTTTCATTGTTATGATTCATTTTCTAATTTTCATTCTTTAAATCATGAGATTACTACACTTGCTTTATGTTAAATGTTTTTATGATGAGTTTGTCATATCTATCTCGGATTAGCTTCATCGGGAATGGGTTGCCTTGCTTCACACCCGTAGCTAAGAGGTAGGAATGATAACCTTGTTTTTGGTGGAATGTCGGTTGTCTCTTTCTTGATATAGCTTCAATCCGGGAATGAGTCGCCTAGCGTCGCACCCTTTGCTATTGAGAGATACACCAACATTCCCCATACCCCGAGAAACCTTGTGTTGGAATCTTTGTATGAGCTAGTGATCACCGTCTCTTAAATTGTAACTAACCTCCACCTACCTTAGTGCTTTCTTATTAGTTTTCACAAACCGTTTTACATTTACGTTGTTTCACAACATATCCAACTTACAAAAATCAGAAAACCCTTTAATCCGTAATCCATTCCATTCCTTTTCACTTATCCCTGTGGTTCGACACTCGGACTTCCGAGACTATACTATAACTTGGCGTGCCTGCACTTGGGCTATATCAAAGCGCGTTATTTTAAATTGCGTTTGGCGCCGTTTCCAGGGATACGGCAAAAGGAGGATTGCGGGTTTTGTATAAAACCATTATGTAAGTATATCTCTTTTTAATTAATTTTTGCGAGTTTAATGGAGAGGGCCCATTTCATGGAATTCAAAGTCAATTGAAACCTCTCCACATTTTTTCCGTTCTCGTAACATTGAGGACAATGTTTGCTTCAAGTTGGGGGGTATGTGTTTCAATTGTATATTTCCATATGGGATTAGAACTTTTGTTCTAATTTTTTTTTGTGAAGTTTAAAAATTGATGAATGATTGAGTTTTTGTTCAAATGAAGACTATTGTTTCATTAGCATTTGGCATGAATTCTTTGATTCAGATAGGAATTTGAATGATAATCTAAATTGCCTTGCTCCACTTAGTCTCATATCCCGTTATATTCTCCTGTTCCACATGCTAGATTGCTTTGGTTGTTTCCAATTCGGTAATAACACTTAGATTTATTTTCATTGAGAGAAGAGGAATTTTTGTCCAAAAATGATGGAAGCTCTTTCGAAAAGATTCTCCAATGAGAGGACAAAAGCATAGCACTTTGATAACTTGGATGACTTTTATCATAATATTGACTTAAAGCTTCATTTGACTAAATTTTAAGTCTCTTTGTCTAATATTATGGATGGGTATAGGTTACCATATGGGAAAGGGTGAATAGCTTCCTTTGAGCTCCAATGATTGAGCAGTATTTTAAGAAATTTCATAAGTGAGACCGCTGCCCCCCATAGAGATGAAAACCGCCCTGATCTAATTTAGCAAAAATTTTCAAGAAAAGATAAAGAAAGTGCTTAGAATTGACAAATCTTGGAGCTTTTGTTTTTGAAAAAGTTATCTCTTCCTTCTTGAATGATTATGACTCTTTGTGTTTATATCGAATTGTTTGAATCAAAGTTTAGTATGTGAGCATTGGAGAATATGGGATTGTGTTCTAAAGGAGATAGGCGAATTAGATGATCATTCAAATATCCATCGTTCTGGAAAATTGATAGTAATGCCTCTTGCTTTGCAAATTGAAACTTGAATCTTCATTCTCATCGTTCATCATGATCAAACTTCTGATGTTTGTAGGTATCATTTCTGAAAACCTTCACGAGATGCAACTCGTCTTCTTTGGGAACTTAGAAGTTAACATCTTTTTGTATATCATATTATTTTTTTGTAATTATATATTTTTGTCTTGCTAAGGGACTAGCAAAAGATAAGTTGAGGGGAGTGACTATCCCTGTGGTTCAACACTCGGACTTCCGAGACTATACTATAACTTGGCGTGCCTGCACTTGGGCTCTATCAAAGCACGTTATTTAAGCGGCGTCACATTCATAAGCTAGTAAGATAATTTTCATATAATGATTTGACTTTGTATGTCTTGTATACATAGATCTCAAGCATTAATGAAAAGATGACACACTCATGTATTTCTTACTAGCCTATGTCTACTCCTTATATGATTGAGATACTTTACATTGCTAGGCATGTTTAGTCTTTGAATATTCATAGAAACACCATAAATTTGAGATTCCAATTCTTGAATTCTTTAATGATATGTTGAGTGCTTTCTACACTTTATGTAATTTTGAGACTCAATATTTTCTTAGTTATAGTATTGTTGATAAACGCATAATATTGTCATTAATATGCTCATTTTCGGAGTCGTTTGACGTGTTTAACTCTCTAAAACCATTCGGTTTACTAATTTATCCCGCGATTAGTCTCATAGCATATTTTGTATTTAACTTTGCTTGGAAAGGCATTTTGTGTTTATTTTGTTGACTTTATATCTCGAGAAATTTGTTGAGTAAAAGAAGAATGATCAACCGAGTAATTTTTGGCTTTTAAAGTAAAAAGTCAATGGAAAGTCAAATAGTTGGATCAATCAAGCTCATTCCTTGATCTATTAAGAGTTGACAAACAAGAGTTAGATCTATCTAGCTTTTTGCTAGATCAATCAAGGAATTTTTCCAATCACTTGGATCCATCTAGCTCAAGCCAAAATTAATCTAGATGGCTTGCTTTGTCTTTTATGTCACCTCCCCTATTTTTCTCATCTATCTCATAGCTAGCTTGGAGACTAAAAAAAATGGTTCAAATCTCTATCTCCAAGAATATTGTATTTTATGCAAAAGTGGCTATTTTTAAATGGACAAAAGGGATAGTTTCTCTTGGATCTTTAGTAGAGAGAGGAGAGGGAGACAACACACTCATCTACATATACAGTCTCCATTATTGTGTTGGAAGATGCTTAGACTCTTAAAATTTTAAACTCTTGGCATTATTTTTATTTTTATTTACTTGTCTTGAATGTTAATCTCTCTGTAGAATTTGTAATTTATTATCTTCATTGAATAGAAATGGAATACACTTCGATAATTCTTGTCTCTACATTTATTATGGAGTAAATTTCTTTGCTAAGGCTAAAAGATGAAGTTTGCAATGCATTAATTATGTAAGTTCATTTCTCATTCCATTGTTAGTATTGTTAAATACTTGTTGAATCCTTCATCTTCTCCATTTAATCAACCATTCATAAGCTAGTAAGATAATTTTCATAAGATGATTTGACTTTGTATGCCTTGTATACCTAGTGCTCAAGCATTAATGAAGAGATGATACACTTGTGTATTTCTTACTAGCCTATGTCCATTAATTATATGAATGAGATACTTTTCATTGCCAAGCATGACTAGTCTTTGATATTCATGGAAACACCATAAATTTGAGATTCCAATCCTTGAATGCTTTAATGATATGTTGACTGCTTTCTACACTTTATGTGATTTTGAGACTCAATATTTTCTTAGTTAAGGTGTTGCCAAAGAGGATCTCTTAAGTTTATGTCATAAACAACTCCACTAATCACTCTAAGGATTCAATTTGTATTTATCAAATATATTTATACCGGATGGTTTATCCTTCACCTAGACCTCCTAATCAAAGGAATGTTATGATTTATTGTGCTTAACTCTTTAAGTGGCCATTTTCATAACCAAGTCAATTGCCTAGGGGAAACTAACAATGAGTTACCAAATGCCTAGTTTAAATTTATGCCTTTTATTTTGGTGTATCTTAAATTTGTATCTTGGTTGAGCATTATATGGGAATGGGTGTCACTTGCTTAACACCCTTTGATTATAAGATACAAAGGAGAGATACACTTGTATTAAGTTTTGCTTACACCCTTTCTTTATATGGCATTTATATGGGAAAGAGTTACTTTTGCTTCACACCCTTTTGCTTAGAAAAGTGTAAGATACTTAACACTTAGGAATTGCATTGAGAACTTTGAATAAGATTGATTATACATAATGTTGCAAAGCGAATAAATTCTATAATGCCTTAGCATTTTCTCATCATTTGATACATCACGTTAAATTTTATTGCATAACTTTGACATCAACAATTAAAATCAACCAACCCACTTCTTTAAACAAAGCCTTGGACTCGTAATCCCTTCATCGTCTTTCCAACTATCGTTGTGGTTCGACACTTAAACTTACCAAGTATTATAACTTGACAACCTACACTTGAGTTCCTAAGTGTGGAAGTATTTTCGGCCACGTCAAGTTTTTACAAGGAGGATCTCTTAAGTTTATGCCATAATCAATTCCACTAATCACCTCAAGGATTCAATTTGTATTTATCAAATGTGTCTACACCGGATGATTTAATCTCCACCTAGACCTCCCAATCTTAGACAAATGAAATCTTATGATTTATTGAGCTAAACTTTTTAGTTGGCCATTTTCATAATCAAGTCAATTGCCTCGGGGAAACTAACAATGAATTCTCAATGCCTAGTTTAAATTTATGCCATTTTCTTTTTGTGTATCTCACGTTTATATCTTGGTAGAACATTATATGGGAATGGGTTGCACTTGCTTCACACCCTTTGTTACAAGATAAAAATAAGAGATACATTTGTGTTGAGTTTTATTTACACATTTATATGGCATTTATATGGGAAAGAGTTGCTTTTACTTCACACCGTTTTGCTTAGAAAAGTGTAAGGAACTCAACACTTAGGAATTGCATTGAGAACTTTGAATGAGATTGATCTTACATAACATTGCAAAGCAAATGAATTCTATAATGCCTTAGCCTTTTTTTATCAATTGATGCAACACTTTAATTTTTATTGTAAGACTTTAAAATAAACAACTAAAATCAATCATCAAATCCGCTTAACAAAACCTTGCACTCATAATCATCACATCGTCTTTCCGACTATCCTTGTGGTTCAACACTTAGACTTACCACGTATTAAAACTTGACAACCTACACTTGGGTTCCTAATCATGGAAGTATTTTTTGGAGCGTTAGGAATGCATTTAATTATCATATTCAATTATATTATTATTCGGATGGTTGGTTCGGATTGGATCCAAAATTCCAAAATCAAAATGAAATTAGATTGCATGCAGATGGTTTAAAGATCATGAATAAATTTTAACATCAAAATATAGTTTTTAACTTCATTTCTCTATGTTATTACTAAGCCCCAACTATCTAAACTTTCTGCCCCTTCGCCAATGATTATAAAAGATATATGATATTGTTTGTGCATTAAATTTTCAAAAAGCTAAAAATGTTATGATCAATATAGATGATCAAATCCAATCAATGAAAAAGAAATTATCACAATACAATGTCTAGGATCAAAAGGCCATTGTGACATGTAACTATAGAGTTCCGGACAACCTTTGTAAAGGATATGAAGGCGCGTACACTCCTAGAGTTGTATCAATTGGTCCAATCCACCATGGTAAACTACACCTTTAAGTAATGGAACGATCCAAATGGAAGTTTCTAGGTGGGTACCTGGAAAGGTCGTCCTCAATTTGTTTTTGATGATTTAACTCGGGTGGCAATATATATGGAAGAGGAGGCTCGTATGTCTTACCCAGAGGGCTTTGATAATATTAGTAGTCAAGAGTTCTCAGAGATGATTATTTTGGACTTCATATTTTTTATTAAATTCTTCTTCAAAAATATTGCTCAAAAAAAAATTGCGGTGATGAACAGAAGATGCCGTTCACAAAAAAGGTAATTGATAATATAATACACGAGACAATATTACTTGAGAATCAATTTCCACAGAAACTTATGACACGCATGTTTTGAATGTTATATAAGGAGGATAATTTAGATGACGTATTTCTCAAATACTTAAGGAATACTTACGTTATGACATCGCTTAATGTAAGTCCAAATGATTGGAATAGTGCAACAAATATGGTTGATTTCATTACAAACTGTCTTGATGGTGATACCGAAAGTACTTTTGATGATAAAATTTTGTGGATGCATATTCGAAGGACTCGTGGTGCCACAGAACTACAAGAGGCCGGGGTTATGTTTTCAAAGGTGGTCAACCGGAATTTTTATTGGATGTAAAATTTGTCAACAGCGTATCAAAAACTCCAGTATTAGGAGAATTGCTACGGGATTTCAGTAATAAGTGGCTATATCCTACTAATGGCAACCCTTACACAGAGTCCCAAAGACGTGGTTCTGCTCTCAAATTTAGGTATTATAGAACATCCTTTTCTTGATGACGAAGAAGTAAGTCGCCTTCTTAGGAGAATTGCTACGGGATTTCTAATTGTTCCCAATCAATGCTATTTTAGCTTTGTTTCTGCGCAGATGTATGCTTATAGTAGAAACCACTGGCACCAATGGAAATGATCCTGGTTTAAATGGAGGTGTATGTTGAGAGATGATTACTTCAGCAATCCATGGAGTATCATTTCTTTTATTGCTGCATTTATATTGCTTGTTCTCACGGTCATACAAACTGCATATACTATCATGCAAAAATAGGTTGGAAGTTGCTCGTGATTATATGACAGCAATTGTTGATTTTACCTCAATGTAATTAAAAATGTTTTTTATTTTCTCTGTTTGTCAATTATGTACGTGTGAAATGAGTTTCTCTTATCTGGGATTGAGGGTTGCTTTGTTATTATAATTGAGGAAGAGACTTTTTTTTGAAAATAGAGGATTTAATTTATCTTCCAGCAAAGCATCCAAAATAAAAGGAGGAGGGGACATCACCCAAACCTCAATTAAGGAACAGACTTAAACCTTCCTTTAATGAAAAAAAAATGTCTCCCTAATTAATGAAATAAAAAAGTTTGTTGTTTAGTTATCCTTGTAATGCTTGGACCTTTTCCTTCCGTTAATCTTTAATTTATTGTAATGTTATATTATTTGATTTCCCTTGTTAAATTTATTGAGGGTATGGCTATATATTAGCACTTCAAATGAATTCTCCAACATTCCAAAGTAATCTTTGGGAACATTTTTCTTATATGTTTACAGATACTTTATTATATATATATATATATATATTTATGAATTTTGGAGTGTTAAAGAACTTATGTGAAGTGCGAATGGCCATAACTTTTTCATCAATTACTAATTTGAGTGTTAGTGTTATACCGATCCAAAATCTTTTTTTTTTATGTCAAAACAAATCCATTTTACCCTCACTATCCCCTTCCGGAAGGTCAAACATCGGATCAATCTACACATCGCTTGTACATTTTATTTTTATAAATAAAAATAAGATGTACGACTCACAATGTCTTTAATAAATATCCTAATTCCAAGCTTCGAAATTCTTGTTGGAGAAAAAATTGGTCCAGGTAATCCAAAAGCTTGGAAGTTTTGCTCCGATTTTAAAGTTTGAATTACATAAGACTATTTCAGGTAATCCTATAAACATATCTCTCTTTATTACTTCTCGTTTCAAAAATTACTATAAAACAATTCTAGTGATGGGTGTATTCATGACCTTGATTGACCCTGTGAAGTTGGCCTAGTGGTTCACTAGGTCCATGTGAGAGATGATCTATTTAGCAGGAAATTCCGTATTCGAATTTCTACTGGTGCAATTGCTCACAAAATAAGAAAAACGAAGACCTCGACCTTAAGCATGAATAATACATTTAATTACTACTGGACCAAAAGTTAATATATGTTTTTAACGCAATTTTTTTAAAAAAATATTATGTTACACACATAAAGTGTGCTTCTTATATAAATATAAACAACTTTAACCAATGGAATATATAAATAGATAACTTTACTCATATCATATACTTAGCCCATTTCCCAAACATAAGAATAGCATTTGTCATTGGCTTCATGTAACTAAAGGCATAAAGTATAATGCCTTATTTCTTGAAATGAAAGTTAATAATAAAATATTTTTCTTCCAACTTCAATATAAAGGGGGAATTCTCTTTTGGTAAGATCTTCATATTTGGAAGGGGATAGCATATATATAGAATAAAGAAAGAAGCTCTTGACAAAGTGAAGTGAACTGAGGCACAGGTACCATTATTCTGTATAGTGAATAAAAATTTATGGCTTATATTTGATAGCTAGTGCAAATTTAATTCGAGTAGGATGCATGTTACTGATCGATTTAATTCTTTTACATAGTATAATCTATATTTTATAATAATAAAATGGAGGAAGTACTTTTATTAATGATATCATTTATATCTATCTATTTATCTATCTATCTATCTATACTTATCTATGCTATAATTGATGAAGTACCTCCATTAATAATATCATTTATATTAATTAGTACATGTTAACATTTTTCAAATGTTATCTTACTACCCCTTTTATATGGGGAAGAGAAGTGACAAAAATACTAAAAGTACTAGAAAAATGAAAGTATGCCGACTAATGAAAGATCTCCAAAATATTTAATACCAGGATCATTCAAGACTTGATGGAAGTTAATTATCAATTTCCGAACTAAAGTTATAATAAAAACAGTTATTATATAAAAGGCAAAATTTTGCCATTTTAGTGGCTTAAATGACTACGGCCAGGTTGCCGGAAAATAATGTAGCTCATTATATAGCTATGGCTTTTTTTTTTTTTGTTTGTGTCCATTCTGATCAAACTAACCTGAACTTATGTCATTCAATTAGGACTCTGTCGCCGATAATAGAAGTAGAAGTGAGAATTAGGAACATTAAAATAAATCAATTGGTCAACTAGATGTCACTTAAGATATGTAGGACCAATTAACTGCATATCCAATTCTTTTAATTGTGTTCAATAGAATAGGGTGACCATATTGCAAAGTCATATTGCTTCGACAATTTGTACTGTATGTTTTTAAAGTTGTACATTACTTTGAGAAGAATGTCACTCTTAAAATATTGTATTTTATTTTGACTTTGTTAGATTTATATTATTGATTTTTTGGAAGGGATGGCCTTATTATGTATACACAACAACGAGCACTATAAACAGCGGCGGAGCCACAACGAGGCTTATGGAAACTCAAGTTTTTACTTGAATTTTAAAAAATTATTGGATCAGTTTTCAGCTTTAAGGGTCTCAGAAACTGATCCATACCAAACTGATCCATTTTGTAAGTTTAATTTAAAAGTTGACAGATGTTAAATTATAATTGAAGGTCAACGCCGTTAGGAATAACAAGCCTGTGTAGTTGATTTAGAAGTATTAGTCTCCCTCTCTCAAAGCATTAGTTTCTGCATTTCTTGTATTTAACTTTGAATCACTGTGCCCGGTATTTTTTTTTTAAGTTAACTTATAAATCTGTTAAATAACGGGAATGGTTTTTGAATGGTTAATAGTACTTTTGGTAATTAAAGATTACTGCCTAGTATTATATGTATATATTGGTTTACCACGAGGTATTCCCATACCACATTAAATATGAGATTAATTCCTCTCAATTAATAATGAATATTATTCTTCCAACTTCAATATAAAGGAGGAATTCTCTTTGGTGAGATGTTGATATTTGGAAGCGGATAGCATAAAGAAAGCAGCTCTTGACAAAGTGAAGTGAACTGAGGCACAGGTACTATTATTGTGCATAGTGAATAAAATTTTATGGCTCATACTTGATAGTGCAAATTTAAATTGAGTGGGATGCATGTTACTGATCTAATTATTTTATACAGTATAATATATTTATATAACACTCTCACTTCTTTTTGGTTAAAAAATAAAAAGTAACTTGGCATTGTTGAGACATAACCACAGTACTTTCAAAACTGAAAAAAATATTTATCATACATATGTTAGTAGTGATGTAATTAATTATCACATAAAATATAAATTTATAACTAAAAAAAATATATTAAAAGTAGAGTTCCAAATTAAAAACATGTTCAGTAACATTAGTGGGGCTTGATTAACTCTAAGTAATATTTTTTTTATTACAATAATAATAACATGACATTTTTTTTTATAAAATCTTAAATATTTATTTCATAAATAGATGTACAAAAATCATAAATTACGAAAATCATATGCGAGCTTTTTTATCTTGAAACATTGAAATAAGCTTTCATTTTTGATATTTTTTAGTATCTTTCCCTGTGATTAGAGGTTTTTCTCATATCTATATAAAATCACGCATTTTTCATATTATGTAATGCATTTTGCACCTAAAAGCTCATAAAAATTTGAGGAAACTTATAAGATACCCCAAAAATACATATATTTTATGCTGTTGTCTTGAGGTATAAAATTAGTTTCTTGTTTGAATTAGACTTAATAAATTTTGATTCAATAATCAAGTTCATTTTTTTCTCATTATAACATGATGACAAAAGAAAGTATTTTACCAATTTAAGTGTATAAATAATGAAAAACATTACAAATGGAAAATAATGCTTTCCTTTTCTAATTATAATCAGATATCGTACTTGTAAATGTTTTGCAAACCAGAACTTGTAGTTTTTACATTCACACAAAGGTCCATATAAAAATATAAAATCCTACACCTACTATAAAATTTTTGCAAATCCTAAGTGTGGGCCCATGCCCTCTTTGCCCTTGAGTAGCATATCATGCTCTAAAATAACACTGATCGTTACGATAATTGTAAAGGAGTCAAAGTTATAAACAAAGGACATAACTATCATTGTAAACCTACAAAAGAGAACAAAAAATTATATTCAATCCAAACCAACTAAACTGACATATCCAATCCAAGTCAAGTCCTTACTGGAATTTTAAAAAATAATATATGTATATCTATTACTGTATTAGGGTGTTTGGATCCAATCCAAGCCAGCTAAACTGACATATCCAATTCAATTTTACTTGATTCATGCAGGTTATGTCAAATTAGCTTTGATCCACGTATTGAAAAACCAAACTTATTGGATTGGTTTTGGCTTTATTAAGGGTCATAAAAATTGATCCAAACCAAACTGAACTATTTTGCATGTTTAATTTAAGGGCTTGTGTGGTTCAAATCTTAAATCATTCCCGGAATGCTATATTCGACTCTAGAGGGATTACGATGTTTGGCTTGGGTTTTGGGTTAGGAATGTATCATTCCAGGAATGGTGTATTCCTTTTCAAAGTTCT
This sequence comes from Lonicera japonica, assembly GCA_021464415.1. Lineage (NCBI taxonomy): Eukaryota > Viridiplantae > Streptophyta > Magnoliopsida > Dipsacales > Caprifoliaceae > Lonicera > Lonicera japonica. The sequence continues at coordinate 77,127 of JAKCWG010000574.1, read as the reverse complement.
CCCTCTTAAATAGAAGGGAATAGATGATTACTCTAAGTATTCTTTTTTAGATTTTCTCCTAATATTTCCTCCTAAGACCAAAATATTGCTTTTACTCACCAAGACAAAAAAAAAATATTCATTTATATTATTTTTAAAAGATTTTTTTTGTTCTTGAGCATTTTCTTTCTATTATTTTTCTACACATGACTTTCACATTTTTTAACAATAAAAACTTAAATTTTATCTTTGTAAATTTTTTAAGACCTGTTTTTTAATTTTGTAAAATGAAGAACATTTTGGTAACTAACAAGTATTTCATTCCTATTATCGTTTGAACCAAACATAAAGACGTAATTCAACGTTTCAGGAAAGAAGAATTCATGTCCAAAAAAAACATTGGCAATGCATCCTAAATCCCAGAAGAAAAGTTTTTTAGAAATCTAAGATGGTCATTCAATTCCCAAAACTCTAACCTAACAAACACGTGTTAAATTATAAGGTCAACACCATGAGGAATAACAAGGTTGTGTAGTTGATTTAGAAGTATTAGCCCCCCTCTTTGAAAGAAGCTGACTTTAAATTTATATCTTATATATATATATAATATCTGAAAGTATAAATTTTTACATTTTCTTATATGTAACTTTGAATCTATAGCTATGTTCGTTTTAATTTTTTTTCTTTTCAAGTTAACTTATAAATTTATTAAGAGGCAATTGGGCATAAGGGCACACTCCAATAACAATATAATTACAAAGGCCCATTATAAATTAGCATTACAAATTAAGAACAATATATGAAAAAGACACTAATGCCCCTTCCTTCTTTAATTAATAACACATTAAAGCTAATATATATATATATAACTTCTCACATATCCAAAAAACAGTTGCAACCAAATCCCAATAAAAAAATTTCAAAATCCACAACGATCGATCATCAAAACCACAGAGATGACGCAACAAATCATTCCGACAATCAATTCCGATTCATTATCCAAGTATTCATTCAAAAAAACTACAACCGTTCCTGATTAATATATTTGTTTGACTGTGAAATTTACATATATATCTATATTATAAAACAAGGATTTTTTGCAATAAAATAATAAATCAATCCAACGTCTCATATTAATTTGTAATGGTGTTAACACTTTTAGACCATTAGATCATTTTTATACCTCACAACAAGATGTCAAATCAACTTAACATTTACTCACACACTAAATATATACACAAATATAACTCTTATATCTCTCTACTTTTTTACAACATTTCTCTCTCATCAAATTTTCAAAAAAAATTTAAATGCCATAACTTTAAATTTACAAATTCAACTTTAATAAAATTTATATATTTGAAATATGTTCATCAACATCTACAAAACAAGATCCATTGTGATTATTAAATTATGTATAAAAAAATTCAAGAAAAAGTTATAAAACATTTCAAATATAATGGCATATAAAACTTATAAAACATTACAAATATAATAGTTATTGAAAATATACATTTCTCTCTCATCAAATTTACAAATCCATTAGTTATTGAAAATATTACACAATGAATAAAAGATACTGAAATAAAATTAAAAATAAATGTCCAACCTACCTCGAGTATGGGGTGAAATTTTTTTATATTAGTGTCCAACTTACCTCAAATGTAATATTTTTTTCTTTTAAATATACTAATAACACTTTTACAATATGAAAGGATCGAAGCAATTTTAGGGCGATAATTTTTTATATTACAATTCGATCTGCCTTTAATATAATATTTTTTTTCTCTTTTAAATACACTCATAACATCATTCATTATAAAACGCTCGATGCGATTTCAGGTATAATTGGACAAGTAAGACAATCATACACATCTTCAATCATAAGTAATATACAATCATACACATCTTCAATCCTCACATTTTTTACGTAATTATATTTTTTCTAATTATTTTTTTTATTCTTTTTATCGTGCCGGACGGCACGGGTATACCCTAGTATATATATATTGCTTCCATTAATCATATTTCTTTGCCTGAATCAATTAAAAACATTCATATCAGCTCCTAATTTGTTTCTAGCACCACCAGATTACTTGTCATTATGTATCACTTTCTACTGGTGCTAAATGGATTTTAGCAATATCAGATTGCTTGTTATTGTGTTAAAAACTGATACTAAATTGCTTTTACACCTTCTAGTGCTAAAATAGATTTAGCACCACAGGAGAACTAAAACATATAGTGCTAAAATAGCTTAGTACCCATTCAATGGTACACAACAGAGGTGCTAAAACATATTTAGCACCATAGGGGAACTAAAACATAAGGCGCTAAAATAGTTTAGCACTCATTCAATGGTACACATCAAGATGCTAAAACAGATTTAGAATCACAGGGAAACTAAAACATAAGGTGCTAAAATAGTTTAGCACCACAGGGGAACTAAAACATAAGGTGCTAAAACAATTTAGTACCCATCCAATGGTACACAACAGAGGTGCTAAAACAGATTTAACACCACAAGGGAACTAAAATATAAGGTGCTAAAACAGTTTAGCACTCATCCAATGGTACACATCAAGGTGCCAAAATAGATTTAACATTACAGGGAAACTAAAACATAAGGTGTTAAAACAGTTTAGCACCACATGGGAACTAAAACTTAAGGTGCTAAAACAGTTTAGCACCTATCCAATGGTACACAACAAAGGTGTTAAAACAAATTTAGCACCACAGGGGAGTTAAAACATAAGGTGCTAAAATAGTTTAGCACCCCATCCAAAGTCCAAACTACTAGAATTTTCAACAAAATCTGTTTAAAATTTTGAATACATCAACACATTTGAATACATGAACACAAAATCTCACAACAAAAAATGTTCAAAACACATGAAAAACCTAACCATATGCAGAAATGTGATTTCAACTTAAACATCAGATGGCGCTAAAACAGTTTTAGCACCAAAATGTCTAAACTAGAATGGTGCTAAAACCATTTTAGCACCACATGGGAACTAAACCATAAGCTGCTAAAACCGTTTAGAACCCCCATCCAATGGTACACATCAAGGTAGTAAAACCGTTTTAGCATTTTAGCACCATTTTTTGAGCAAGAGTAAACAATCAGATGGTGCTAAAATAGTTTTAGCACCAAAATGTACAAAACTATAATGGTGCTAAAACCGTTTTAGCACCACAGGGGAAGCAAAACATAAAGTGATAAAACAATTTAGCACCCCATCCAATGGTACACATTAAGGTGCTAAAACTGTTTTAGCGTTTTAGCACCATTTCTATAAAAACAGAAAAAACAGATTTAGCACTATTTTTTGACTAAGAGTAAACAATCAGATGGTGCTAAAACCGTTTTAGCACCACAGGGGAACTAAAATATAAGGTGCTAAAACAGTTTAGCACCCCATCCAAAAGTCCCAAACAACTAGAATGTTCAACTTAAAAATCTATGCAACACATAAATACAAAATAACTTAGTATATTCGATTCAACGCATGAACAATGAACAAAAGAATGAAGTTGTACCTTGAATAAAATGAAGAATAAACTGAGATATAAAACACCAAGAAACAGAGTAAAACGAACAATAAACCGAGATCATCGACATAAATTACAGAGATAAAAAAAATTAATCGTATGGATATATATGAAAATTTGATCGTGCTAGTCATGTAACATCAAACGTTTCGGTAGTGCAAAGGTTTAGGAGAGGTTTTACAGGGGTAGTTTCATACATGAAAATTTGTCATTATCCTTAAAATAAATCACAATTACGAAAAGTGTCCTTAATTTCTAATCAAATTACGAAATTAGTCCTATTTATATTTGTTAAACATGACTTCATCCTTAAAGATCTAAAACATTACGGAGTGAGGTCTTATAACCCTTTTTCTCATTTATTAAATAAACGGTAATGGTTTTTGAATGGTTAATAAGGCCTAGTATTAAATATATATATTTTGGTTTACCACGAGGTGTTCCCACGCCACATTGGATGTGAGACTAATTCCCCTTGCAGATCTAAGTATGCCGCAGGTCCATAGGGAATTGTATTCCAAATTTCCAATATAAATATATATATATATCTTATTGTTTGATTTTCATGTAATTATCATATTCAATTAGATTGGATTATTCAGATGGTTGGTTTCGATTGGATTCCAAATTCCAGAATTTAAATCAGATTGAATTGGATGTGGATTGTTTAAAAATGACTCGATTGAAACTGATAAATACCCTTGTGTATATATATATATATATATATGTGCATGCATACATTGTTAGTGTTTGATATTTCAATGGTTACTCATTAATTAAGTGGTCGTTAATGCTACATCGAATTATGTTACCTTTTCCCTTAATTATTTCTTTGGCTAAAGTATTAGAATGCTAGTAAACAAGTTAACATTACCACTACAATTTCCATTTTTAAATTTAAATATTTTATTTTATTTTCTATAGAGTAATAAGCTTGTCATATATTCGATTTATTTTTTTCCCCTCTAGTCTTGCCCTATATCATGAATAAATTTTAACATCAAAATATAATTTTTAACTTCATTTCTATTTGTGATAACTAAGCCCTAGCTATCAAAATTTTTTGCCCCTTCCCCAATAATTATAAAGATATATAATATTGTTTGCGCATATAATTTTCAGTTGAAATTAACTAATGGCCATCATGGAAGGAAACTCAGAGTCAAGCCACCAGCCCAAAGCTGAAAATGTTAAGATCATTATAAACGATCAATTCCAATTAATGAAAAACAATTTCTCACAGTACATTGTTGAGGTTCAAAAGCCTGTTGTCGCATTTAATTATAGAGTTCCTGACAACCTTCGCAAGGGACATGAAGATGCGCACACTCCAAGAGTTGTATCAATTGGTCCAATCCACTTTGGTAAACCACACCTTCAAGCAATGGAAAGATCCAAACGAATGTTCCTTGCTTGGTACTTGGAAAGTTCCTCAGCACTTAGTTTGGATGACATGGTTTAGGTGGCAATAGATATTGAAGAGGAGGCTCGTATGTCTTACCTAGAGGAGTTTGATAATATTAGCAGTCGAGAGTTCTCGAAAATGATTATCTTGGACTTCATCTTTCTGATTGAATTCTTCTTCAAATTTGCTACTCACAATAAACAAACGCTACCATTTACAGATACGATAATCGCTGATATAATTACTGACACGATATTACTTGAGAATCAATTTCCACAAAAGCTTGTTATGCGTTTGTTTCACCTATTGTATATGGAGCATAATTTAGGTGATCTAATTCTCAAATACTTTTGGCATACCAATTTAGTGAAACCGCTTAATGCAAGTCCAGATGATTGGAGTGGTGCGACTGATATGCTTGATTTCTTAGTGATGTGTCACGTTGGAAAAATCGAAGATACTACCCATGGTGAAATTCAACGAATGCGGCTTGGAAGGACTCGCAGTGCAACAGAGCTACGAGAGGTCGGGGTTAAGTTTTCAAAGGCGGATGATGCGGCCTTTTTATTGGATGTAAAATTTGTTAGCGGAGTATTGAAAATGCCAGTAATAAAAATTACTAAGGGTTTCGAAACTCGCTTTCAAAGTATGATTACATGTGAACAATCCAGGCGTGATAAACCTAAAAAAGTAAGTGGCTATATCATAATGATGATCAACCTTATAAGAAGTCCCAAAGACGTGATCCTGCTCTCAAAATGTGGTATTCTAGAACATCCTCGTCATGACTATAAGCAAGTGATATGCCTTTTTAAAAATGTTGCTGAAGAAGTTACAATTGATAAAAGTAAGTGCTATTTTTGGGGTCTTTATATGAAAATGGATGCGTATAGTAGAAACAACTGCCACCGATGGAAAGGATCCTGGTTCAAATGGATGCGTATATTGAGAGAGGATTACTTTAGCAGTCCGTGGAGTATCATTTCTTTTATTGCTGCATTTATATTGCTCATTCTCACTGCCATACAAACTGCATATACTATCAAGCAAAAATAGGTTCGAAGCTGCTTGTAGTCATATGACAACAATTGAGGATTTCAGCTCTATGTAATTAATGAGCTTTTTTTATTTTCTCTGTTTGACAATTATTGTATGTGCATGTAAAATAAGTATCTCTTATCTAGGATAGAGGGTTGCTTTGTTATTACAATAAAGGAATAGATTTAAACCTTCCTTTAATTAGAAAAAAAAGTCTAAAGAAATAAAGTGGTTCTTTATATTTTTAACCTTGTAATGTTTGGAAGTTTCCTTCCATCAATCTTTAATTTATTGTATTGTTAATTTCATTGCCCTTTTTAAATTTATCGTAGGTATGGCTATATTTTAGCAATTCAAATGAATTCTCCAATATTCTAATGTAATATTTATGGAGAATTTCTCAATCCATATTTAAAGTTTGTTAATAATTGTGAATCATTTTTCCTCTTCAAATCCTTCATTCTTCAAGCTTTCTGGGTATTTTCATTTAAAGATTAGAATTTACGTGCCTTGTATGCTTAGTTCTTGTGTATGAATGATAATACAACATGCTTGTATGGTTCTAGAAAGCTTGTAGTAATTTCCCCCCATCTATGGACCTTTTTCCTCTTTGTAGAGATTATGAAGAGTTTTTAAAACTTCATAGATGATTTATAAATTTGTTAATCTAATCTTTTGATTCACTTAATGATATTTGAGTGCTTTATACACTTTACGTGATATTTAGACTCGTTATTGTCTTTCTTATGTGATGATCGACTAGTTCATGAATTTATTCCATAAACTTCATTTCGTTTTATTTTAATGATCCGCTATCTAATTTTCATTCTTTTAATCCATGAGATTTCACATACATGTTTAATATAAAACCTTTTTACGATGAGTTTATCATCTCTTCCTTGGATTAGCTTTATTGGGAATGGGTTGCCTTGTTTCACACCCGTAGCTAAGACATAGATAGGATAACTTCATTTTTGGTGGAATTTAATTGTATTCTTTCTTGATATAGCTTCAACCCAGGAATGAGCTGCCTAGCTTCACACCCTTTGCTATTGAGAGATATGACAACATTCCCCATTCTCGAGAATATTGTATTGAAATCTATGTATGAGATTGCAAATGCCATTTATTATATCGCGAGAAACTTCCACTCACCTTAGTGTTTTCTTAACACTTTTCACAACTGATTTACATTAACGTTTTTTCACAATCAATCCTTCATAAAATTCAAGAAAAATCGTAAAATATGTAATCCATTCCATTCCTTTTAAACTATCCATGTGGATCGATACTCAGATTTTCGAGACTATATTACAACTTGACGTGCCTGCACTTGGGCTAACGTAACACGATATTTTATCGGCGTCAATGTATTGGCGCCGTTGCAGGGGATACGGCAAAAGGAGGATTACAGGTTTTGTATAAAACCATTCTGTAAGTATTTCTTTTTGTTTAATTGATTTATTTTGCGCTCTTATTTTTGTTTTATTTTGTAGATTTTTTGAGGAGCTATTCGAATAATTTTTCCAAGCCCATGCAAGGGCAATTGTAATGCCTTTTGCTTTGCAAATTGAAACTTGAAATCTTCATTCTCATTGTTCATCATGATCAAACTTCTAATGTTTGTAGGTATCATTCCTGAAAACCTTCACGAGATGCAACTCGTCTTCTAAGGAAACTCAGAAGTTAACAACTTTTTGTATAGCGTAGTGCTTTTGTAATTATTATAATTTTTGTCTTGCTAAGGGACTAGCAAGAGATAAGTTGAGGGGAGTTGATAAGCGCATAATATTGTCATGCATAAGCTCTTTTTAGGAGCTTATATTGTAGGTTTTAGTTAGTTTAAATAAGTGATTTCATCTGTGAATGAATGATATACATGTTTTTTATGCAATGTATTGGTTCTAAGTTTTTATGTCTCATTTTTTAGGGATCTTGATAAAGGCATTATAGGCGTGGTTTATTATAATGGTTGTTCCTTTGGAAATCAATTCGAATGTTTCTTGGTATGAGTGTTGAAGAACCAAAACGTTTGGCTAGAATGCTTTTCATGATTATTGCCTTTGACATTTGAGGAATAACTTCAGTTCTTGTTTTCCATCGAAATATAAAAAACGAAAATTAGCTTTGAGTTTGTTTACTAGTTGTGCATATGCTCATTCGCTTGACAAGTTTCAAAATGCGTATGATGACCTTAAGATACTTGCGAAGAATGTTACGAAAGATTTCTTTAGGGGTGCATCACTTGATTATTGGGTTAATGCATTTTTTTTGGAAATAAGATATGGTGTTATGTGTTCTAATATGGCCAAAAGTTATAAATCATGGGTTGCAAATGAATGAAATTTTCCTATAATAACAATGCTAGATGAAATTCGTGTGAAAATAATTAAGCAAATGTAAGATAAACGTGAAATGTCGAGGAATTGGAAAACTATCTTGTGTCTGGAGCTTGAAAAATGGTAGAAGGATAAGGTTAATGGGAATCCAACATGGAGGGTTGTCAAATCATCTGAGTTCGTCCTTGAAGTTATAGATGAAAAGTCTTATCGCATAGATCTTTCAACATGGGAGTGTGGTTGTAATTCATGGCGGATTGATGGCTTTCCATGTTCACATGCCGTTTTGTGTATTTTGGCAGAAAGGAAGGTTGTTTATGACTATTTCAATCCTTGCTTCTTTACGTGTAACTTTCAGAGCTCTTATGCTCATGCAATTTACTCGATGCCAACTTCTGATCATCCTATTAATGTCTTGGATGTATTGAAAATTTTACCTCTTGATTGTAAAACCCAACCCGATCGTCCTAAAAAGAATCGAATTGAGAGCATCGGTTTAAATACAAAGAAGAAATGGAAGTGTGGAAGGTATAACCGTTATGCATATCACAACAACAAGACATGAAATGCACCTATTGTTTAGATTTTACTGCGGCATAATATAGTTACATTTAGTGAATATTTTGGAATTAAAATTCTTGGTATGATGGTATTTGAGAATTTTTTTGGATTCATTTAGTTTTAATTTTAAAAGAATGCAATGTTGATTTTGATATATGAATGAAGATGTTTTTCTATTTTTGTGAAATAAATAATATCAAGACATTGTTATTCTTTGCAAGTTGTTTATTTGAATGCGAATGACTTTGATTATCTATGCTAAATCGCACTCGAATTTACTGCAAAAGGGTTTTTGCACTGAATTCTTTTGAAAATGGCTTGCAGATTTACTACAAAATTGTTTTTACACTGAATTATTTATGATAAGTGCATATGGATTTAGTGCAAAATTGTTTTTGCACTGAATTCATTTTGACAAGTTGCACTCGCATTTAGTGCAAAATTGTTTTTGCACTGAATTCATTATGACAAGTTGCACTCGTATTTAGTGCAAAATCGTTTTTGCACTGAATTGTCTATGGGAATTACACGCGGATTCAGTGCAAAAGTGTTTTTGCACTGAATTGTCTATAGGAATTACATGCGGTATTTCTGGAAATTGCACATGATTAAGATGGATTGGAGATCGAGCAGTGTAAATCGAGTGAGAAGAGTGGGAGTTATAGGAAGGATGGCACGATTGTAATTATGTGAACATGAAAGGGTTATTTCTTATTTTGGCTTAGTTTTACTATGAACACATGTCATAGTTATATTGATTGTCCTTATTTTACAACAAAAAAGTAAGGTGTCCTCTCTATGATTTTAATTATAGAAGAAGCCTTTTAGACCAATTGCCTCTAATTTTACTATATATATATATTATGTTAGCTTGACCGGCATGCAATATGGCCATATGGGTATATTTAAGCATAATTTGTTGGATTATTTTTTTAATTAATTCTAGATGGGACCACATATGTAAATTGTTTACGTGTGTGTCATCATTTATAATCCTAACCCGAAGTGATCTAATTAAGGTTTTAAGTAGGCTTCGGGGTATATTTGTCATGGAATTAATGTGTAGATACCTATGGACAATTTCTAATTCTATGAGGGGTAAAATTAGAAATAGTGGAAGTTGGCAAAACGCCGCTAACCGCCACCAACCGCCATATATATATATTGGGTTATGGCCCCCAATCCATCTCTAAGATCATTTCTTAAGAGAGAAACTTAAGAACAAAGAGGGAAAGGGTTGGAAGACCATTATGGATATTGATCTTTCGTTCAACAACATCATCCATGGATTAAGGTACACAGTTCTTTTGATCTCTTAATAATATGATGTGATACGCGATCCTATATTTAAATTTATTAGGATTTAATTCCAACAAGTGGTATCAAAGACATTGTATCATGCCTATTATTAGATTTCGGTATGTTTACGGATTCTATAAATTTGATTTTATTCATAAATTTTAATGGATTCGGAATTGGAGATTTAGAATTTGCCAAGAGAATATATATATATGTGTGTGTGTGTGTGTGTGAGAGAGAGAGAGAGAGAGAGAGAGAGAGAATTTGCTAAATCATGTATATAAATTTGTTGTTTTCTTTCTCTAAACTCCATTAATGGGTGCAATTTTTGGGTTAATTATGCGAGGCTTTATTAAAAGAAATTTTGATAAGGATATGTTCCTCTATATATATGGAATAACCCTCTAAAATTTGGTTGAAATTCGTTAAAGGGATTGAGAGAAAACTATTGCCCAAATTTGGTGAAATTTGTTCTAAAAAAAAAGGATGACACATAAGTTTTAATTAATTTATGTTACTGCCATATTATAAACTGATAGTTCATGTATGTTTATAATATATATATATATATATACATGCAATTATGCATGTTGTGGAGCATGTATGTCTACAGTGATGTATATCTACATCTAATTTGTTTGCATATAATCAATTTTACCATATGGATTAAAGGTAAAATTGTTATAAAATTTGGTTTTATGCATGAATTTATTGTGGTAGGAGGTTGTATGCATTTCTTTGTTCCTTGATTCTATAATGCGGAGGACTAACCAATTGTCCAAAATTCGGTTTATATGGTTTTGAATTTCGTGCCCGAAGTCAAAATGATTTTTGGTTGTTTAATATATATACAAACATGGCTATGTGTATAGAAAATGTACTTACTGTTTTTTTTATAGGTATTATATTATATTAATTAAAGTTGGTTGGAGCATGATAAAGGTTAAGGAAGTCACTGACATCCACATTTTGTTTAATTTATTTAAGGCCATGGACATATGTAATTCAAGCTTTCCTTTTGACTTTAAAGTTAATCATGCATGAATTTTCTAAGGCAATAGGGTTAATGAAAGATAGCCACTATATGCATAATTGAAAGTAGGGCAGTAAGGTTAAGGCAATAAGGCACTAAGGTTAACTTTATGTATAACTTCTATGGTCTTTAAATTTAACTAATTTCATTCAACATCCACGATTCATATCAATTGTCCAATATTCTAATATGCCAATTAACACAAGATGTTACTAAAAGTGACTTCTCTTGTGTGGATAAAGAATGATCAGATATTTGTGTTTATTTAATTCATGCGAAGATTAACCATTCCAAAGAGGGGTTCATATTTGGCCGAATTTCATACACACTTGTGATGGTAAATATGTGACAATTATCAAGGTAAACTAATGTGAATAATAAATCAATCCAAAGATAAATTTGTTATTTGACATAACTTATTGTCAATATTTGATCATTACAACAAGAGTACCACTTACAAGTAATATCACTATCCAAAGATTTGGTATTAATATTGTGCTCGGTATCTTGAGATGTTGTCATAAAATTAATCAATTTAAATGCTGTTTATTTTCGATTTGGCTTTAAGGATGGAAAAGAGAACATGTTAATTGTGCTTGACTATATAGACATAAACTTGGAATTGAGAATGCCGGTAGACTTGTCTAAAAGAAACTTTAAATCCAATATATATTGGGTTATGGTCCCTAATCCATCTCTAAGATCATTTTTTTTTTCTCATATCCTCTCAAGAGAGAAACTTAAGAATAAAGAAGGAAAGGGTTGCAAGACCATTATGGATACTGATCTCTTAATATATAATATGATGTGATACGCGATCCTATATTTAAAGTTATTAGGATTTAATTCCAACATAATTGTTAAAGCAATTATCACTATTATTAAAATAATTTACAATTTTAAAAGAATATAATACAATTTCTAAAAATAAAATTATGCCCCGATAAAGAGAAACAAATTTTGGTGCTCTATTGTCACAGATATATAATTAGAAAAAGTAGACTTGATTTGACCCATTTATTATTCTCCATATGGGAGAATAAAATTAATTTAACATTAATTTATTTTTTTGTTTTGTTTTTAGGTTTTTGTAGAATGGTTGTTCAATATTTGTTAGATTTACACTTCTGACTACAAACTTTGTAGGCTTTTGTGAGTGTTTAAAAGTTAATCAAGACCAATTGATTAGAATCAATACAGTTCGCTGTGTCAAGGCCCAACGACCACATGGGCTCCAAGTCACCTAATATAAATAGTTCACGTGTAGCAGTCATAGGAATTTCATGTCACCTAATATTATTCTCACATCGGGAAAATAAATCATCATGTTTCCGACTCTAGGAGTCCCAATATTGGTGTTTCAACCTCGGTTGCTCGTGTTCAAGTTTCTTCGGATACTCCATATTCCTCGAGCGAAAATGATGTCACTTCCTCTTCGGCTGACGATAGATAAATAGATTCACTACAATAGTTTCCAAGGTGCAAAAAAAAAGCGACCCACAGAAGCGCATAAGTTTTTGGAAATTCTAATGGCCATTTAGAATTTTAAGCTGAATCCACCTAAAGAGCCATCAAAGGGCTATCATTTGAGAACTTCCACGAGCGGTTTATAGTTTTATTCTTTCCGTGTTTCATTCATTTGTTAAAGAATAGAAGGGGAAAGATGTTATTTGTTTTTTATTTAATGTTGAGTTAGCAATTTAACAAGCCACGTGGTATTTTAACGTGACATGTCAGCAATCCGTCGAAGGGTTCTAACGGATGGCGAATGGGTTACCCAAAATGAAAAGGTAAATAAAGTACAATGTTATACATTACCCAAATTGTAAAAATGGGTAAAGTACATTATATTTTTTGGTAATTTACCCTATAATATGTGAAGAAAAATTTATGGTTGTAGAAAGTTCATTTGGTGATTAAGGACAAAAATAAAGTGCATATACTTAAATTACTAGTTTTGATAATGAGATTTAAAATTGTAAATAATCAAATATTAATCTACAGATTTAATTTTAACTCGGCATTTCTTCTTTAGCAACTTGGAAAATCCACTATGGTAGTCTTTGAAGTGTGGAAAAACTCGGAGAATTACTCAAATCTGGGTTTAGTTACTCAAATCACGCGACAGACTCTGCATGAACTCTTAATATATCTGTAATACTTCCATCAATTAAGAAGATCAATTTATTAACCGGTTTACCACTTATTCAACAATCTCATATACAACATCAATTAAGAACACAAAATACATGATAAATTATACGAAAAGAGGACAAACTTATACATTAGGAAAAAACATGTTATAATTTCAGCTTCATTTTTTGAAAGAAGGACAATCAATTTATCAAGCAACTGCACAATTAATCCAGTGAAGAACAACAAAAAAGCGGAAATAGGAATTAGACGTCTAAACAAACTTATAGATTAGAGTAAACTAATGAAAATTTTGGCTTCTTCTTAGAGAGAAACAATCATATGAAAATAGGTATATGTCAAGAAAAAATAAATAGTACATAACAAAAGCAAGAAGTCCAACTTTTACTGAATTCAATTACCTTTAGCAGCACCTAGGATAGAACAAACAGTTTATATGAAAGTAAGCACAAGCAGCACAATAGCAGCAGAAGTGGAAGCAGTTCTCCATGGTGAGCTGAAATAATCGTGTTTCAATGTCGCCTTCCACTTGTGCCTAGGAACCTTGCAGTACGCATTTAACTCTTCGCTTAAGGCAGAGAAATAGAAGTTACTACCTATAATTACACAATTTTTATTTATATTATTGATAAACGCGTAATTTTGTAGTCGCTAACGCTCTTTTGATTGTGTTTATCGCGTTTATTTTAGCCTAGATTAATTAAATTAATCCACTTCTTGTGCACACACTCAAAATATCAAGAATTGCTTTAACATGGCTCAAAGTAGCCTTTTCTAGTGTCTTGAGTGTACCTTCAGCCTATGGAAGCAAGTTGGGAAGCTTTGGGAAGGATTCAAAAGAGATAGAAGCCAAAAGAGAAGAAAAAAAGTCTCCCGAAGTGTCCTCTGATCAATCAGAGGAGCCTCTGATTGATTAGAGGCCACCTTTTAGTGCATAACTTGCCCTCTGATCGATCATAGGGTGCTCTGATCAATCAGAGCCCACCTTTTTAAGCCAAATCTCCCCTCTGATCGATCAGAGACCTCCCAGAATGCACATCACAGCCCCCAAAAACAGCTTTTCTCCCCTTTTAATGCATTGAAACTCACCAAAAAGTGCTGGACTTTCTATTTTTGTTCTAGGCTCAGGTGTTTACCCTTGGGTCCCTTAGAAAGTGTGATAGAATAGCCATTTTTGGCATTGTTTTGCCTTTTTATTTAACTATTTTCTTTGTCCTCATTTGGGGATATGTAATTTCTAGATTTAGATTGTACTTATTTAAGTGGCGTTTCCCTGCACTTTGTTTATGATCTATCACTTGTAAGAAATCTAGAGAGATAAACTCTTGAGAGAAATGGAAATCCCTTTAATGGTTTTTGTTCATACAACTATCATGGAGTAGTTTCATTGCTAAGGCTAGAAGATGAAGTTTGCATTGCATTAATTATGTAAGTTTGTTTCTCATTCCATTGTTAGTGTTGTTAAATACTTCTTGAATCCTTCATCTTCTCCATTCAATCAACCATTCATAAGCTAGTAAGATAATCCTCATAAGGTGATTTGACTTTGTATGCCTTGTATACATAGATCTCAAGCATTAATGAGGAGATGATGCACTTGTGTATTTCTTATTAGCCTATGTACATTCCTTCTATGATAGAGATACTTTACATTGCCAAGCATGTTTAGTCTTTGAATATTCATAGAAATATCATAAATTTGAGATTCCAATCCTTGAATGCTTTAATGATATGTTGAGTGCTTTCTACACTTTATGTGATTTTGAGACTCAATATTTTCTTAGTTAGAGTGTTGCCAAGGAGGATCTCTTAAGTTTATGCCATAATCAACTACACTAATCACCTTAAAGATTCAATTTGTATTTATCAAATGTGTCTAAATCGGATGATTTAATCTCCACCTAGACCTCTCAATCTTAGACAAATGAAATGTTATGATTTATTGTGCTAAACTTTTTAGTTGGCCATTTTCATAATCAAGTCAATTGCCTAGGGAAAACTAACAATGAATTCTCAATGCCTAGTTTAATTTTATGCCTTTTCTTTTGGTGTATCTCAAGTTTGCATCTTGGTTAGACATTATATGGGAATGGGTTGCACTTGCTTCACACCCTTTGTTACAAGATAAAAATGAGAGATACATTTGTGTTGAGTTTTACTTACACCTTTTCTTTATATGGCATTTATATGGGAATGGGTTGCTCTTGCTTCACACCCTTTTGCTTAGAAAAGTGTAAGGTACTCAACACTTAGGAATTGCATTGAGAATTTTGAATGAGATTAATTTTACATAACATTGCAAAGCAAATGAATTCTATAATGCCTTAGCCTTTTCTTATCAATTGATACATCATTTTAATTTTTATTGCAAGACTTTAAAATCAACAACTAAAATCAACCAATCAAATTCTCTTGAACAAAGCCTTGGACTCGTAATCACCACATCGTCTTTCCGACTATCCTTGTGGTTCGACACTTGGACTTACCAAGTATTATAACTTGATGACCTACACTTGGGTTCCTCAGCGCGGAAGTATTTTCGGGCGCGTCAAGTTTTTGGAGCCGTTGCCGGGGATACGGCGAAAGACGGATTACGGGTTTTGTACAAAAATCCGCTTTGTAAGTATTTCTTCTCCTTTTGTGAATAAGTTTTTCTTGCTTATTATTTTCTTCTTTTATAGGTGACAATTTTCTTTAAGATCACCTTCCCGGGCTTATGCTCGGGGACTTGTACATTGATCTTTGAATAAGTCCACCAAGAGGCCAACCACCACCAAGGCATCCTTCTCCATCACCTCCTCCATCCGAGATGGATAACGAGGACAATGAGTCAAATGCCGGAGAGAACAATGATTACAATCGTCCGGTCCGCACAATGCGAGATTACCTTCAACCTCCTCGAGGCACTTCAAACTCTTGCATTGTCATTCCCACGGGTCAAGCCGGAACATTCACTCTCAAACCGGGCATGTTGCAACATATACCATCATTTCATGGTATAGATTCCGAAAACCCTTACTTGCATTTAAAAGATTTTAAGGAAGTTTGCTCTACTTTTAGAGAAGCTAACACAAATGAGGAAGTAATGAGGTTAAAACTATTTCCATTCTCTTTAAAGGACAAAGGCAAAATATGGCTAAATTCTCTACGTCCCAATTCCATTCGAACTTGGCAAGAATTACAAACCGAATTTTTAAAGAAATTCTTTCCCGTTCATCGAACCAATGCTTTGAGAAGGCAAATTTCAAATTTTTCTCCTAAAGAAAATGAAAGTTTTTACAAGTGTTGGGAAAGATACAAAGAACTTTTGAATTCTTGCCCCCATCATGGACATGAGACATGGAGTATTGTGAGCTATTTTTACGAATCACTCACTCCCGCCATGCGCACGTTTGTGGAAACGATGTGTAATGGAAATTTTTTGAGCAAAAGTCCCGAGGAAGCTTTGTTGTACTTTGATGAAATAGCCGAAGGTGCCCAAAATTGGAACACCTACACGGACGAGGTTGATGGTAAAGTTTCCGAGAGAGGGGGTTTGTACCAATTGTCCAAAGGTGATGACATTGAATTGAAATTTATTCAATTGTCAAAGAAAGTCGAAGCCATGGAGTCTAGTAAAATGAGAGAAGGTAGTGTAGGTGCTAGCACCGTTTGTGTCATATGTGAGAAGGTGGGACATTCCACGGAGGAATGTCACACGATTTCGGCCTTCAAAGAGGTCCTTCAAAGTCCCTCACAAGTCAATGCTACGAACTCATACTCTAGGCCACACAATGACCCATTTTCTCAAAGGTACAATGAAGGGTGGAGAAATCATCCTAACTTTAGTTGGGGGGAAAACCAAAATGCTCATCAAAATTCGAATGCAAATTCAAATTCCTACCAACAAAGACCACCTCCACCCCAAAACAACTCTTTTGGCCAAACTAACCCAAACCCAAATTCAAATTTGGAGTCTCTTTTGCGGCAATTTATAGATAAGACCAATAGAGAGGTTAGTGACTTGAAAACCCAAATGTCCAAACTCACCACCGCATTGTCCATTCAAGAAAAAGGAAAATTTCCATCTCAACCCTTAGCTAACCCTCGAGGCCAAGCTTTATTGATCAATGAGGGTGAGTCAAGTGAACATGTTGAGGAGTTGAAATCCATCACCGTCCTTAGGAGTGGGAAAGAGATTGACAAAACTATAGTTCCTAAGGCCAAAAAGCCAGCGGACATAGCCAAGTCAAGTCAAGTTGAGGAGATCACCCTAGAAGAGAGAACGAGGGAAGAAGAGAGAGTTGGAAAAGAGGATTTGGAGAAAATCAAGAATAGTGTCAAAATTCCTTTTCCGGAGAGGTTATCTCAACCTTCTAAGGAAAATCACAACATCGGAATTCTTGATGTGTTTAGGCAAGTCAAGATCAACATTCCTTTGCTTGATGCGGTCAAGCAAATACCTTCATATGCTAAATTTCTCAAGGATTTGTGTACCACCAAAAGAAGGTTGAATGTTAAGAAAAAGGCGTTTATGACGGAGCAAGTGAGCTCGATCATGCAAAGCACTCGCATTCCAAAATTTAAAGATCCCGGTTGCCCAACAATTTCATGTTTAATTGGAAATTGTTGTATAAAAAATGCCTTGCTTGATTTGGGAGCTAGTGTCAATGTACTTCCTTTTTCGGTGTACAAACAATTGGGATTACGAGAGTTAAAACCCACCAAAGTGACGATTCAATTAGCGGATCGATCTGTTAAGATACCAAGAGGGATAGTAGAGGATGTTTTAGTGCAAATTGATAAATTCTACTTTCCCGTTGATTTCATTGTTCTTGATATGCAACCGGTAGCAAATCCCGCTAATGAAATTCCCGTCATTTTAGGAAGACCATTTCTTGCCACATCTAATGCCATCATTAATTGCAAGAATGGAATTGTTAAATTGACTTTTGAAAACATGACTCTTGAGCTAAATGTGTTCTCTTTAAGCAAACAACAAAATAATTTTGATGAAGAAAGTGAACATGTGAACATGATAGAGTCATTAGTCCAAGATCATGTCAATGATACTTACGATTCGAATTCAATGGAAGACAATCTAACAACTTCCAATGAGTTCGATGAGTGTTTGAATGTATTTTCTTTGCTTGATGACAAAGTTCAAAATCCAAAGAAGCAAAAGGAGAGCACATCCGATCCAACACCAAAGCTTGAGGGGCAAATGGAGCTCAAGCCATTGCCAAGCAACCGGAAGTTGCAACTTGAGGAGTTGGAGGAATTGAGGAGAGACGCGTATCAAAATTCAAAATTAAGCAAGGAAAGGGCGAAAAAATTTCATGATAAATCGATTTGAAGAAAAGATTTCAAACTTGGTCAAAAAGTCCTTGTTTATGATACGCGTCTCCACCTTTTTTCTGGAAAATTAAAGTCTCGTTGGACCGGCCCCTATATTGTCAAGCATGTATTTCCATTTGTGGCCGTGATAGTGGTTGATCCAAAAACGGGTTTCGAATTCAAAGTTAATGGGCAAAGATTAAAATCGTTTTTGAAAATTCCAACGCTAGAGGAGTCCAACCCTCTAAGCGATTCGACTTGCGCCTAACAAGCGTAGGTCATGTTTGTATATAATTTTTGTTTATTTTCTGGAGTTTTAGGAGGATCGTCACACGTTGGAAAAAGTTCAGGGACTAAAATGCAAAAACAGCAAACTTGGAGGTACTAGAGTGAATGGACCAAAAGCCAAAAAATCAAAGTTTCAAAAAAATTTGGAGTCCACTGGTGCATGGCTGATCGATCAGAGGTGATTTTTCCAAAAGAAAAAAGAAAAAAAAAAAAAATAAAAATTTAGCCCCTTTCTTCCCCATTTCGAGCTCCTCTCTCTCCCATCCTCCATTAACCCTCTCTTCATCACCCCAAATACCAAAATACCTCTACCAAATCCTCCATTGAAGACCATACACCCACTAAATCCTTCTAATCCCTCACCACTTTCTCCATTTTTACCCATAAATCATCAAACCCATCACTTTCTCTCACTAAAAATTCAAACCCTTCACCCCACCTCCATTTTCGAAATACTCACCAAAAATTCAGATTTGTACCTTCTATTCTACCCATTTATCATCTCAAGCACATAACCTTCACTCTCATCCATTAATTTCCACCCAAATCTTGAATCTTGACCCCATAGATCCCCAATTTCGAAACCCACTTGTCCCAAGCTCCAATGGCATCATCCTTTACCAACCCAAGTCCATGAAGAAGCATGGTCACTCCTCCTAACTTTGAAAACTCCATTTTATTTTATTTTTTATTTTTATTTATTTATTTATTTATTTATTTATTTATTTATTTTCTTTTATTTTCTTTTTGGGTTGTTGGATTTTCTAAACATAACTACTTGTGATAATTTGGGCTTTAATTTTGCATGTTATGTTTGACTAATGCTAACCCGTTTTTCTTAGATTTTTGTATATATAGTGGCTTTGAAATTGATCCTAGCTTCTTTTTTTGGAGAAATTGGAAAGCAATTTTCTAAGAATTCACCCATTTTTTTCATCGTCTTCAAAAGCATTGAGGACAATGCCAACTTTAAGTTGGGGGGTGAGCACTTTCAAATCTCAAATTCTCAAGCATGCTTTCTTCCATGTTAATTTTCTCCAAGCTAGGATCTATTTCACCATTTTATCGAAGTTTGAAAAATGATGATCAATTTTTTTTAGAATTGTCCACAAATTGATGGTTTTTGGCATGAAATTCTTGATCCGGATAGGTAGTTGGGTGATAATCTCTATGGCATTGCTTCATTTAGATTCTTGAGCCTTGTAGTTTCTTATGAATATGCATAATGTTGTAGCTTGATTTAGTCTTTGGTATCACATAGAGTGATTTTCATCTTGTGTAGAGAGAAGTAATGTTCAAATGCAATAAAAGCTTTTTCGGAAAGATCCTCTTTAGAGGGGACACATGCATGGCACTTACAAAAAATTTGAAAACTTGGATGACTTTTAAACTTAATATTGACTTTAAGCTTCACTTGACTAAATTCATAAGTCATTTTGTCTAATATTAAGGATAGGCAAAGGTTACCATGTGGAAAAAGGGTGAATACCTTCCTTTGTAAAAAGAAAATTAAAAAAAAAAAAAGAAGAAGAAGAAGCTATGAATGCAAAATCACAAAGTGAGACCGCTGCCCTCCATAGAGATGCAAACCACCTTGAGCTAATTTAGCAAAAAGTCCAAGTAAAAGATAAAGAAAAGTGCTTAAAATTGACAAAGTTCTTGAGCTTTTGTTTTTGAAAGATTTCTCTCTTCCACTATTGATGAATAGAACTATTTGTGATTAAAAATGATTGTGTCATAGATCCATATGCTCAGTGTGTTCAAATGGGAATGTGGAGCTAGTTTCTAAAGGAGATTGTAAGCAATGGAGATCGTCATTCAAATGCCAACATTCCGGAAATTGCAATAGTAATGACAAACACTTGAATCAATTCATGGAAATGCTTCAATTCTACTACTTAGAGTTCAAACTTCGGATGTTTGTGGGCATCATCACTGTAAACCCTCACGAGACACAACTCGTCTTCTAAGGGAACTTAAGAGTTCAAAGGCTTAATGCATGTGCTAAATGCATTTTCGGATATTATACATAGCTATTTTTATTTTGCTTGCTAAGGGACTAGCAAGAGTTTAGTTGGGGGGTGTTGATAAACGCGTAATTTTGTAGTGGCTAACGCTCTTTTGATTGTGTTTATCGCGTTTATTTTAGCCTAGATTAATTAAATTAATCCACTTCTTGTGCACACACTCAAAATATCAAGAATTGCTTTAACATGGCTCAAAGTAGCCTTTTCTAGTGTCTTGAGTGTACCTTCAGCCTATGGAAGCAAGTTGGGAAGCTTTGGGAAGGATTCAAAAGAGATAGAAGCCAAAAGAGAAGAAAAAAAGTCACCCGAAGTGTCCTCTGATCAATCAGAGGAGCCTCTGATTGATCAGAGGCCACCTTTTAGTGCAGAACTTGCCCTCTGATCGATCATAGGGTGCTCTGATCGATCAGAGCCCACCTTTTTAAGCCAAATCTCCCCTCTGATCGATCAGAGACCTCCCAGAATGCACATCACAGCCCCCAAAAGCAGCTTTTCTCCCATTTTAATGCATTGAAACTCACCAAAAAGTGCTGGACTTTCTATTTTTGTTCTAGGCTCAGGTGTTTACCCTTGGGTCCCTTAGAAAGTGTGATAGAATAGCCATTTTTGGCATTGTTTTGCCATTTTATTTAACTATTTTCTTTGTCCTCATTTGGGGATATGTAATTTTTAGATCTAGATTGTAGTTATTTAAGTGGCGTTTCCCTGCACTTTGTTTATGATCTATCACTTGTAAGAAATCTAGAGAGAGAAACTCTTGAGAGAAATGGAAATCCCTTTAATGGTTTTTGTTCATACAACTATCATGGAGTAGTTTCATTGCTAAGGCTAGAAGATGAAGTTTGCATTGCATTAATTATGTAAGTTTGTTTCTCATTCCATTGTTAGTGTTGTTAAATACTTCTTGAATCCTTCATCTTCTCCATTCAATCAACCATTCATAAGCTAGTAAGATAATCCTCATTAGGTGATTTGACTTTGTATGCCTTGTATACATAGATCTCAAGCATTAATGAGGAGATGATGCACTTGTGTATTTCTTATTAGCCTATGTACATTCCTTCTATGATTGAGATACTTTACATTGCCAAGCATGTTTAGTCTTTGAATATTCATAGAAATACCATAAATTTGAGATTCCAATCCTTGAATGCTTTAATGATATGTTGAGTGCTTTCTACACTTTATGTGATTTTGAGACTCAATATTTTCTTAGTTAGAGTGTTGCCAAGGAGGATCTCTTAAGTTTATGCCATAATCAACTACACTAATCACCTTAAGGATTCAATTTGTATTTATCAAATGTGTCTAAATCGGATGATTTAATCTCCACCTAGACCTCCCAATCTTAGACAAATGAAATGTTATGATTTATTGTGCTAAACTTTTTAGTTGGCCATTTTCATAATCAAGTCAATTGCCTAGGGGAAACTAACAATGAATTCTCAATGCCTAGTTTAATTTTATGCCTTTTCTTTTGGTGTATCTCAAGTTTGCATCTTGGTTGGACATTATATGGGAATGGGTTGCACTTGCTTCACACCCTTTGTTACAAGATAAAAATGAGAGATACATTTGTGTTGAGTTTTACTTACACCCTTTCTTTATATGGCATTTATATGGGAATGGGTTGCTCTTGCTTCACACCCTTTTGCTTAGAAAAGTGTAAGGTACTCAACACTTAGGAATTGCATTGAGAATTTTGAATGAGATTAATTTTACATAACATTGCAAAGCAAATGAATTCTATAATGCCTTAGCCTTTTCTTATCAATTGATACATCATTTTAATTTTTATTGCAAGACTTTAAAATCAACAACTAAAATCAACCAATCAAATTCTCTTGAACAAAGCCTTGGACTCGTAATCACCACATCGTCTTTCCAACTATCCTTGTGGTTCGACACTTGGACTTACCAAGTATTATAACTTGACGACCTACACTTGGGTTCCTCAGCGCGGAAGTATTTTCGGGCGCGTCAATTATTAAATAAATTGGTTGCTTGATTGCTATCGCCTAGCCAATTTTCTATAACCCCATTCTGAGTAAGCAAATCGGTGTCCTGGGGAGTATTAAGTAATAAATCCATCAAGAAAAAATAATCTATCATGTAACTATCGCCCAGGTAGTGGCAAAGCTCTAGTGCCATTAGGTTTCAGATTAAAGACTCGGTGTTGTTGTATAACGTGATGCAAGGGATTTCAAGTACTCCGTCACTAAATTTTATGTCGAGTAAACAATTACTTGAACCCACTGTAAACTTCACTCCTGCCTCATAGGATCGATACAACACACTAACATATTACTCCATGCGTCTCAAATTACGAGTCAGTTTGACATTCACAATTTTTTATGATTACCCTAAATTTTCACGTAGCCAGTGATTTAAAATAAATCTTTGTTAATATTATGAGATTTTGTTCTATCCAAAATAGGAATCTTGATTATTAATTTGTGATGTAGCGGAAGTTATGAATGGGATATAAACTCACAATATAGTAAAAAAAAAAAAAACACTCAAATTTTATTAAAATATAGTATGTCTTTCACGATTACAATGAAATCCTCTTAGAAGATGGGACAAATGCAAGAAAGGAATTAAATTTGAGATAATTCGAAAAAATTGCCAAAAAGTGAAAATCGCAGAAATCATGGGATCCTGCTGTGGATGTCAAGGATCACGCGGGATTTGATGGAAGTCAAATCTGACTTTCCAAACTCAACTTATTACGTTATTAAAACCTACATTAAATAGTAAAAACGCGGATTTGGAGGTCTAAACGAAGGAATCATGGGCTTATTTAAGAACTCACATATTTTTTCATCTAGAAATTAGGTATAATTTTTAAGGGGAAGAAAACATCCTGAAGGCTACGTTATTTTCGGTCATTTTAAAATAGGATTTGATAAATAATTAACGTAATTTATGTAACTAATGATTGATTGTTTGGGATAAGTATGGGTATTTTAAAATTAGGTCAAATTTTGAAATTATGTGTAACAGTATATTTTTATGTTGATTAAAATTATATTTTTATATGCATATAAGTGTATGTATGGGGTCCATGTAGGTGGTATGTGATTTTCCTTGGTGTGTGTATGCGGGTCTTTTGGATTTACTAGAGTCAATAGTTTAATAGGTGGCTAGATGAGAATATAAGAAACAAAGAGGAGTCACCATATAGTCAACGTGGCTATAACATTATATGCACCGTACCCCAGTAAACCATTACTTTTTAGTAAGTCTCTCTGCCCTTTCATTTCTTATAATAGAAATATCAAGTAAGAGAGTGATTTGAGCATGAGAGAATAATAACACAGAGCTGGTCGTGGATTGTTGATGGCGTCTGTGGGTTTCCTAAGAAATTTATGATGATATTTTTGAGATAAGGGGTTTTACCTAATATGCATTTAAATCTCTCGATTATTCAATTATTATCCTGCTTCATGTATTCTTTTTGAACTTATTGTGTTGACTGAATTTAGAATATTTATTTGGCATCATTAATTAGTGTTATATATTGATGTTGGTCAAATTACGGTAAAATCAATTAGTACATGGGTAAGTATATTTTGCCAATATGTCTAAATAAGCCACAGTTCTATTGAATTACCGAGATTGTTGCGTTAATTATTGTTGTGAATATTTCGTCATTAATAAAATATTCTGTTGAGATACTTTTATTCCTGTTTGTTATGTACTACTCCCTTTTAATTGTTTTATGGTGCAGGAAACTTGAGGCAGAGTTAGTCATGGACTAGCGAATCGGGCGCAGCCTTGGTTGTTACTTTTGTAAATAGTGGAGAGATGATGTATTTTTTTGGGAAGATTGGAGAGATTATAAAGATTGTATTTTTGCAAATTAATTTGGTATATAAATGATGTTATATTTTTTTTTATTGTGTTTTCAAACCCAGCTGGATCAAGTATAATGTCCTTTTAAAAGACTGAAATTTTGGAAATTATGCTGTCTTAAAAGTACATGCTTATTCATTTTTTCTGGTAGAAAGATGATCTCTTTATTTTGTTCCATGTCTATATCTCCACATCGTAAAAAACATAAACTTCTCCAACCTCTACGTGACATAAAATTTATCCTTCAAACATCTATCAGCGCATATATCTTAACGATGCTCCTGACATTATTGTTTGGGTGATAATAACTTTGACGTGAATGTTAAACTTAATAAGAAATTTGTGTTCATAATTACGTTAAGTTTCATTTTTGCCTTATTATTTAAAGAAAAATGGGTTTTTTGACAAGGGGTACTTTTCATAATACGTAATTACACTTTAGGTACCAAAAGTTGCAAATACTGTAGCATAGATTGATAGGAAAGAAGACACATACTGGCAATTAAGACAAAGATAGCATAGAATTAAGAGATCATGATAGCAAACCTGATTACAAATGATCTTCAGTTTCCACCTCAATTGAGTGACAAGCCTTCAAAACTAACAAGAAATTCTCTCTCTCTCTCTCTCTCTCTATATATATATATATATATTTATTTATTTATGCTCCATTGAGCTGTCTTTGTAAATTATAAAAATGTCTGTCAGTAATAAGACAAAGACAATGTATACTAGCTACAAGAAAAAACATCATTTGTAACGTTTTGTGAAAAGGACTTCATATTGTTTTTGGTAAAATAGTCGAATAAAGTCAAAACATAATTACAAATATGAGGGATGGTGGCTAAAGGGTTACAATGGAGTAAAGTTACACGATATTCATGACTATTACATGGCGAGATCACATATTTTTTTTTTGGTAACAGTTACCTGAAAACGGTCACAAAAAAAATTAGTTTTGTTACGCTTTAAAATTAAACGTGTTATCAAATTAATGATTAAAATTAAATTTTGTAACACTTTCCTTCAAACCGACATTGTTAAAAAAAAGAAAAAAAGTATCTTGTTATATATGAAGATCAATTTTTTTTATTATGTTCAACTCTTATATAATGTCAGTCACTGAAAAAACAAAAGAAAAATTAAATAAAAAAAATATGTAATTACTACTACAAGATTACGGCCACAATAAAAAATAAATTAAGATAAAGTATATATACATGGTCATGACTTTGTATCTATTTATTTCTGTATCCCATTTGTTATTTATTTTTTAACATGGACAAACCGTTTGTATTGGTACATTTTTATTTGGCTAGCTAGTCAACTTGATAAGGCTACGGATTTTTTATTTTTTTGATTAATTATTCATATCAAATGAAATTATATAGAGTCGGACATAGAATTTTGTTGCCCTATTTATACCATGAACTACATAATTCATTGGCCAAAGATATGAATAAGCAAGTTTTACTTCGCGTTACTCTTATGAAAGTCTCCCAACTGAGAGAGCTGCTTTAGCTTCTTTCTACGTCACCAACTACATGAACCACCACGAACCATGCCATACCATATGCATCATCAATGCCAACCACATAAAAGGTGGACATATCACCAACCACCCACAATGGATGGACAAACCGGCCACTTTATTAAGTTTGAATACTACGTCCATGTGTTTTGAATAAATGACCTCTCTAATATAAGACCAGAGAAGGTGCCACTAAGCTATAAGGCTACGGATTTAGTATCTTCCTTTTGTGGAGAATTACTTATATAAAGTTGGATTTTTGATTTAATTTATCGTATATTTTGTTTGGTAGTTGTGTGAATATTGTATCTTAAAATTGTTGGATTGGCTCTAAATTTTATCTAGATTTTTTTTTCTTTTTAAATATTTTCCATTCATGATGGTTTTGTTAGATTATTTGTTAATGTACCTAAAATACATGACAGTTTCAATATAAAAATGATTGTTAAGTGTGCCTTAGTTGTAGATATATGACGCTTTTTCAAAGAATTATGTACCTATAACCATGTACTCATTTTTACGAAGTAAAACCGTCATATTTACGACCTATACATGATGGTTTTTTACGGATAATAACACTTTGAACGTCAACTTCAAGCACGTGTTTCATAAAAGTGTTATTTAATAACTAGTTAATTATGACATTTTTAAAGCGGTGAATTCTTTTATGACAGTAAAGGTTGTGACAATTTTCGATTGCACCAAAAGCCGTCATCTGTATATATTAATAACTTTTTTTTCACCATTGCGAAAAGGATTTTTTCTAGTAGTGCGTAGGTGAATTATTTTACTAATAATTGGCTTAACCTGAAATATATTTCAACTTGGGTTAGATTTACACCGTGCTTACAAATATTGAAAGGTTCATTCACATTGATGCGTCTTTTATGGACCAGATGAGTATATTATTAGTTGTTAAGAGATCCTTTAAGAGCATCACCAACATTCTTGTTAATTTTTGTTTTGTCTAAAATTTATATACTTATGGGTCTTTAATAAGTGAATGTGTTGCAGAAGTTTTAGCCTTATGAAATGATATTAAACTTAAACTTAATTAAAAGCCCAGAATTTAACCGAAAGAAAAGAAATAGGAGAATTTTGCGATCAATTTGGTTTTGATTTAAAAGTTTATGGTATACCAACTAGATCTTCTAAACTTCAAAAAAAATAAAATATTCTAAAAGAAAAATTAGAAAAAGAACTTCTTCCAATGTAACTAATTCTAAGCCTGATAATTCTAAATCAGCTAAGTGTCCTCTTAAATGTGCTTCTAATCCGAGTAATATCATTTGTAAAAAGTGGCAAGACATGCCACTATGCTAATAAATGTTGGACTAAACGTAAAATTAGATTTTTGCTTCTGCCAACAAACTTTATAGGGTTCATTAACTTAAGGAGGTTGATGCACCACATGAAAGTTAGTTGTTAAAAAATTGGGTAAATTCGCCAAAAAAATAAATAAAAATACAACGTACTTGGCGCTTTCTTTTTTTGGGTAATATCATTTTTTTTATATAATAAACAATGAACTTTTTGAACTTTTTTATTTTGGGTAATCGATCAATATTCCGTCAAAAACATTTAACAGAATGTGCATGTGTAATTTTTACGGTCCTAAGTAGATGTTAAACTTGTACACATGGTTAACACATCAACTTAGGACAAGAATATTCCTATTTTATTCCTATACAAGATAATAATATATCTTTCAAGAATTTAGAATAACTTGTCACATGCAACCAAAAAATACTCTTCTTCTCCAACCAAACCAAAAGAATTCACCGTTAAAGATTATTAAGCATCGATAACATTCAAACCCTCTGATATAACCAAACCGAAACATGGACCAATTAATTTGTTCTATAACCTAGTTCCTCAGCTCCCTCTCTAACATATTCTTCATCATTTCATTGTCTCGAGGAAGGACGACCTGGGTAATGGTAACACCACAGAGTCCAACACATAATCATTAGAAGTGATATGAGGACCCTTGTAAGTGAAGGAGGTATTGAATAGTTTAGCAGTGGCTCCCTTTACTACGTTATCTTGATCGGCCAATCCTTTGCCTTTCTTTGTTTGCTTGGGGCATGCTTTTGGAAATAGGATCACCACTATGGTGGACAACGATGCCTTATCACCTTTGGCCTCAGTATAGGCTATAAGTTTGGTAAAAGGGGGAATGTTAGCCTCTATCTCAGATGAGGTCGGCCCAGAAGAGAGGCCGACTTGGTTGAAGGTGTGGGCCTCAGCCTTTTGGAAGGCTAATCGGCCTTGGTAGAAGAAGCCTCGCCAGACTTTGCTTTCCTTTTCTACTCCTTCATGCCATTCAGCATTATGTTTGAATCACTTGACACACTGTCAGACTCCTCTCTGTCCGAGCTGGACGTCTGCCCTGACTTGTCAATTGATTCGTCCGTTAAATAGTACTGGAGATATGACCCTACATGTTCTGGATTTTAGCACACCGAAGATTTTGTTTTTTTCTTCTTCTTTAATCGTGGTAAAGGGAATCTTGGAGGAGACAGGTTGAGCTTCACAGCCTTAGGGATTGCTTGCAAGTTCCTTCTCACGACAAGGTACTTTTTCTCATCCTTTGTGAGGAGGTGGTAAGGAATACTCTCCAAATTGCCATGCACCTCCCTGTCAATCCGGAGTGGAGGAGGTAATTAAAGATGATGTTCGAGAGGAGGCAGTGGAAGAGGTCTTTTCTTGACCGGACTTTTGAAGCTAATATTTCTTTTCTCTCAAAAGGAGGTGTTAACAACCTTGTAATGAGCAAAAAATGAGGCTTTAGTTGTAAAGTCTGGCTCTAGGAAGAGCCAATGAGATCCTACTGTGAGAACCAGCGTTCTCGATGCCCGGGAGTCCTCGTGGGCGGCGATTCCGTTTGTTGCTTTGAAAATCGGTTTTGAAAAGAATAAAAGTCACCAGTTTGTTTTACTAAACAATTATGGGTGCGTGCAAAATAACAATTATGGAGGTTCATTATGATAAGCGCTTTAAGGTTTGTTCGAGTACTTTCAATTTTTATTTATGAAAAGATTTTCCTCAAATAATTATTACAAACAAAAAGGAAATCATGGTATCCACCTAAATCGCATCTATGTTATCTTAAGACTAAGGTCGAAAAAGAAAGCATGCAAACATAAATAATTATCCACGCATATTCTACTCTTGTTTAGAGTCTAATCCTCTTAAAACGTCCCCAGCGGAGTCGCCACTGTGAGAACCCGCGTTCTCGACGCCCGAGGGTCCTCGTGGGCGGCGATTTCGTTTGTTGCTTTGAAAATCGGTTTTGAAAAGAATAAGAGTCGCCAGTTTGTTTTACTAAGCAAACAAAAAAGTTTTGTGTAAAAGAGACGTATTTATGGACTAAATATCCTCTTATACACAATATATGCGAAACCAGTTGATTCAAAGGTTCAGGGATTAAGTTACGAATCGGAAAGGTGTTAGGCACCCAATTCGCCCTTTCGGTCTCTTGAGTAGGATATGCGTGTGTTATAATTCAGTTTTTGCATGCTATTGCTATTACTTTACAGCTTTCCGTGCTTGCCTTAGAAATCGGAATTTTGGGGATGGGATGAAAACGATGTGTTTCCTAGTTTGTCCATGATTTTGAAAATAAGTGTGTGTGTGTGTGTGATTTGAAAAAGAGAGTTTGATAATAATAGATGCAATGAAACAAGTGATTTTGTAAAGCATTGGGCTTTTCAGAAACTGATTCAATGTGGAATCTTATATTCGATGTAATATGAGGCTAGTTGACTAATCGTATACCATAGTCTATTGATTAAACCGGTATAGATGGCAATAGTGCTTTCATAATCGAGTATTTATCACATACACACCGCAATCTATGAGTTAGATTGGATATATAGCGATTATCGATTCCTTCGTATAACAATGCCGCTAATCCGGGCTTTTGAAATAATAAGAAAGTAATAATACTATTTTGGAATTGGATTAGGGTTTGTTATACGCCTTTGGTTTTGAAAAACAATTTAAAAAGGGTTTTGAAAAGCTGTCAGTGATAGAAATTATGCAGACAAGAGTATGAATTATAAGACTGACGAATAAATAAAAGAAGATAGAGAAAATTATACCTGAGCCTCCTTAGAGGGAGAGAATAGGGGTCTCTTGGTGTGTTCCATGAAATCCCTTTGATTGTTGATGAAAATAATGAATGGAGGGGGGTCTATTTATAGTTGTCAAAATGCTTGGAGAGCAAGAAAAGAGATTGCAACTAGGACTCTTGAAAATTATCGCGAAACCTTCCCACCGTTGGATCATCCTTATTTTTGGATATGTGTTGGGAATAGAACTCTTATAGATTTTGTAAAAATTTCAGGTCGATCAGATTTCGGGAAGGTTCCCTTTCGTTCTGATTGGTACGAAGAGTTTGTGTTCGCGTAGGAAAGGTACTTGTTGTAGACAAGGTCCCTTGTTTGCACCACAAGTCAGGTCCTAACCATTGGATCATACTGAATTTTGGATATGTATTGCCAATATAAGTCTTCTAGACTCTGTAAAAAATTGGAGACTATCGGAGGTCGGGAAGGACTCGATCTCGTTGGCTTGGTACAAAGAGTTTGTTCCCGCGTAAGAAACGTACTTGCATACCAAAATCTCGACAATTAAACTTCCAACCATTGTATTATGCTTATTTTTTGATATGTTTTCCCTCCAAATGTTTTCTAACTTGTGTCCAAATTTGAGGTCGATCAAATTCGGGAAGGCCACTATTTATTTTAATTTGCTACGAAGGACATTTCGACTAGAATTGCGCGATAGACAAATTGATTCTTGAGGATCCCATGTCTGACAAAGCTGAAATGTTAACATGTTCTTCCTCATGATAAGACATATCTACTGACCAAAGTTTAGACCATTTTAACTTCGAGAAGACCTCCATTAGATCACCCGAATCAAACTCATGATTTTCTAAATTTTCGGAGATCCGACCGTGAATTGAGTTGATTTTCGAGTATGCTACTCCTTTTGATAATGTCTAACAGCTCTCAAAGTTTAAGGATGATCCAAAATGCGTAACTCTCCTTTCACAAGTTTTCAGGAGTTTTGACAGTTTTTTATTCCGACAATTTTCGATAATTCTGTAACTCCTCATCCGGGGTTCTTTCGGCTTTCTTCTTTGACCTGTATCAGATGTACATAGTTTTTTTGCATTCAAAAATGCTCGTGCATGCATGCGTGTCCATTTCTTTAAAAATCAGAATTCTTGCGGGGTCGCAAAATGAGGTGTTCACACCTACATGCTTCTTCCTGAATGAGGCCCTAGTGTTGATGTAGCCGAGCAGCCTATATGCTGCCCGAGGATGCTTACACCCTCGTGTATTATTACCACAATTATGGCAAGTAGTGTTCTAAAAGGCGGGCTGGGCGGGGGCTAGGCGAACAAACTTACTTTTTTTTTACCTATTTTAAGGGAGCTACTTATTTCTTTTTTTGTTAAAAAATTACCATTTAAAAAAAAGGGATACAATTTATCAAACATCATTAGTAAATTCACCTTTCATTTATCTGATTAAAACGAAACCCTAACCAACAATTGCAATCGCTATAAGATGTTTAAAAATAGCGCTTTGGCTAATTATAAACACATCATGCTACCTTATTTCCTCAGTATTATCTTTCTTCTTATTTTTATTTTATTGTTGCATTTTCGTTTTCACTAGCTTATTATTATTGTTGTTTTTGTTGTTGTTGCTTAAAATAAATTGATAATTTGATATAAATATGACCTCGCATTCAATTTTGTTTTGGACAATGAACCCAATGACCATGTTTCGCTTGTTAATTAAACATTTGAACTTTTTTTTTATGTTTATTTAAGTACTATGTTTGATTTGATTATTTTTCTGTATTTTATTTTGTATATATAATTTTACATATATTTAAAAATTTTAAAAACTGCCTGACGCCTGGCTACCTAGGCCCCAACTAAGCGCTCTAGGTGCTAGGCGCTAGGTCTCCGCCCTAGGTCCTCCTAGCGCCTTTTAGAACCTTGGTGGCAACAAATAGCCTTGATTTGATCGGCCTTGAATTGTTCAATGTTAGGCCTCTTTAATGTTTTAAGGTCACCTGGAAGCATTCAAATAGGATTAGCTATTTCAACGATAAAAACAACAAAAAAATATTACATTTAAAAAAAATGAGAATAGACCAGGTGTAGTGGCTATTTTTGGAACCGGTTTATTTTCAAGATCAGGCTCCACATTGCCTCTGAGGACTATAGCATCCTCATCCACTCCTTTTATTTGAGTCTGGTAAGGCTAAAACAAGACTGGGAGAGTTTTTCGTAACTCTTAAGCGTTGAGACTATCAATCCCACATTGGAAGAGTGGATCATCACAAAGTAATATATAAGATGTGGGGGCTACTCCACCCATTGCCAATTGGTTTTGAGTTGGATGCTTTGAAATCTAACATGGTATTAGAGGAAAAAAAAAGATCCCCGTTGGTTCATCAAGATCAACTTTGCCGTTCAGAAACGGCCGTCTTCATCAAGGTGGCGGAATTTTTCATGTGACAAAGGGCATCCAATAAAATAAAATTTTCATGTGACAAAAGGCATCTAAGATAGTGGATTTATCCATGAAAAAAAAAAGCATTGTTTATTGTTGGCATCCAATACAACACTCCTATTTATAGTCTTCATTGTTGTATTGGAGAGATATCTTTTATTAACTCTCATTTCTCAATTTATAGAGAGCTTCTAATAGTTTTTAGAGAGAGAAATGGAGTTCACTTCTATAATTCTTGTCTCTACATTTATTATGGAGTAAATTTCTTTGCTACGACTAAAAGATGCAGTTTGCAATGCATTAATTATGTAAGTTCAATTCTCATTCCATTGTTAGTATTGTTAAATACTTGTTGAATCATTCATTTTCTCCATTTAATTAACCATCCATAAGCTGGTAAGATAATTTTCATATGATGATTTGACTTTGAATGCCTTGTATACATAGATCTCAAGCATTAATAAGGAGATGGTACACTTGTATACTTGTTACTAGCCTATGTCCATTCCTTCTATGAATAAGATACTTTTCATTGCCAAGCATAATTAGTCTTTGAATATTCATGGAAACACTATAAATTTGATATTCTAATCCTTGAATACTTTAATGATATGTTGAGTGATTTCTACATTTTATGTGATTTTAAGACTTTTCATTTTCTTAGTTAAAATGTTGTCAAAGAGGATCTTTTAAATGTATGTCATAAACAACTTCACCAATCATTCTAAGGATTCAATTTGTATTTTTCAAATATGTCTATATTGGATGGTTTAACATCCACCTAAACCTCTCAATTTTAGACAAATGAAATGTTATAATTTATTGAACTAAACTATTTTTAGTTAGCCATTTTCATAATCAAGTCAATTGCCTAGGAAAAACTAACATTGAGTTCTCAAATGCATAGTTTAAATTTACACATTTTCTTTTGGTATGTCTTAGTTTTGTATTTTAGTTGAACATTATATGGGAATGGGTTGCACTTACTTTACACCATTTGTTACAAGACAAAAAGAAGAGATACACTTGTGTTGAGTTTTGCTTTCACCCTTTCTTATATGGCATTTATATGGGAATGGGTTCTTTTTGCTTCACACCCTTTTGCTTAAAAATGAGTAAAATACTTAATACTTATGAATTGCATTAAGAAATTTGAATGAGGTTGATTCTACATAAATTTGCAAAACAAATGAATTTTATAATACCTTAGCCTTTTCTCATCTATTGTTACATCATTTTAATTTTTATTACAAGACTTTAAAACCAACCACTAAAATCAACCAATTAAATTCTCTTAACAAAGCCTTGGACTCCTAATCACCGTATCGTCTTTCTGATTATCCTTGTGGTTCGATACTTGGACTTACCAAGTATTATAACTTGACAACTTACACTTGGGTACCTAAATACGGAAGTATTTTCGGCGCGTCAATAATGCACTTATATGGCTAAACACGTTAAACAAAATCCAAATTGCAATTTGTTAATTCATAATTGTGTATGAAAAAGTTGTGCAAAGTTGATGCAAGAAGAATGGTCAAGAAGCTCTTCAAAAGGATCGATCAAAGGGTTAAAAGAAGAAAGGAAAGCAGCCAAGTCTTCTAGGTCAATCAAGATCGATCTTGCTTGCAAGATCGATCTTGGTCCTCTTTCACTTCGGAGTGGCTGAAGTGCTGCAATGTTCCAGATTTTAGAAACAAAAAGCAAAATTGACCTTGCTAGCTCCCTGAACAATCTTCCAAAATTCTGCCAATCAAGATCCCTGCTTATTCAAATAAGCAAGATCGATCTTACTAGGCTCCTGAAGTTCACTGCCATCTTTTTGCCAGCCAAATCCTTTGAAATAGAAAGGAGCAAGATCAATCTTTCTACTGTATTTCTTCACGAGTAAGCAAACTTGGAGATATTTTTAAGTTACTTGTCCAAGTTGCCAACTTAGACCCACTAGCCAAGAGATCTTTTGTGAAACTTGTCCACTTATCTTCCACCCTCCTTTGTATATCTATAAATAGAGATCAAGTGCCAAGTATTTAGTAGTGCTAGTTTTAGCTTTTAACCTTTAGATAGGAAAGATTAATTTTCTTGTAATTTAGAGAGAATTAAGAAAGAGAAAAAGAGAAAAACCTTCTTATTCTTCTTGTATTCTCGTACACTTGAAATACTCATTTCATATCTATTTATACAAGTGTTTCATTGAGATTACTTCTTCTTTAACATATTCTTAACATTATGGAGGGGTAAATCTCCTAGCTTAGGCTAGGGGGTGAGTTTGTTGTAAGGATAAACATGATTTAAATTCCAATTCTTTTAAGCTTCATGCCTAGTGTTGTCAAATAAATATGTTTGTTTAATATTGAAAATGTTTCACAATCTTTGATGGTTTAAAACACCATAAAGATTATGAAACCTCCATTTAAAGTTCCTTTGTTTCCTTATGCCAAGTATATGAAATTCTTTGGTAACCTATGGACAAGTTTAGTATATCAATGATACTTAGACTCTTTATGCCATGTATAAGGAGTACTATATTGATCATTAATATACAAACAAAGCACCTTAAATGAGCATATATTATTCAATAACCACCATTGCAAATGGATGGCTATGCTATTCATATAAAATTAGAGAGGTTTATTTCAAATATGGTCACATCTTGTGGTTAAGTGTAAAGTAAGGTTTTATCTTCCCTTGTCACCTACAACACATAAATATACTTTGTGCCTATATTTGAGAACTTTCTAATAGCTTATTTATTTTTTTAATGTGATGTTTGTCTTTCCTCATTCGGTGGCCTAGTGGAGTTGGATTGGTTGTATTTTCTCGAAATCTCTTACTACCAACGTTTAGGCCTCTTCTTGACAAGCAAATAAAAATCACATTAAAGTGAATGAATGAGTCAAATTAGATTCATAGAAATAAGGTTATTATAAAACAACAAATAATCCCTTAAAGCCTTTGCTTTCCTTAAATACAAAAGCAATCTCATAATTCTAAAGTATGTTTTAAACTTTCACAACACAACTTTAATCAATCAATTTTTATTATATAGGCTTGTGATATAAAAAGATTTTGCCCCCTCCTTGTGGTTCGACACTCAAACTTCCATAAGTCTATATTACAACTTGACCGCCTAAACTTGGGTGTGTACGATTGCACTATTCCACGCGCGTCAAATTTCAAACAAGTTCTAAATAAAGATTGAAATGTACCTGAATAATATGGAGAATAAAACTGTAACATTCACGATTGAACCATAAAAATACTCCAATCCTTGATGAAACGAATGGAATACGCTTGAATGAATGAAATTGGTGATTAATTAAAACCTCACAATCAAATATGAATTTAAACCTCAAAATCAAATTTGTAGCATATCAATGTAGGAGAGAGAGATTGAAATTAAGTAAGAGAGATTAGGCATCCAATTATAGATTGTTTAGATTAGATATCGATGCAAATCGATGTTCACTTTTTATATTAGAGATTTAGGGAAAGAAAATCGATGCACAATTAGCCTTAAGTTGAAACCGAGCATGTCGACAGTCCCGTAGTGCAAAACTAAGTCTCTAAGATAGAATTTGTTAAAGATGAAGAGAGTAAAAAGTAAAGTGAAGGAATCCCTCTTTATATAGCCTAACTATATATATATATATAGATATATTAATAATATATTCATATATTTTTATGTCAATCTTATTGATTTAGTCAATTATCCAATTTCAATAATGATTATTTACCTAGTTTAGTTTAAGTCATCCTATATACCATAATTATCTCATATTCATGCCTATATAAAGCCACTTCATTATAATAAATTATATTTCAATTCAATATAATAGAATTCTCTCATTTATGTTCTTTATTGTTAACTAAAGATCTCAAGTTCTAGTAATAACATGTGTTGTTTATGTTTAAAGTAATTGGATTAAATTTCTCTTTAACCATTACTTTTATTGTAATTGAACTGTGAAGAGTAATTTCATAATTTCACATATATACCAAAAGCCCTCCTTAATCTTTGCAGATTGATGTTTAACCATTTTGCAAAGATTGTATACGACTATATGGGTGGAATGGAAGATATCAAAAGGGCTAAAGTGTGCAAGTATCTGAAATTCCCACAATGGATAGCCTTTTCAAATATAGAATAAACCAGAAGTTTACCTTTAAAATGTCAAAACTGAATTTTGAGAAAAGATTGCTTAGTTTTTCAAGATTCTTGAAAACCTTTTGTGATAGTGATGTAATTAATGAACTAAAAATAGAAATTAATCAATCAATCATAACACAAGGGTTTTTTTACATGGTATACTCTCAAGCGGGATAAACATCCACGAAGGTAACCTACCTCAGAACACAATTCACTATTTAAAAGTTTTTACAAGAGTTTAAATGAACAAAAGGAATACACAAAGACCCAAATGCACATCCCGTACACACCAAAGGGTACACACTTCCCTCATCAAGCTGAATGAATAAACTCAAACGAACACTAGTAGATTTATCCGAGATAACCTCACCAACAAGAACCTGACGGCTCCAAAATAGCGTGTTGTGATATAGCCCAAGTGCAAGCTTGTCAAGTTGTAATATAGTCTCGGAAGTCCGAGTGTCGAACCATAGGGATAAGTGAAAAGGGGTGGAATGGATTACGGATTTTACGGTTTTCAGATTTTGTAAGGTTGATTTGTTGTGAAACAACGAAAATGTAAAACGGTTGTGAAACTTAATAAGAAGGCACTAAGGTAGGTGGAGGTTAGTTACAACTTAAGAGACGGTGATCACTAGCTCATACAAAGATTTCAACACAAGGTTTCTCGAGAGATGGGGAATGTTGGTGTATCTCTCAATAGCAAAAGGTGTGACGCTAGGCGACTCATTCCCGGATTGAAGCTATATCAAGAAAGATACAAACGACATTCCACCAAAGACGAGTTTATCATTCCTACCTCTTAGCTACGGGTGTGAAGCAAGGCAACCCATTCCCGATGAAGCTAATCCGAGATAGATATGACAAACTCATCATAAAAAGATTTAAAATAAAGCAAGTGTATGAAATCTCATGATTTAAAGAATGAAAATTAGAAAGTGAATCCTAACAATGAAACGGAATGAAGTTTATGGGATAAATTTGTCATCTCACCATTTATCACTTATGGTAGAAAATATAGAGTCTAAGTATCACATAAAGTGTAAGAAGCACTCAATATATCAATAAATGAATCAAAGATAAGCTAAACAAATTCATAATCCATCTATGGAGTTTTATGAACTATTTATAATCTCTACAAAAAGGACAAAAACTCCATGAATGGGGGAAAAAGGCTACAAGCTTTCTAGAACCATATAAATATGTTGTATGTTCATTAACAACCAAGAACTCAATATACAAGGCATATAAAGTCTTAACTTAATATGAAAATACCTAGAAAGCTTGTAACAATGGAGGAAATGATGAAGCAAAGGATTCACAAATATTTATCAAACTTTAAACATGGATTGAGCCATTAATCACCGAAAATTATATCACAATTTACCTCCATAACCTTAGTAAAAGACTACTCCATAATACTCAAAGCAAGAATTACAGAAGAAGTATTCAGTTCTTAAAATCAAAGTAAACTTACAAGAAGAAAGAAGAAATTACAAGACTTTTGCTCTCCCTTCTCTCTAGAACTTGTACAAAACTTAGATAGCTCTCATCTACCTCTTCCTTGGCCTAAAACTAGCCACAAAATAACTAA
This sequence comes from Lonicera japonica, assembly GCA_021464415.1. Classification (NCBI taxonomy): domain Eukaryota; kingdom Viridiplantae; phylum Streptophyta; class Magnoliopsida; order Dipsacales; family Caprifoliaceae; genus Lonicera; species Lonicera japonica. Next base: position 38,455 of record JAKCWG010000574.1, on the reverse strand, counting down.
AAAATAATAAAATAAACAAGGGAAAATATCTAGAGGCAATAATCCCTCAAAATAGGCTAAAAGGAGCAGGTAGTAGGTGTACTCGCCGGGCCATGATCGATCATGGTTATGCCCATGATCGATCATGGGCATGGGATCATGGTTATGCCCATGATCGATCATGGTTATACCCATGATCAATCATGGTTCTGGAATTTCTTCACTCAGCACTTTACAAGCCTCCAAGCTTACTCTTGATCAATCTATGCAATGCCATTGTATTCCAATCCTACAAACACATGGAATACTACAAAGTACACACCAACTTGGGCCATGTTAGATACAAAACTCGCCAAGGCACTAATCTCGAGATAAGTGGATAATTAGGCAGAATTAAAGCAACAAACGCGTCAAGCGACTCTGGGAAGGAGCTTAGACATGACAATATTATGCGTTTATCAGAACCAAATATCAAAGAAGCTCAACCAAAAGTAATATATTCCATAAGTTCCAGATTTTTAAAGCTTTAGCTTCAAAAGATTTTGCGCTAAACAGATTAACAACAATAATCAAATTAGGAACTTAACAAATTTCACGAAGAAACTGAATTCTACAAGAGCTGTCACGACCAAATTTTCAAAAATGAACAAACAGTGTATATATAAGCAAGAATATTCAAACATATGGTAATTTAGCTTTACACTGAATATATAAACAATGCAGCCAAATAAATAGTATGTATCACAAAGAAGTTTATCACAAACTTTCACTTAACAAATCAGATTTAAAAGCAGCTAAAACAATAACAATGGCAGTAATAAATAGATTTAAAAGCAGCTAAAACAATAACAATGGCAGTAATAAATAAATTTAATAGCACTAACATATTTCAAAACTAATCTTCAAAACAAATTTTTCTCAAAATTTCGAGTACAACAAATTACTCAGCAAATTAAAACAAGATCAGATTCATTTTTATTTCACAAGAAGATTAATCAAAAATATCTCACAAACAACTCTCTCAAGTCAAGAGATGAACATTCAAAATATATCTAAGAACAATCAAGCCTAATCTCCTAGATTAATATACAAAAAGCCTAAAGAACTCTTGCTCTTCAATGTTTTCTAGAGAGAGAGAGAGAAACGAGTGAGAGAGATAGAGAAATTAGGGCACTGTGTGTTTGTATTCTTGGCTGCAGCTAAAGAAGAAAGAAAGAAAAAATATATGAAAATTGTATGTGTGTCTCGATGCTATAAAGAGGAGAAAAAAGAGATATGTATATATATATTTAGAGCAATAAAGGGCCAAGATTATTTTTATCCAGTGGCCACAAAGAAAGGAGAGAAGAAAATGATATAGATCCTTTAAACCCATCTCAAATAAAGAGAGAACAAACACACATATATAACCAATCAAAATCAAGTAAAGTGTTCACATAGATCAACAATCTACACCATATATTAAAAATAAACCAAGGGATAAAATTGTATCTAGACAAATAAAAGCACATAAGAACACAAAAAAAACACACTTAAGATCAATAAAAAAAAAATTAAATCCATTTTTTAAATTCTACAACTTATGAAAAATATACTAAATGACTAATAAAAATATACATGATCTTTTTACTGCGCTGCAATAAGCTCACTTATTGGATACGGCTTCGACGCTCTAAAATAAAACCGATGGGTGTGTAATTCTAGACACAAAGAAATGACTAATTTTTTGACTCGAAATGCTCCAAATATTGTAGGCCGAAGAATGGCACTTACGGTATCTCTTGTACTGTCAATTAAAATAGTTATTTTAGGCTTGTCATAGTGCATAAATTGATCAAATTATAATTGTAAACTCATTGGTTCGGAGTGTAATCCAGGACGGCACTTCTTTTGTGGAGGATTGTGGTGAGTATGATGTTCCCTCTAGGTGATTCTTTATTTTTCTTTTTCTTATTCTTTTTTTGGATAGTTGCAGTAGTTGCTGCGATTTTTCAGAACATATGGGTCTGTTGTATCTATGTTACTTTCACACTAACTCTATTCAATATACATTTTACTACTAGCATTTTACGTGGGGTGAGGATTGCAGCTCGATTAGGCTTTCGTTTGTCTAATGAAACTTACCATTTTGTTAAAGAACTATCATATTCGTCGTTAAGACTTGATAAGGTACATTAATCTCTAGTCCTGGCCATTAGCTTTTAGACTTCAACTTTATTTTATCTTATTTTCTAGTTACATCTTAGGCTTTGTTTGATTGTAAAGATGGAAAAGGAAAATAATTTTAGTTAGTTTGTGTGAAAAAATAGAAAATAAGGTGAGAGATGTTACTCATTTTATGAGTATATATCATCCATCCTTCAATATTTTTGGTGGAAAATTTTTACTCACTACCAAGCAAAGAAAATTTCTTTCATGAAAAAACTTAAAAATCAAGAGGATATCACTACTATCACTCAAACTTATTTTTCATTTTTTTATTTTTTCATCAAAACTAAATCTATTTATTATCCTTTTCCACCTTGCAATCAAACATAGCCTTAAATTCTTTTATTTCCTTAGATTTTCTCTTCATTATTTAAATGCTGCAGGGAAGGGTTCTCATGGAAATGATTTATATGCTGGCATATGGATCTGCATAAGCGTCTCTAACGTTGTTATATATGTAAATTTGGACTCCTAGAGATTCTTTTACTAATCCAAGTATGGAGTTCTCCTTTCTTGTTGATAAATATGTTACCCATTCTACAATCTTTACTCAGACTATATAGCATATCTGCAATGTGCAGGCTCACATTTCATTTCCCAAGGTTTTTCCAAGACACGATAACAGATTTAGCATGCTTCTGGTACGCACTCATCTCTTGTAAAACAATATTTATATCTGGATCTTGTATTGCTTGAAGATTGTGGCATATTTATATGTTTCATGTCAAATCTCCGCATCCATATGTATTTTTGTGTCTTGGGTTTCAACTAGGAGGATTATTATTCTTGAATAAATTAAGGAGGACGTAAAATGGTTTATTATATAAAGCCTGCCATGATGCAAGCAGCGAAAATAATATCCGCAAAATTTAAAGAATCTGCTAAATGACCCTTTTTTAATTGAAATGCTTAACACTATATAGATTCAGAAAATATTTCTCTACTGAAGGGCTGATGGAGTATATTAAAAATATTATTATAGTACTAGAATAACAATAGCGATGTTTTGAAGTGTTCTCTGGTCCGAAAATGGGGAAAACTACCCTCACCATACCATGTACCCAGAGTTGGGAGAGATGAACATACGCATATATACTAATATATTTTATTTATATTTTTTCGTTTTTTAATTAAATTTGGGAGAGATGAACTTCATAGAGATGACAATGAGGGTCGGTGTATCATCCCTGATCGTGGCCATTTTGGTGAGTAACTTGCTAATAGTTTGCTAAATTATTCATGGTTTATAGGCTGAGTTCTTGGTTCCTCTCCTTTTTTCTTCTATCCTTAATTACATGAATCTTTCATTTATTATGAAAATTCTGATGTCGTAAGTTTGTATGTTAGTGTGATAGAACTTATGTTTAAAATTGGGCAAATCTTTTCAACATATATGGGCTTCGAGTAGCCGATAATGATACATATATAATCCAACTTAATTAACCTTGCATTTTTCAAGATGTATATTACAGGTAAATTAGTAAGATATAGTATTGATTGTGTATTAGATACTAAAATCTGGAGCACCCGCAATGCGAGTGCAATATTTTATATGATATAATACTTTTAAAATACTTTAATAAATGTTATTATATTTGGTAAAATGGTAAATTGATTATCTTATTTTGTTTAAGGTCATAGGTTTGATTCCTTTAGTTAGATTTTCTTAGACAGCGGGCGTATTTTAGTAATTTAATATAAACCTCAAATACCTTCTTCACGCTTAATCGATAGTATAAGTAAATATGTTATTTATAATTAATGAAACAAGCCCACTTTACTACATTAGGATTGCAACAGTGCATCTCCATATCTATCTCATCATATCCGCTGCTAGCGATTGTAGTCAGGGGCGAACCCAGGATTTTTTGATAGGGTGGGCTGAATTAACACAAAAATTTATGACAATTTTTTAAGCAAAAAATTTATTCCTACAGTGAATTTTTTTTTAAATAAATATAATATATTTAAATGTAATTCTTTTTTATGGAAGAAAATTAGTATTCATAAAAATTATATTGAGAGAGAGATGGGCTCTAGTTTGACAACAACACAAAACTTTTTAATTTATTTGGTTTTTTGTGGGCTAATTATAGGTTGGGATGGGCTGGACTGGGCTAATTGTGGGCTGGGATGGGCTGGACTAAGGAATTTATTGGTGTAATAGTATGTTTTTTATATAACTAGTGAGGAAAAAAAAATCTTGGGCTAGGCTGGAGCCCTCTGGGCCAGGGCCTAGCTCCACCCCTGATTGTAGTCATAACTTCCAATTTCTTAGATTTCTTACAAATGTTAGTATGCTCCCGTCTAGATAGAATATGTATTAAAGATTTTACTATATAAATTCTGTATTATGGACAATAATGAGCTTTCTTATAAACCTTATTTATTATTGTATTTGTTCTCTATTTAAAAGGCTCATCTAATTAAAGGTTGAGTAGAATTGTTCTTACAATACGATATCAACACGCTCAGAGCTAATAACCCTTAACCCTAAAAAAACTCTATGCGCCAGCCGCCATCTCCGCTAGCCACAAACTTCTCTCCGCAGTATTAGCAACGTTAACACACATACTAACAAGAAGAAGAAGAAGCACGATTACATCCCGGATCACTTCTCTCAGCTCGATTAGGTTCCTTCAATTTTTCTCCCTCCAGCTACATATCTCTCGATCCATCTCCATGTGTATATAGATATTATTTATTTGTTCTTAATCTCATGTTCTTCACCTATTAATTATTAATTAATATATGGGTTTTGCCCCGGTCAAAATTATGAACACACATATATTATTATTATTATTATTATTATTATTATTATTATTATAATTATTATTATTTCTGATTTTTAAGGGATCCAACACCCTAGGTCAGTGGAAGAGTAGGACCCTCCATCATACTCCTTAATTTAACCTTTTACTCTCTGTCCTTTCGGCCTTGATTAATATTACTCCTTATCATAATTAATTTAAGATGTAATATTTTTTTTCTCTTCTTCTTGTACACGAGTTCTTAAAAAAAAAAAACCGGCTTTTAATATCTTTTTGTTTTCTGTATCGAGTAGTGTGCATAGTACTGCAGTTTATAATTTTCCTTTGCCAAGCCTTCCTCATGTTTTTCTCGATTATTGTGCACACAGCACATATATCAAAGTAGTCAAGATGCACAATCTATTACTCCCTCCGTCCTAAATTTGTTTCCTTTTAGAAAATTCAACTTATTAAGGATCTAATATCATCATTACACTTTTTGACTTAATTTGCATGAACTTTCCCTTTTTACCTTTTACTTTATTCAAAACTTTTACTTTAAAAGTGAAAGTACAAAAGGGCAAAATAGGTATGTATTTACTTTTAATGAAAAGTGGACATTTATTTTGGGACATTCAAAAAAAAAGAGGGACTAGCAATTTGAGACGGATGGAGTATTGTTTTTCTCTCCATTCTTCTATGCACAATTTTTTATAAGTAAACTGTTATCGATAACACAGTTTTCTCCTATGCATTGAAACTTTTAATTTTTTTTATTATATGTTGTTATCGGAAAGTGTGCACAACTTTCAAGGAATTAAAAAAAATATTACTTTTTAATCTATATTTTTTGTTTTATTTAAAAAACAGTTTTTATTTTAATTAAATTTCTATTTTACTTAAAAACAATTTTTTTTTAATTAAATTATTATTTTATTTTAAAAATAATTTTTATTTTAATTACCAATTATGTCTTACAGAATCTATGTATGTATGTAATATGTTAGTACATATATATAATATATTATATATATATATATATATATAGTTAAGGGTTTAATGCAAAAATGCAGTTTGGTTTAATTGGTCCTTATTTTATTCATTCTTCACGTAAGTGCGACCATTATGTCAACGGATGATGTTAATGCGGCCATCGCAACAATATATATAATTTGATCAACAATACCATCTCAACATAACCATCCGCTTGGTTGCAAGCCCATTCTTCTTCTCTTGTGTGATATAAACTCTATGTTGGTCCTCAGTGGTGGAGCCAGAAATTCGACCAAGTGGGGGCGAAATTCTAAACGCACTAAATCATATTTGAAGTTTTAAAATTTTAACGCAAACATAATAGCATTAATAATAATAATTAATACAATTAAAATAGCAAATGTAAACAATTAAAAAAAATGACAAGATGATTCTACGGTTTTTCATATTTTGGAAGTATTGCAATACTTCTTCTTTGTCAATATTATTGAAAACTTCTTGCTCAATGTATCTCACCAAACTCTCTTCCTATAGACAATTAATCAATAGCAGAATTAAAATTATGTTATTAATTACTACTATAACTAATATTCAACAATTATGAGTTTACACCTAAATCACAAAATATTATGAAACTAGAACTAATATTCAACAATTGAGGGGTTTACACCTAAATCAACTAATATTATCAAACTAGTCAATAATAGAATTAAAATTATGTAATTAATCAAGTAATCAACAATGGAGTTAATATTCAACAATTAGGGGTTTACAAAATTAGAACTAAATCACAAAATTATGCAACTAAATAATAGACCTAAATCACAAAATCAGCAATAGGCCTAAATAATAAAGAAATTCAACTAGTATTATGCAACTAGTAAAAAAAAATTAATCTTAAGGTTTAGACCTAAATCTAGAAAGATTACGTTGTAATTTGTAAAGGAGCTTGTGGTGGGAAATAGGAGAAGGAGCAACAGCCAACAGCCAACAGCCAACAGCCAGCATAGTGGTGCCGTGTTCTGTGGAGAATGGAGATGAAGTGGTGGCGGAGGCGCAGAGCGGTCAAGTGGGGGAGCGTCGGAACGGTCGAGTGAATGAGTGAGTGGGGGAATTTATAGAAATAAAAGAGAAAGAGAAGAGGAGAGAGATCCCGACGCTGATTTGTGAATTAAGTGAGGCCGAAGCGGTGGTCAATAACTCAAAGTTCTATTGTTTTTTTTTACACTTTGGTACCCTCAAGTTTATATTTCTGCACAAAAGTCCCTATATATTTTTTTTTCTACAAAAATACCCCATATATAATTAAAAAAAAAAATTGGAACCAAGTGGGGGTGCTCGCCCCCGCTTGCCCCTTATTGGCTCCGCCAGTGTTGGTCCTCCAATTTGGACCTATCTTGGCCTCCAGGTCCAACTGATGAACCCTAGCCAAAATCAACAACCCAACCCCCCACCCCCGCGCTGCCGCAACCCGAAAAAAACAAAATATTTATACTAAAGTTTCTCTTTTAATTTATAAAAATTGATATTAGTATATCAAGTTTCCCGTGGTCTCCTCTTAAAAAAAAATTCTGGCTCTATCCTGCCTTTATTAAACAAGCCTCACGTTTTTGTTTTTTGACAGAAATTCTAGGCTTTAAAAGGGAGAAAAAAAAGCAAAAAGATGTTCTTACTGTCATTAGATTTCTATTTTTAAGTTTAATTCCCATTATATATACTATTTATATAATATAATAATATTAGTGTTTTATAAAAAATAATCTAACACTTCAAAAAAAAAATTAATGACAAAAGAATATTATATAAAATATATAGAACATATTATTAAAAATAATTTTAAAGCTTTACTACTATTATTAAACTTTATATATATACATTAGCTACATTCCTAATTCAACTCAATATGAACTTGCCAGGTTCAATAATTTATGACTGGAACAATCAGTTGCCAGTAAACCTCTTTGAAAGTTTGTGGGCCCAAATTAAAGATGATGCCTAATGCTTCATGGCCCACCATCATGTCAGTGTAGTTTCCGAAAGTATACACAGAATCACGTGGGAGCAAAAGAAAAGCGCAAGTTATGGCCAAAAGTTGTATTTTTATTTATTTACTTTACTTTTTTAAATTTTTTTTTTCTAGTCCTGAGTTGAAAAATAAGTTATTGTCAATAATGAATTATACCTAGTTTACGTGGTTAATTAGAAGATAAGTTAAATTTGACTAAATTTTTATTATGTTTGAAACCTCTAAAACAATTATAATATATTTAGAATTTAAACAGAATATTTTTGTTTTTTTCAATTTTAACTTATAATTTTAGACAATTACAAATTACGTTTGGGTTCTAAGCATACGATTATTTATGTATAACTTATGAATAAGTAGAATATATTTGTCCTATCGGATTTTACACCATTAAAAGTTTAAAACTATTATAGATCCTTTAACGACAGTATGAACCAACTATTATATGTATTTGTGTCATTGTGATATGTGTACGTAGAGCTTAGAGGAGCTAAAAAATACAAATAATATTTTTTTGAACTTAGGGGGCCAAAAGTAACAATTTTAGCTTGTCTTTTTTAAGCAATGGCCCAAGAATAATCATTCAATTTTCAGTTAAATGATTCAAATTAAATTGTACTTAATTGAATCGACTAGAGGGATCACTTCATTGGACCAGAAAACAAAATCTAAGCCATTTTTTAAAAAATAAAAAATAATTAACAATTCAATTTTCATAACTTTATCTCTAAAGTGAGCTCAACTCTGCCAATTAAATATTCTAATACTTCAAAATCCATCAAAAATAATAACTTATATTTCTATCTAATTTTAACGGCGTATATTTGATTTTTAATGATATCATGTATGTGCAAACTATATTTTATGACAACATTTTTTTTTTGTCCGTGAATACAATTAAATTTGGAGCATCTTTAGCAATCATCATTGATTAATTATCTTTGGTAAACAAAAACTAACTGAGATGACAAAAATACTATTGATTCCGTCCGACCTAATAGATAAATTGTAAAGAAATGTCAAAGTGAGACTCGCTTAGAATTTTAATCGCTTAAGTGGAGCGTTGTTTAGTTTAAAAATTGAAATGAAACTAGGCCAATAGTTTAGGGACGTATTTACTTTTACCCTTCTTTTTTTAAAAAGAAAAATAAAATTATGAGGTATTCTTAATTATTGTGGATATATATGGCATAATAAAGTAATCCTTTTTACATTGTCTACGAGTTCTTGTAGACAATGTGAATATATTGTGTCACCTTGCTCGGCCCAAGGGGTAGACCATCATCAAGTCGGCCGCCTTCGGCCTCAGAAATTTAGAACTTTATAGGGGTCCTTAATTTTTCTTGGAACCTCTGGACCGGATCTTTATGGCGTTAAAAGTAAAGGTGACACTGCTCTCTCTACTCTATATTTTTATTGCGTATATGAATTTAAATGTATAATTAAATATAAAAATAGACGATAAATAATCGTAGAGACTTTTTTGATGGATAAGATAAAAAAAGGCATTTTATTTATCTTAAGTAATTATTAAAATGGGAGTACCCAATAAAAAGTTGTATTTTTAAAAAAAGTTGTGAAAACTTGATTAAAATGGGAGTACCCACCCCAATAATTCATCTCCACTAGATTTATTATTGATAAACGCCTAATATTGTCATGCATAAGCTCTCTCTCGGAGTCGCTTGACGCGTTTATTGCATTAATTCTGCCTAATTATCCGCTTATCTTGAGATTAGTGTCTTAGCGAGTTTTGTATCTAACATCGTCCCGCTAGGTGTGCTTTTGTTGTGTTTCTATGTGTTTATAGGCATATGATGCAATGGCCTTCGAAGAATTCATTAAGTGCTAGCCAAAAGCTACAAAAGTGCTGATTTAGAGAATTTTCAGAAGCATGATCGATCATGGAATTCCATGATCGATCATGGTGCAAATAATCTTCATGCAGAGGACCCCATGATCGATCATGGGTTGGCCATGATCGATCATGGTACCCCCATGATCGATCATGCTTCCTACCAGCTTCAATCATGGGTCTGGCGGAGACATCCACCAACTCCCTACTTTTAGCCTTTTTTGGGGGATTTTTGTCTAGAAATATTTTCCCTTGTTTATTTTATTAGTTTTTGTACTTCTTTGGCTAGTTTTTAGTCCAAGGAAAGGGGGAGATATTATGATCTTGTTTTTACATAGAAAAGTTCTAGAGAGAAGGGAGAGCTCTTGGAGTGTCTTCTTCTTCATTTCTCTTGTAAGTTTTTAATTGTAAGAATGATTTCTTCTTCTATGATATTTGTTCTTGCATTTATTATGGAGTAGTCTATTACTAAGGTTACGGAGGTTGATTGCAATATGATTTTCGGTGATTAATAGCTCAATCCATGTTTAAAGTTTGATAAATATTTGTGAATCCTTTTCCTTTCCAAATCCTTCATTCCACAAGCTTTCTAGGTATTTTCATTGTACGATTAGACTTTTCATGCCTTGTATGCTTAGTGCTTGTTGATTAATGAAAATACAATATATTTATATGGTTCTAGAAAGCTTGTTGTCTCATTCCCCCATCCATGGAGCTTTTTCCTCTTCGTAGAAATTATGAATAGTTCTTAAAACTCCATAGATGGGTTATAAATTTGTTTAACTTATCTTTGATTCATTTATTGATATATTGATTGCTTCTTACACTATATGTGATACTTAGACTCTTTATTTTCTAACCTAAGTGATAAACGACGAGTTGGCGAATTTATCCCATAAACTTCATTCCGTTTTATTGTTATGATTCACTTTCTAATTTTCATTCTTTAAATAATGAGAGTTCATACACTTGCTTTATGTTAAATCTTTTTACGATGAGTTTGTCATATTTATCTTGGATTGGCTTCATCGGAAAAGGGTTGCCTTGCTTCACACCCGTAGCTAAGAGGTAGGAATGATAACCTCGTCATTGGTGGAATGTCGTTTGTCTCTTTCTAGATATAGCTTCAATCCGGGAATGAGTCGCCTTGCGTCGCACCCTTTGCTATTGAGAGATACACCAACATTCCCCATATCTCGAGAAATCTTGTGTTGAAATCTTTGTATGAGCTAGTGACCACCGTTTCTTAAATCACAACTAACTTCCCAATACCTTGGTGCTTTCTTATTAATTTTCAAACCAACTTACATTTCCGTTGTTCGATAGCCAAACCAACTTACAAAATTTGAAAACCCTTTAATCCGTAATCCATTCCATTCCTTTTCACTTATCCCTGTGGTTCGACACTCGAACTTCCGAGACTATATTACAACTTGACGTGCCTGCACTTGGGCTATATCGCAAAGCGCTTGTCTAGCGGCGTCAATTATAAGGTGTGAAAACATACACATAATAATCAACTCAAGTAATTAATAAAGATAGCAAAAAGCAATTGTCTTCTCTCTACATCCTACTGCCTTTAATTTGTTTCTCACCCTAAAGAATTCGCAGGTTTCTTTCATCTTCCCTCTCTTAATTCTCATTTTCTTCCCTTGTCTTCACATTTATGCTATTCGATTGCGTGCCTTTATTTAATTAACTTTTCATTAAAAAAATAAAAAATAATTTTTTTCTGAAGTTTCACTCTTGCCCCCAAATATTCAACTCAAATGTCAATTAACAAGCCGTTTGCCCTTGAGGTCAAGGGTTGGCCCAGTGGTAGGCAACTTCAACCCTTGCCTTGAGGTCAAGGGTTCGACTCATGGGGTGAGAGGAGATGGTTTTTCTTTATTTGTAGGATTAAGGGAGAGACTTAGACTTCCTTTAATTTTATTTATTTAAAAAAAAAAACAAGCCGAAATTTTCAAAACTTTACTTTGCCTGAGAATATACCTTCAATATATATACAAACTGAATATTATGTTTTCAAAGTCTTTTAAATATTACGTTTATATTTAATATATATATTTAATATATTCTTACTCTCTCTATATATAGATCTTGTAAGGAAGACAATGGGCTAGGCCTATCGGTCTGTGTGTATATTAATGATATTGTTTCTAGTTTAAACACATTTGGGCCACGTATGTGAGATTTTCTCTTAAAACGTCTTGTTACTATGCGATTACATTACCTTAATTACTTGTCAACCCCTTCTTGAGTTCTCCATGTGGAATCAATGATTTGAAACAATGAAGTCGTACAATATCATTCTAATATGTTAACAAGACTTAGTCATGTATATAGGTTTTATTATTTTTATATCATGTATTTGAAAAATTAATCAAACTAAAACAACCATATAAACATATAACAATATTTATGAAATCCTATAATTATATAAGATAAAACATATCAATCTTAGTTTGAGCATAGTTCCTTTGATACCAATTGTAAAATAAACCTAAACTTACTGTTTTATTTCCTGACTGTAGGAAGTGCAACTAAGATCAAATATTGAGTTAAGCGTTTACCAGTTTGATTGATGTTGTCCATTCCTTCTCCAAGATCCATGCATAAGTTTCTCTGTGTTGATGGGATTATATATAAAGAAAAATCCGTGTTCTTGCAGGCGAATCAGCAAAGACCCTTTACAATTTTATAACTGTTTAATAGTGGTTATGACACTTACTTCCATTAAGGAACTGCTCATAACTTCCGATCTATTTTGACAAGGATAATATCCTAATTAAAGCATAATTTGAATTTTGAATTCAAATCAGATTGCTATAGTTAAGTTTGTTAAATGATTTATCTACTTAACTGAATTGCTAATGTCTCATTCAAATCCTAACAACCATACTTCATTTAATTACTTCATCTACTATGCTTTGAAGTCATTGCATGCATACTACATATATGTAGTTATTAGGTGATTTTGTACAACCACCACCATCTGCTGCATATATGTGGCTGCTACCACCACCGAAAACCCCTCTGTTGGACTCGCCTTTGCTTGGTCAACCCTGGAGACCCATTTCTTGCACTAGCAGATTATTCCACTAGCGTGTACCTCTGTGGCATATGATGGAACCTTAGATCAACCACGAATACCTAATGGCTACGCCATTGCTCCTCTGCTCTGTAGTCGCCCAGCCCCCCCAATCTTCCTTTTATCACTACTCTCCCTTCCCCATCTCCATCCCCCCTTACTGCCTTCTTATGGGTTTTGTATCAAGTTTTATAACCGATATATTCATCTATGATACTACCATTTACCAACCCCCTCTTAAGCTAGACATATTACAATGTGCAATACTTAAACATATTCTCTTGACATGGAAACGTATTGTAACGTGATTAATGTATACATATAATGTGTACAATTATGTCTTCCTTACATCTCATTTGAGTAGCATGAAAATTATTGTATTCACATGTATATTATATATATATATATATATATATTCATCTAGCTAAAAGATTTGTTTTATGCAGGAATTCTTATCTATATGGGAATGTTAAGTATATTATATCCGCCATACTACCATATGGGAATATTAAGCATGTTACATAGTAATCATATTACAACTTGTATTACTTTAGCTTTCTACTTTTTAAAAGACATGCATCAAACATTTAATATATCTTTTGTGTGCCTTAATATTATTCATTGACAAAATTTTAACTTAAAGATAGTCCATTACACTAGAAAATTAGGGATTCACCCATGCAGTGTACATTGACATAAATTATATAAATTTTCATCTTAATTACCTATATTTCTTAATTAAATTGTAAATATTATCAACATATTATTCTTTGGCCATCTCTTTCTCAAACACTTAGTATATCTTTCGTGTGCCTTAATATTATTCATTGACAAAATTTTAACTTAAAGATAGTCCATTACACTAGAAAATTCTAGATTCACCCATGCAGTTTACATTGACAGAAATTATATAAATTTTCATCTTAATTACCTATATTTCTTAATTAAATTGTGAATATTACCAAGGTATTATTCTTTGGCCATCTATTTCTCTTTTCACAAGGCTTCAATTAGAAATAAGGATTTATCATCTTTACTTTAAATAAAGTACTAAAGTATAATGTACAAATACTATTCTTGAGATAACGTTTAAGAATAAAATATTATGCTTTTAACATCATTGGTAATTTTATATTGTTGTTAACACACACATGTAACACATAGTTCACACATGATGCTATATATACATGTATAGAGTACATTTCTCATACGGATCGAGACTTTAGTGACAGTTTTTCATTGAGAATATATTGGGGATATATTTTAAGCGATGAAAAACTGTCGCTAAAGGTCCCTGTCCATACAAACCTATCCGAATAAATTTTGTTTCGTATATGTATATATATATTCATTCTTGAATAAGTAATTACCTTTTTAGTTGTGAAGTGTGAACTTATATCTTCTTGGAATTGGTTTGAAAACCCATATGTATATTGTAATTAGATCAAGTTGACTAGCAAACACCTCCGTGGCATATGGTAGAACCTTAGATTAGCCACGAATACCTAATGGCTGCACCATGGCTCCTTCGCTCTGCAGTCATCTAGCTAGAGGCTGATTCAGGAATTTTTTGAGAAGTGAGCTAATAATAACAGACAAATAAAAAATCGAAAGTATAACCATATAGTGAAAATAAAATTTAATTAATAGCATAAGTTAAATATTTGAGTTCATATATAACGAAAAGTATCTAACAAATTTGATTTCGACAAGTTTTTAATTATTTGAATTCATCTATTACAAACTCAATCAATTTTCAAACCGAGGTCTCACTCTATATTCAACAACATGCAATCGGCAAAAACTACATCCTCTATTGAGTTGCGTATATCTGTTTTGATGTTAGTCATATTAGAAAATGCTATTTCTGTACTTGCCGTAGAACATGAAAAGTCAATACAAGACGAATTAATCTGTCAAGTATAATATAATCATCCAATATTCACAACCAGTTCTCGGAATAACTCAACAAGAGTAAAAAGCTTATAAAACTCAGGATTACAAACAACATCAAGCTTGTAATGCATTAGTTGAGATCTTAATACATGAACATTCTAAGTAATGAAATCAATTGGATAGAATTTTACAGCAAGTAAGCAAATCTTGTCCTCGTCAAATGATCTAAAAAAGTCACTAGGATCTAAAGCTACACTGAGAGTTAAATGTTCCATTACGAAATCATCAAATCTATGTTCTAACTCCATCAATTTAACAACTATTGTAGCACTGTATATATCAAACTTTGTTTGACTGTGAAGAGGTGGGTGGAGGTCTTAGACTGCTTTCTAGTCCCCACGAAGTGAGTCACGAACCTCGTACCAAGCTCGTGCGAGCTCTGAATCGAGCCTGGAGATAGGCTGTTGCACCACATCCGAGCTGCCCCCTTGAGAGTTGTGACAAAAGCCCTGCATATGATACCATCTGGGACATTCTGGAGCCCCATCATATTTTCAAATTGCTGCCAATGGTCCATCGGATCGGTTGAGCCATCATATGACTCTAGAGGAGGTAATTTGAATCTGTTCGAGACTGCACAGGTCTGGATGTGCGCTGCAAACGGCGATTCAGAATTTCTTACCAGAGTTGCTGCCGAGCTCCCCCCGACGTGGCCTATGGTTTTCATCATTTCGGCCAGCTGGGCTTTCATTTCTGATCTGAGCCTCTGCTCTACTTATTCAACAGAGCTCTTGTTCGAGATCCTGTCGAAAACGGACCCTCGAGGCCTAGCATTTGTCTCCAGGACTGGTGGAATAGGGGGCGACCTTCTCTGCTCACACTTTGTCTTTGAGCCTCTCCTTCATAGCGTCTTTCTCGAACAACATTAATTTGTGGATTTCTTTTTGGAGATGATGGGGGAGCTGTAATAGACAACTCATCATAAGAATCTCCTTGTTCAGAACTGGATCGATCGGCATCAGACCCATTGGGCCTGCCTTGACTTCTCCTATACCTCCGGCGGCGTTCCCCCAGCCTTTCAATGGCTGGGATTCGCGCAGAGGCTGGGGGAGCCGGTGCAGAAACAGGGGTCAGAGGCGATCCATCTCTTGAACGGTACGAAGGGGGTTCTCTTTGAGCTATCAATCTGTCAATCTGTACCTGGAGAGTAGTTTGTTGAGCCACTAAGGCTATCAAGGGGTCTGTTTGGGTGTTTTCTGACTGGGACATGGTGAATGTATGGTTTTTGGCTTTTTGAGAAGCGTGTGACTTTAAGGAAATGTCTTTCCCACAGATGGCGCCAAACTGGCGGTGTCAAAATCTAGAACAGATAATTGACGACCGACCAATCAATGAATAATGGTGAATTAGAGGTTTAATATTGAATTGTAACTGTGAATAGTGATTGTGAACAGTATCACCGTATCTGTGAACATTGGTTATGAACAGTAAATGTGAACAGTACCTCTGAACAGTATCTGTGAACAGTGACCGTGAACAGTACCACCGTATATGTGAACAGTGTTATGAACAGTGCCGGCAGAAACTGATTAAAAATAAAGATGAACACGAGACGTTTTTATTAAGGTAGGTTCCCCCGGTAGCGCTTATGCTAGTCCGGCAGTACGTCCTCGTTTTGTGTGTGCTTGCTTTGTATTAGCTCAAAGGCAATCAATTCGGATGATAATACAAGCTACCAATCTCTCTCTTTCTTTCTATAATTTCCTTAATTCTATTTATAAGTATAGAATTAAGATTACAACTATTTCAACAGAATAAATAATAAACTGTATAGGAGAGAGCGTATAAGGATTGGTATTTTTTGGGGTATGAAAAGAGAGAGTATAAGACCCTCAAAAATTGGCTTGTATTTAGGAAAGATGGATGGATATTGGGAGAGAAGGAAGAGATGTTTTTTGTGTGTCTTTGGATGGATGAATGAGGGGGTATTTATAGGTAAATGTAGAATGGCAAATAGGTAAATTTGATAAAAATGAAGGGCAAAAAGGTAATTTTTGGTGGAGGTGTATATGATGTGTATGCTTAGGTCACATGTATTCTAGAATGTATATGATGTGTATGCTTATGTCACATGTATTCTAGAATGGTATTTTACTGGAGGTAAAAAATGGTATTTTACTTGAGGTAAAAATAGGATTTTACTGGAGGTAAAAGTATTGAATTGGTAAAATTAGTATTTAACCCCATCAATTGCCCCCTATCCTTATCATTTAGCTCGGATGAGCTAATTTGTGAGGATATTCTTTAATTCGGGAGCCAGTAGTATCTCTGAGCTCTGATGTTCGTGATATCTTAAACCCGAATCCTTCGTGTCAAAATCGCAGCATCAACATCATACACACATTTTCTTCCCCTATGGTGACATCAAAGAGGGATCTAGGGTGGTGTAGTCTAGATACACGCGGGGGGCGCTGCACGCGGGGGGAGCTGTATATTTTGACTTTTTAAGAAGACAGCTCTTCGTCATTTTCTTCCCCTATGGCGACATTAAAGAGGGATCTAGGGCGGTGGAGTCTAGATGCACGCGGGGGCGCTGTTTATTTTGACTTTTTAAGAAGACAGCTTTTCGTCTTCGGGATTCTTTCAATGCTAGATGCCTCTTGTCCCCTCTTTCTTGTCGTTTCCCTCAAGATCCATCTTCTTCTTATACCT
The DNA here is from genome assembly GCA_021464415.1 of Lonicera japonica. Lineage (NCBI taxonomy): Eukaryota > Viridiplantae > Streptophyta > Magnoliopsida > Dipsacales > Caprifoliaceae > Lonicera > Lonicera japonica. Next base: position 20,945 of record JAKCWG010000574.1, on the reverse strand, counting down.
TTTACAGGAGATACCCATGAATAAGAGAAAGTAAATCACAAGTATGCCGAATGTGCAGAATACCTTCCGTTGTACAGGTTCTTCTTGTGCTGCTTGTACTTATAAACGCAAGAGATGTCAGCCCTGGTGTGAATATGCACAAATTTTTCGAGATGTGATTAGTCGCCAGGATTATCGCACAATCTTCACTGTTTTCGTGGTGAAGAACGTTGCAGATATTTTACAACATATTCCCGAATATCAATATCTTGAGACTCTTAATTCATTTCTTTTTGAAGCTAAGGCGAGAATCGAGAATCCCATTAAAGGGTGTACTGCTCTCCTTGCTTCTCTTGAACAGAAGGTGGAAGAGTTACAAGAACTGGTGACGGCATTAGAGGCTCGGTTAGAAGGAGGGCCTTCTTGTGTTAACCCGTTATGCTCCTTTGCTCCTCCTCGAGGTTCTTCGAGGTTCTCTTCGTCGGTAGAAAATAACGCGGCTGATGTTATTCCGTCTGCTGTGAATCCGGAAGGTTTTTTATCGCAATCTTTGCAAGCTAATTTTCTTATGGAGGTTGCTGAACCAACCAGCCCTGACTGGACAGCTTTAGGGGATATTCGCCATGATTTTTCTTCTGATTTAAGTACTATTTTGAATTTTGATGCTGATGATCTTCAGATTCTTCAGCCTTTTCTTTGATTAGATAAGTTATCTACCCCTTCACTTTCATGTCTTTTTGTTTGCGAATAAGGGGTCCAACACATATCTGCTTATCATTCAATAGCATATCGTTCAGCCCAGACAATGTATGCACTTCTAGTGAGGGTTTTGTTCTTTAAACAAGTGTTCCGCAAATATTCCACCTGTAACATCTCTTTTCATCAATAAATAAACAAGTTTTGTTTTAGAATTTTTATATCTTCTGTGTACCCTTTTTTATGTTTTGTTTTGAGTTGTCATTGTGAGATTTGAACAAGCCATATATAAATGGTTGTCCATTTTCCCCCACACTCAAAGTAAAACAGTAAAGGCAAAAGAGATAAAATAAATCCAGTAAAGATGCCTGTGTTAGAGGTCTTTTGGTAGTTTCCCATAAGGGACCTGGTGTGCAACAGGTTTTCATTGGGTCATTTGTACGTAAGGAATTATTCTTATTTTGGCTAAGTCTATTAGGGCTGTGCCCCCTAGACTTTAAAATTTTATAAGATTCTTTCCGAACGCCAGTTAGACTCCTCAGAGTGTAAGTGTGCTCATATAAGAGAACCATGCACCAACAAACTGACCTCTTTAATTAGAGGAATTTTTCAGCTCTCAGCAAGTCTGCACTTAGACGTTATATGCTTAGTGGCTGACCTACGTGGCGGTAGGAATTTTTTTCAAGGTCGTTGATGTATAAAAGGAAAACTTGTGCTTTTTGGTTAAGTCTACAAAAATGTCATGCCTTCTTTTGACTTAAGCAAATTATAACAGCTTTCTCAATTATGTTTATGCAACCTCTTTAGCATATTTTCGACCTTCTTGTGAGAGTTTTGCTTCTTGTAAATAACGGTATACCAAAGTAAAATTTTATATATTTTTCTTCGGAGCAAGTCATTACAATATTACAGAGTACTTCAGTCAGGGATAATATCTCTTGAGGTGCTCTATGTTCCAAGGCCTCATGAGCTCCATTCCATCCATGGTTCTCAAGTAGTAGGTACCAGGTCTGCTAACTTTGGTCACCACATATGGACCCTCCCATTTGGCAGCTAACTTCCCATGTTGAGAAATTTTGGTGGCTAGAATAACTTTTCGAAGCACCAAGTTGCCCACAGTTAGGCTTCGGTGCCTGACCCTTTTGTTGTAACTTTTGACCATGTTCCTTTTGTAGGCTTCTTCTTTAATTCAAGCTTGTTCTCTTTTTTCTTCGAGGAGGTCTAAATTGGCTAAGAGTCCTTCGTCATTCCGAGCTGGGTCATGATGGTTGATTCTGTATGTTGGCATTCCCATTTTTACTGGAATCACCGCTTCAGTTCCATAGGTCAGAGAGAAAGGAGATTCCCCCGTAGGCCCTCGGATCGTAGTCCTGTAAGCCCAAAGAACTGAAGGGAGTTTTTCAGACCAATTTCCCTTAGCATCGTCGAGTCTCTTCTTCAGCGAGTTCAGGAGAGTTCTGTTGGTGACTTCTGCTTGGCCATTTGCTTGGGGATGGACAGGCGAACTGTAGTGATTCTCTATTCCATGATCTTCACAAAATTTTTTGAAGAGATCACAATCAAATTGTTTGTCATTATCAGTGATCAGAATCTTTGGGAGGCCGAAACGACAGATGATATTTCTCCATACAAAGCTTTGAATTTTCATAGTGGTGATGGTGGTCAATGCTTCTGCCTCAGCCCATTTGGTGAAGTAGTCAATGGCTACGACTGCGAACTTGGTTTGTCCTTTACCCAAGGGGAAAGGGCCAACAATGTCCATGCCCCACTGAGAAAAAGGCCATGGACTGCTGACAGGAGTCATGAGCTCTGCTGGGAGCTGTTGAACATTGGCAAACCGTTGGCACTTGTCACACTTCTTTACCAGTTCTTTGGCATCTTGTAGGATGGTTGGCCAAAAGTAACCTTGTCATCCAACTTTGAGAGCTAAGGAACGAGCTGCTGGGTTCCCGCCACACAACCCCTCATGGATCTCCAATAGGGCCGTTTGAGCTTGATGGGGGTGTAGGCAAAGTAAGAAAGGAAGAACATACCCTCTCTTGTACAGGGTTGCTTCTATGACTACATATCTGTTGGAGATGTATTTGATCATTTTGGCCATCTTCATTTCTTCTGGAAAAACTCCATTTGTGAAGTAGTCCAGTATTGGGTCAATCCAGCACTTGCAGACTTGTACTGGGGCTGCATCCACTTCTTCAAGCTCATTGATGGCTTTGCTTTCTAAATATTCAATGTGGACACCGCTTGGTGCCTCTGTTGATGAAGCTAGCTTGGCCAGGCGGTCTGCCCTGTTATTCTGAGCTCGGGGAACTTTGATGAATACCACGTTTGTAAACTTTCGGGCTGCCGTTTGAGTTTTAGCCAGGTAAGCGGCCATGTGATCTTCTTTAGCCATGTTATGGCCAAGTATTTGACCAATTACGACTGCAGAGTCATTGTAAACCACCATCTGTTTTGCCCCCAAGTCTCCAGCAATCCTTAGACCTGCTATGACAGCTTCATATTCTGCTTCGTTGTTCGATGCCTTGAAAAGAAACTTGAGGACTATCTCCAATGTGTTAGCCTCAGGGGTGATTAATACCAGACTAGCTCCGGAACCTTGAGAGTTGGAGGCACCATCTGCGTGGAGTATCCACACTGGGATCTCTGGCATTAAGCCTATTGAGGTGAAAGGGCTTGAGGCACTTGGATCGACTGTTGGTAGTAGTTCTGAAAGTTCGGTAACTTGTTCCTCTGTGTAAGTAAACTCGGCTATGAAGTCAGCCACAGCCTGCCCTTTGATTGATACTTGTGGTTTGTAACTGATCACAAATTGTCCGAGTTCTACAGCCCAGATAGCTAGCCTTCCTGACTGATCTGGTTTGTCAAGAATTCATCGTAGTGGTTGGTCTGTGAGTACATCAATGGCATGGGCCTGAAAGTAGGGCCTCAGTTTCCTGGAAGTGATGAGGAGAGCATATGCCAATTTTTCCAACCTGGGGTAATTGAGTTCGGCCGCATGCAGAGCTCTGCTCGTGTAGTAGACAGGGAGTTGCGTCCCCTCTTCGTTCCTCATAAGGGCTGAGCTGACCGCTGTTTAAGAAACAGCCAAGTAAAGGCAGAGAATTTCACCCTTCTTCGGAGAACTCAATAAAGGAGGAGTTCCAAGGTATTGCTTGAGCTGCTGAAAAGCGAGCTCACATTCTTTCGTCCACTCGAAGGCTTTTTTCAGAATTTTGAAGAATGGGTGGCATTTGTCAGTAGCCTTAGAGATGAACCTGTTAAGGGCTGCCACTCGACCTGCTAAGCTCTGAACTTCCTTTGGTTTGGTGGGAGACTTCATGTTAATCAAAGCTTGTATCTTCTCGGGGTTAGCTTCGATTCCCCTTTGTGTTACCATAAAATCCAAAAATTTGCCACCTTTTACCCCAAAATCACACTTAGTTGGATTGAGGGACATACCATTTTGTCTAAGTATAGAAAAGGCTTCATTGAGGTCAGAAACATGGCTGGAAGCCTTGCGGCTCTTGACGAGCATGTCGTCGACGTAGACCTCCATATTTCTGCCTATTTGTTCTTTGAACAGGGAGTTCATCACCCTTTGATAGGTAGCTCCTGCATTCCTCAAACCAAAGGGCATCGCTTTGTAACAATAGGTCCCTTCATTGGTGATGAAAGATGTATTTTCTTCGTCCTCAGGGGCCATCCTTACCTGATTATATCCAGAATAAGCGTCCATGAAGATTAGCATTTCATGCCCAGTGGTCGCATCCACGAGCTAATCAATCTTCGGGAGCGGAAAGCTGTCTTTTGGACAAGCCTTGTTGAGGTCTTTGAAATCCACACACATCCTCCATTTTCCGCTGTGTTTCTTCACAAGTACCACATTGGAAAGCCATTTGGGGTAGTGGACCTCCCTAATGAAACCAGCTTGGAGCAATTTTTGGACCTCTTCTTTGGCGGCCAGATTCCTTTCTGCTGCAAAGTTTCTCTTTTTCTGCCTTACGGGCTTAAAGGTCGGGTCAGCGTTGAGCCTGTGCACCATGACCTCTGGGTTAAGCCCTTTCATGTCATCATGAGACCACGCAAAGATATCGGCGTTAGCTCTAAGGCATTGGGAGAGCTCCCGTCTAACCTCCGAGTTGAGTTGGTTGCTGATCTTGAGCACCTTTTCAGGTAGTAAAGGATCCAAGAGCAAGTCTTCTAGATCCTCAACGGGCTTTCCCCTGAGCTCTTTTTCTTCATCCCGGGGGTCTAGGGTGTCAATTTCCAATCTCTCAGAGGTGGTGGATTCTCCTGTATTGTTCACCCCTTCAGCAGCTGCTATCTCAAGCTCTACGGTGGCGATCTCCATGGTTCTAACTTCTTTTAAGGTTCCAAATTGACAGTGCCTGGCCTCCATTTGGTTACCTTTGACCTCCTCGATCCCATGGAGGGTTGGGAACCTCATGGTTAAGCTGCTGCAGGTTGATATGGCAGCTCTGATTTCATTGAGGGTTCCTCTGCCCAAGATAGCATTGTAATGGGGAGCTGAGTCAAGAATTAGAAAATCTGCCATGGTCGTGACCTGCTTTGGAGCCGTCCCTAGAGTTACCGAAAGCTTGATTACTCCCAAGGACCTTGTCTTCTCCCCAGAGAACCCTACCAATGTGACCGGCGATTGGACCAGGTGGTCTTTAGTGAGACCCATCGCTATGAAAGCACTGTAGTACATAAGGTTCGAGGTCGCTCCTGTATCGATAAGGATACGATGGATGTTGTGGTTGCTTATCATCGCTGTTACTACTAACGGGTCATCATGAGGGTACTCTACCTCGTTCATATCCGCATCAGTGAAAGTGATCTCGGAGGTCTCGTACTTAGCCATCTTTGAGGGCCTTGAACTAAAGAACTCTGCTTCTGAGCTCGAGAATTTAGCCTGCCTGATGTAGGCCTTTCGGGACCTGTTGCTGTTTCCAGAGAAGGATGAACCTCCCTCAATCATAAATATTTCTTTGGCGTGCTCCTTCCAATTGGCTTTTAGGGGAACATCCTTTTCTTTCTTTATGTACTGTCGGAGCTGACCTCGCTGGATAAGCTTCTCAATTTCTTCCTTGAGCTTCCAGCAATTATCAGTCTCGTGGCCGTGGTCCTTGTGATACCGGCAGTACTGGGTAGAATCCCTCTTCCTCTCTGGAGTGCTCATCTTTTTAGGCTTAGGTACCTCTCCTGGTTCCAATTGGGCATAGACCTCGCTCAGTGGAGCTGTAAGGGGAGTGAACTTCCGATGAACTCTGTCCTCACTAGATTTGAACTTTTCAGTATTCTTTTTGTTCTTCTTGGTCTCCCTCTCTTGGCCAGAAGAAGGGCTATGTTCCCCCTGGCGCTTGGAAGGGGGCCAGAGAGCAGAAAACCCCGACAGGTTGCGTCCTTGGACTGTCTCTTCCACCCCAATATGTTTGTTGACCTCGTCCAGGAGCTCAGACATGGTCTTTGGAGCCATTCTAGCTAAGGTCATTAAGCAGTAGGGAGAGCTTACTCCGTTCATAAATGTAGCTACGGCCACAGCTTCATTGAGATCGTTGATCATGAGGCTTTCTTGGTTGAATAGGCAAGCGTAGTCTTTCAGACCTTCGTTCGAACTTTGTTTGACTGTGAAGAGGTGGGTGGAGGTCTTAGACTGCTTTCTAGTCCCCACGAAGTGAGTCACGAACCTCGTACCAAGCTCGTGCGAGCTCTGAATCGAGCCTGGAGATAGGCTGTTGCACCACATCCGAGCTGCCCCCTTGAGAGTTGTGACAAAAGCCCTGCATATGATACCATCTGGGACATTCTGGAGCCCCATCATATTTTCAAATTGCTGCCAATGGTCCATCGGATCGGTTGAGCCATCATATGACTCTAGAGGAGGTAATTTGAATCTGTTCGAGACTGCACAGGTCTGGATGTGCGCTGCAAACGGCGATTCAGAATTTCTTACCAGAGTTGCTGCCGAGCTCCCCCCGACGTGGCCTATGGTTTTCATCATTTCGGCCAGCTGGGCTTTCATTTCTGATCTGAGCCTCTGCTCTACTTATTCAACAGAGCTCTTGTTCGAGATCCTGTCGAAAACGGACCCTCGAGGCCTAGCATTTGTCTCCAGGACTGGTGGAATAGGGGGCGACCTTCTCTGCTCACACTTTGTCTTTGAGCCTCTCCTTCATAGCGTCTTTCTCGAACAACATTAATTTGTGGATTTCTTTTTGGAGATGATGGGGGAGCTGTAATAGACAACTCATCATAAGAATCTCCTTGTTCAGAACTGGATCGATCGGCATCAGACCCATTGGGCCTGCCTTGACTTCTCCTATACCTCCGGCGGCGTTCCCCCAGCCTTTCAATGGCTGGGATTCGCGCAGAGGCTGGGGGAGCCGGTGCAGAAACAGGGGTCAGAGGCGATCCATCTCTTGAACGGTACGAAGGGGGTTCTCTTTGAGCTATCAATCTGTCAATCTGTACCTGGAGAGTAGTTTGTTGAGCCACTAAGGCTATCAAGGGGTCTGTTTGGGTGTTTTCTGACTGGGACATGGTGAATGTATGGTTTTTGGCTTTTTGAGAAGCGTGTGACTTTAAGGAAATGTCTTTCCCACAGATGGCGCCAAACTGGCGGTGTCAAAATCTAGAACAGATAATTGACGACCGACCAATCAATGAATAATGGTGAATTAGAGGTTTAATATTGAATTGTAATTGTGAATAGTGATTGTGAACAGTATCACCGTATCTGTGAACATTTGTTATGAACAGTAAATGTGAACAGTACCTCTGAACAGTATCTGTGAACAGTGACCGTGAACAGTACCACCGTATATGTGAACAGTGTTATGAACAGTGCCGGCAGAAACTGATTAAAAATAAAGATGAACACGAGACGTTTTTATTAAGGTAGGTTCCCCCGGTAGCGCTTATGCTAGTCCGGCAGTACGTCCTCGTTTTGTGTGTGCTTGCTTTGTATTAGCTCAAAGGCAATCAATTCGGATGATAATACAAGCTACCAATCTCTCTCTTTCTTTCTATAATTTCCTTAATTCTATTTATAAGTATAGAATTAGGATTACAACTATTTCAACAGAATAAATAATAAACTGTATAGGAGAGAGAGCGTATAAGGATTGGTATTTTTTGGGGTATGAAAAGAGAGTATAAGACCCTCAAAAATTGGCTTGTATTTAGGAAAGATGGATGGATATTGGGAGAGAAGGAAGAGATGTTTTTTGTGTGTCTTTGGATGGATGAATGAGGGGGTATTTATAGGTAAATGTAGAATGGCAAATAGGTAAATTTGATAAAATGAAGGGCAAAAAGGTAATTTTTGGTGGAGGTGTATATGATGTGTATGCTTAGGTCACATGTATTCTAGAATGTATATGATGTGTATGCTTATGTCACATGTATTCTAGAATGATATTTTACTGGAGGTAAAAAATGGTATTTTACTGAAGGTAAAAATAGGATTTTACTAGAGGTAAAAGTATTGAATTGGTAAAATTAGTATTTAACCCCATCAAAATATATATACGATACGTATATGTATGTATGTTTGTGACGTGTACTTCTTATCAGACTATTCATTTAAGAATACTTTTTCTATTACTATTTTGATTCTTAAGGCACTAATAGTAAATGTGGTTGACCTAACCTTGGCGGCTACATACCCTGGTCCGTGTAGAGGGACCCCGCCTTCAGAGAAGCATCCTCTATGGTCCGTAGGGGGACCTTGCGATGTGTCATACCCTACACTATCTAGGTGGTCCACGGGAGGACCCAACCTTGGGGGCTGCATATCCTAGCCTTGGGGGCTTAGATCTGCATCGCAGTGCACTATAGAGTAAATCCTATATGTTAGATGTTGGATACGAGATGAGCAGTTGGATGAGATTAGTGCCTACGTATTGTTTTATGATTATACTTCCCTTATGACCTTTATTAATATGATATACTTCCGTACTTTGGTTCAATATACTTTGGAGATGTACATACCTTGTTATTATGAATTACGTATATTTTAATAATACCTTTGGATATATATTTTCATGTATTTTCAGGGATGGGATCGCACTTGGTATGCATTGCATGTAAAATGATTTTTATTGCATCAATATATATGTAAATCTATAAATATTTATAAAGAGTCATAGAAATGATATATATATATATATATATATACGCATAATAATAACAAAACTACTTTAATTATGATGCATTGCATGGATGGTTCTAGAAATTATTTTGTATACAAAAACCTTATAGTTCCCACTGAGCCCGTGTTTGGCTCACTCTCATTTTTTAACAGTTTTGCAAGCACTTTCTTGGGGCGATGTGAGTAAGGATTAGACCCTACCATAAACCACTGCAGTCATCCGTGGATGACTTGTAACTTAGGAATTATATATATATTAGTACCAGTAGTACTGTTTGTATTATTAAATTTTATTCATTCCAATTCATATGAGTTTTAAAGGCCTTTTATTAAATTTGGGACCTCGTTGGAGGAATTACCTTATATTGGTTTATTGATTTTCACTTGACTTATAGATGGGGAGTTAAAGCTTTATATAAACCTTATTTTCATATTTACAGGTTTGGTTTTGTTGAAAATACAAACTCCACATGCCCATTTTTTTTAAAAAAAATGTAGCTTTATATGTAATATTCTATTATATCAGTTTCAATCTATACGTTTCAAACCCGCCGACGCGTACGACACCATGATAACCGGGTTCTAGAGGTCTAAACCTCATAACGGAACTCGAGGCGTCATATAGCTCCAGCTTGTTGCAAATTACCAATTTGATTAGCACCCCTACCAGAATGACACTCACCCCTAAAAGAGTAATAGATTAGTGGGCTTATAATATTTGAGCTAAGCTAAGGGGTGGATTTATACTAACTCTTTTTTTTTTCCTTTTTTTCTACAAGTGCTACTGGGTTTTACAAAATTATCCCTTTGACTGAAACCCACCCTGTCCCCTTAGGTTCGCCCAGCCCCCTAACCTTCCTTTATCATTAATGTTCTTGCCCCATCCCTGCACACTGCCTTTCACTACACCAATATTGTTTCTAGTGCAAAATAATAACACATGTGCAAGGAAATTGTCCCAACCATCTTCTCTAAATTGTTTGAGAAGATTTTTTTTTGTTGAGGCTAATTTCATCGCATTCACAATATCTTGAGGTTTACATTGCAAAGCTTGGCAAGATGCACCATACGTGTCGATTATGCTTGACCCCTTATTTGTGGATTTGCACATTTCTCAAGATTTTTAGCAAGTTTGCAAGATACACCGTACATGTCAATCATGCTTTTAACAAATTCATAATGTGAGTTCCACCGAGTAGCTCCAGCTCATTGCAAATTACTAATTTAATTCGCACCCTTACCAGATTGGCGCTCACCCCTGCTTTTAACAGACTCATAATGTGAGTTCCTCCGAGTAGCTCCAGCTCGTTGCAAATTACTAATTTAATTAGCACCCTTACCGGATTGGCACTTACCCCTAAAAGAGTTATAAATTAATGGGCTTATAATATTTTAGCTGTGCTAAGGGGTGGACTTATACTAACTCTTTTTTTTTTTAACAAGTGCTACTGGATTTTTTTAAAAAATTCCTTGTACTAAAGCCCACCCTATCTGCCCTAGGTTCACCCCTACGCCCAGCCCCCCCAACCTCCCTTTATCACTACTGCCCTGCCCCATCACTGCGCCCTACTTTCTTGTGGGTTTTGTATCAGGGTTTATAACGGATACATCTATGATATTACCATTTACTAGCCACCTTTTAAGGTACGTAGGCATATTACAATTTGTAGTAATTAAACATATTCTCTTGATACGGAGACATATTACAATTATATCTTCCTTACATGTCATTTGAGTAGCATGGAAACTATTTTATTTATGTATATATATGTATATATTCATCTAGTTAAAAGATTTGTTCAATGCAAGTGTTCTTATCTGTATGGAAATATTAAATAGATTATATCCGTCATATTACCATATGGGAATATTAAGCCTATTACATAGTAGTCATATTACATGTTACTTTAACTTTTTACTGTTTAAAAGACATCAAACACATAATATGTATGTCACGTGCCTTAATATTAGTCGATCATTGACAGAATTTTAACTTAAAGATAGCCCACAAAAAATTCCGGATTCACCCTTACAGTTTACTTTGACAAAAATTATATAAATTTTCATATTAATTACCTATATTTCCTAATTAAAGTGTGAATATTACCAAAGCATTATTCTTTGGCCATCTCTTTCCCTTTTCACGAGGCTTCAAATAGAAATAAATGATTTATCTTTACTTTAAATAAAGTATTAAAGTATAATGTACAAATACTATTCTTGAGACAAGGTGTAAGCATAAAATATTATGCTTTTAACTTCAATATAAACTGTAACAAGTCTGTTGTGTAGGTAAGACTTGCAAAGAGAGGCTCCTTTCACAAGTGAAATTATTGAGGTACATTTGTATTAATTTAATTATTAAGTTAAATTATTCATTGAGCTACTTGTTTCACTTTTATGTAAGTTCATTAGTAATTTTATGTTGCTGTTATCTTTAACACACATGTAACACATGGTTTACACTTGGACTTTAATTTTGCGGGTTTCGTTTTTTCATATATATATATATATATATTAATGATGTAACTTTTGAAGAATTTTAGTAAGGATATACAAAGACAATATGTTAATTAATCTACAATTATTATCATTAATGGTTGTGCAACTAAGAATTTAAGCTAGTGGAGGCTTAGTTAACGATTACCACACACATATTTTTATTTTATTTTTTAAACATTCTTAAAGTTTATCTGTTGTCTCACTTTGATCCCTAAATGTTCCAATTTGTATATTTTGATCCTCAAAATTGGAGCCTAATTACACATTCATCTAAAATTGAATGTTTATCAATTTTTTGGAGAGAAAATTCATCTGACACATAAATTTTCTATCCAAAAACAAATATTTCATCCCAATAGATAGCGCTTCACAAAAACAATTAATTAGGGTTTGCAGAACTTGAGAATATAATTATATAATATCTCCTAACACACAAAATGCAAGAGAGAGATATATAACGTATTTCTTAATTTCCTATATATACCCAAATGCAAAATCAAAGGTCCAAATTGTATTAGTAGTGTGTATGCCCTATATTTGTTATCCTAGTTCACCCCCTTGAAAGGAGAAAATGCAAGGGTAATTTTGTTCCGTAAATATGCAGTTCACCCCACTTAAATTTTTATTTTTAATCCAAAATTCATTTATTTATCAACCAAACAAACAAACAAACCCTTTTCTCTTTAATCTTTTCACCCTCTTTCTCAAATAAATCCATTTTTAATGCAATCATCTCAAACAATCCCTTCTCTCTCTCTCTCTCTCTCTATATATATATATATATAAATATGTACTTGAGAAACTATATTGTGACAACCCGGGCCCCAACCTTAGCAAGATATTGTCCGCTTTGGGTGGCTCCACTCTAACTCCAACTAGGTAGCCCTTTCCCTCACGGTTTTGTTCTTGGTAAGTGGAAATCTTAGGTGTACACATATAAGGCACTACAAGTTTTTCCCACATTCCGATATAGGACTTTGGCACAATGAACTCTGTGGGTTCTGCTCTGATACCATTTGTGACGACCCGAGCCCCGACCCTAGCAAGATATTGTCCGCTTTGGGTGGCTCCATTCTAGCTCCAACTACGTAGCCCTTTCCCTCACGGTTTTGTTCTTGGTAAGTGCACCCATGGTAACCCCCAAAAGGCCTCCTACTAGTGGGAACCTTAGGTGTACACATATAAGGCACTACAAGTTTTTCCTACATTCCAATGTGGGACTTTACATGTATGTTCTTAAATTATAATGCCGTTATTATTTATAATTGTATGTCAAGTGGGAGGAACACTTAGTGGTACATATTTAAAATCATAAAATTACTAATCTTTAATTTAGAAAAAATTAAATAAAGAGATCTCTTTAGACTTGTGAGATTTTTACTCTAGAAAACGTACATGCAACTTAATCATTTGAACAAAATTTATCACGTACTTCACCTTAAAAGATTTTAAATGTAATATAAGAATCAAGAATTACCAACTATAATATTACACACATTGAGCATGCTACATCTTCGAGTTTCTTTATCCATATACCAAAATACATGAAAAGTCTATTCTTTTTGCTGTGCATACCCTTGTATTTTTTTTCGTTAAATTTAAGTCAAGACTCAAGAGAACTACTGTATATATATCATCAAAGGGATGCATTATAGCCATTATTGCCAAAGCAATTACCTAATGTACAACTTTAGAAACATGCAGTACAACTTCCCAAAGCAGTTTTATGATGTGGTAAAGAGAACATTGCTTTGGCAATATAGCTAACCTAACCAAAATGCAGGGAAAAAAAAGGATCATGTTTTCTTTTTCAGTACAATTAGTACCCATATATTTTTACTTAAAATTTAACCTGGATTGCCCCTAGGTAAGTCCGCCATTGAGCATTTAAGTGATAATTTTTCGTCAACTACTAATATATTGATATCAACTTAATTACCCCTTTGAAGGAGATACAAATTAACATCTCAAACAGTGCAATCAGTTAGAACAAACGCAAATGGTGTTGATGATAGTCCAAAGGTATCTATCTTCCCTCTCTCTGTATATATATAGTACAATTCTTTGGTTTAATTACACACATTCTCTCTAATATATGTTATTGGAAAACTATTTCTTGTGGCAACAGGTCTGAAGTTTTCTCCAAAGGTTTCGTTACTAAGTGATGATACGTACAAACCCATCTTATAAACCCCTGTTGAGTTAAACATGTCTTTCCGAAGTGGGACAATGGAAGAAATTCCGCCCTGGTTAGAAATAGCAAAAGATATAGAAAGTATCATCTCATCTATGAAGAAGGATGAAGCACTTTCAAGATTTCTTCATTCTTCCGTGCATATTAATATTGACAAAGTTCCTGGAAACCTTCGCAAACTAAATGAAGATGCATACAGTCCTCGAGTTGTTTCAATCGGCCCTCTTCATTATGAAAGACTACATTCTAAGTTTATTGTTTATAAAAATAAGTGCGTGTTTAGATATATGCAGGAGTCGAAAGCTGATGTAGAATATAATGCTGCAACTGCGTTCCAATATGAACTACAAAACGGGTTCTATCATTATTATAGTGTTGCAGCTCAAAACACTATCAACTATCAAGATTTTACGGTAATGATCATGAAGGACCCCATATTTATGATTGAACTCCTCCTAGATAATCAATTTCCGCGTGAGGAAAGAATATTTACTAATCCGTGGATAAATCGTGACATACTGCACGACATGATTTTGCTTGAGAATCAAATCCCATGTGAACAAATTCTCAACTATTTTTTTAGTTTGCTGAACAATGTTAAGCCCTTGCATGAACTGATACACAACTACTTCCAAGATGTGGGAAATATGGCTACCTTTACACCTAAAGTTTGTCAATATGACCACCTGCTTGACTTGTTAAGAGAATATCATTTCCCACGATCAGAATCGATCGAAGGAGGCAAAGGAAAGGTCCGATGTAAATTCAGCGCAAAACAGCTACAGGAGGCAGGAGTTAAGTTTGTAAAGGCCAATCGTGCTGGTATGTCATTATTAGATATAAAATTTAGTAGTGAATACGGCACTCTGGAAATTCCGCAATTAATTGTCAATGAGTGGTCGGAAACATTTTACCTAAATGTGATAGCTTTGGAGCGAGCAAATCTTCAAAAAGGTCAATACGCCTGCAGCTATTTCATCTTCATGGAGAGCCTCAGAAAAACTGACAAAGACGTGGATGTACTTGTTAATCATCATATCATTAAGAATTCGCTTGGTGACCAGGAACAAGTAAGAAGCCTTTTCGCAAATCTATGTAAAGATATTCCAAGGAATGGGGATTTCTATCTTTCCAGTTGTTGCAAAGATTTGAACACATATAGTAGAGACTGGTGGCACCAGTGGAAGGGTGCTTGGTACGGCTGGAAGCAAATGCTGAGACGCGATTATTTTAGCAATCCGTGGTCTACCATTTCTGTTGTTGCTGCGGTTATATTTCTCATCCTAAGTGTCATACAAACCGTGTGCTCTGTCATTTCTCTATAAAATAAATTCCGAGCTGAGCTTATTTACATCACAGTGTTCTTTTTCCTTGTTTCATTTTTTCATTTTTTCTTGTCTACTTTTCGTGTGTTTGTAATAAATCTATGTCAATAGACTATTTGATTGTGTTTCTTTCATTTATTCTCTAAAAATGTATGTTTGAATGAAATTAACCCTTTTAAGATCCGTGGTAGTGATTCATTCAACTTAAATCTATAAAAGCATAGTTTGAAATTTTAGGGTACGTTTGAAGTTAGATAATACTTCTTTTCAAAAGAAAATACTCATCCTTAATTAGTGGTGTTTAAATGAATAATTTTTCGTGGAACTGATTTTTATGGTACAACTTGATTGAGCCTAATTTTTTCTCATATTCCACGTGATTCAACAACTCTACACTAGGTTCTTGCTTTCCAAGAAAAATCGAGAGACCTAACTTGAGCATATTGTTAAGCCACGTAAATTATTATTGTTATTTTTTAAAAAAAAAAAACTTTATTCATCATAACGAAGGAGATTCTACCGTGGCTAATTTTTGGGAAAGGTAATTTAATTAGCCTTCATTTGAAAACAAGATGAAAAATGTTAGAAGACACATGCAATTAATTTTAATTTGTGAAATATTCAAAATAAATTATGAAATGTTGTGAAATACTCTCCATCTAATACTCATTTATATGAGTAGATCTTCTTCAAACTATTTTTTATTTTTTTGTGAAAATTTTTGTTCCTCACCACCCAAAAATATTTTTTGTGGAAAGAACCAAAAATAAGAGAATATCTCACAACATGCAGGCCTCACACTACAAAAAAAATATGATTTTTTGGGACCAAACTATAAGGAAACTATAAGGAACGGCCGCTTTTTGGTGTGCCAAATGATAATATATGGGACGACTAAGTATTATCGGTAATTTCCAATTTTTTAAACAAATCAATTGTGTTTTCTATCATTTTTTATCTTATTATCAAATGGAGCCTTAGTGCACAAAACTTTTATTAAGTATGTTTGTTACTAGCTCTTTATCCATATATAAGGTGGTACTATTGCCAAAACAATTGTACTTATAGTCAGAATAATGCATAACTTTAAAAGCATATAATACAACTTTTCAAAATAGTATTATACTCTAACAAAAAGATAATTGTTTATGTATAACCTATATGTAGTACATAGAACTATAGAAGTGCAATTCAACTAGTGTATTTGATGTGATACATAAGAGCTAGGATATTTTTTGTCAAGTTAATCTTTAGCGATACTTTTTTAATATTAAAATTTAAAGGAGGTTTAAATCTCTCTCCTTACAAAGAAAAACCTCCTTCTCACCTCATGAGTCCAACCTTTAATATCAAACTAAGAATAAAAGTTATTTACTATTGGACCAACTCTCTTCTCTATACCTCTTATTATATAGACGGTGGATTTTAGTTACTCTTGTAATAAAGTCAACCCTTTAAAAGCAAAACTAGATAATTATTTTACTGTTAACAGATAATTTCATGTCATTTTTTTAAAAGTAGCCCACGCTTTAGAAAAATTCTGGAATTTCTCCCATTACACAACAATAATTTTCTCCCAATACACAACAATAATTATGGATGTACAAAGTAATAATACTGTGCACAAGTTGTCTTACATCATCCATGAATTACCCAGAGAAATAATGCTATACACACGCATACACATATATATAATAAGGGTGGTGATGTTGGCACCTCCAAAATCTCTTGAAAACGCTCCTACTTTCATTCGGTTATTGACAACCGAATAATGTATACGTTATTCGGTTGTGAAGGACCAAATATAAGCTTGCAAAAATTTAAAAAAAATTGAAAATGCCTTACTCGGTTGTCAAAAACCGAATATATAGACTTATATTCGGTCCTCAACAACTGAATAATAGACACTTTACTCGGTTGTGAATGATCGAATTAAAGTGGGAGTGTTACCAAGTATTTTTTGAGGTGCCAACATCACCACCCTATAATAAGTAGTTAGCCTTTTCAGTTGTGAAGTGTGAACATACAATATCTTATTGGAATTGGTGTGTAAGCCCACACCTATATTGTGATTAGAGTCGACTACTCAGTATTTCTTTAAGTTAGGTGTTGAATATTCATGGGTTAGGAAAATGGGCAGAAGGTGAGTAAACAAAACATTAAGATTCTGTTTGACAGTAATATATAATAAAAAATAATAACATGTGTTTTAAAGTTATATATTAAAATTATTATAAATAAAAATAATAAAATTTTGTATGAAAATTTATGTCATATTTAATATATATTAGGAGTTAATTACTTTTAAAAATATGTACTTAACATGTGCCCTTAAGGCACACGTTAACATATAATATACTAAAAAAAATAATTAATTTATGTAAAAGATTGAAAAATAAGTTATAGTAAGTGGTGAGGTACTATAAATCTCATACTCATTCTTATGAATATATATCATTAATTCTTCTTTATTTTTGTGAAAAAAATAATTCTATAAAAAAATTCCATCAAAAAAGAACCAAACGACATGAGTTAATTTTACTGTATACTTTAATTTTTATTTTTTTTTGTAAGTTTTAAAAAAAAATCCCCAGGCCCCCACCCAACATTCACCCACCTTCACACTATCTAAAATCCTGGGTCCGCCCGGATGGAAACCGGTAATAATACGGTTCAACTTGACCCAATCAACTACAAGATATATCTAATAATCTTATCAACATCCTATGGAATATTAAAATAATTCATCTCTCCATTGACTACCTTTTTTTTTCTTTGCAAGTCTTCTATAGGCGGCTCAGTTAGAGCACAAAATGAACTGAAAGAAAGAATTTTGTTCCGAGAGAGAGAGAGATCCACTTTCTGCTCCTTCCCTTCTCTCCTCTACAAGGAAATCAGGTTTTTCTTCTCCACTCTGTTCTCTTTTATTTTATTTTCTATCTCCTATTTTTCAGCCTTCTAATTTATTTATTTTCCTTTTTAAATTTTTTTTTACTGGGTTTCTGTTAATTAAACCAATTAAAAACTTGATCAATTAACTCATTAAGGATAAAACCAAATCTGTTTAGCAATTTGTAGTGGTTGTTTTATGTTAATAAACTCTGTAAAGACTAAAGAGTTGTCAGCTCTAAACTTCTTCCAATACAAATGTCTCAATATTGTGAATAAATATGGGTATGCATACTAAAAAAAACTCCGTGTTTGGTTTTCAAAGTTTTCTATGGGGAATTTGGCAGAAGTCGGAAAATGTATACTTTTCCACTTTTTGGTAGAGTTTGATTTCTGAAATTTTCTGTTATGAACTCAAGTTCATGTTCTACTCATGGGTTCGTAAAAAATTTCAAAGTAATTTGATTCCGCCTAATTCTACAATATACAGAATTGATGTACATCTCTATACAATGGGTCGATCCGGGTGTAATGATCATCTAAAATTTCACTTGAAATGTACGCACCGCCGGAAAATGGGGGAATGGGTTATTAAAGAGGAGCTAAATCCAATCTTATCATAGATTTAATGCATTGATTATGTCTCGAAAAAGAAAACATGATTATTGATTTTAGTGGAGGTAGTACACTAGAGATTTGATCAAAAGCCATAATTGAATTCAGCAAATGTAAATGGACTTATTTTTAAGTACCTGAAAATCTCTACACTATTAACAAAATGCTGCTCCGTTCACCACTATTTCCCCATCCATATCCATTAATCCAAGAAAATTGAGAAACCTAGATGACCAAAAAATCATTAGCAGAAACTAAAATGGTAAAACGCACACTAAAGTATAATACCGTTATTGTGATAAATGAACTGAGGATGATATTGCTCTAAAAATTTCAGCGGAAGATGGATCTCTAAGATGGAAAGTCGGAGTTGGCAACCAAGGAAGTCGATGTTCGTCTCTCTCTCTCTCTCTCTCTCTCTCACTCTTTGTATATATGTGTGTGTGCGCGCTGTTTGTTCTAATGCATAAAATAAGTTATTAAATAGAACTCTTCTGCATTTTTCAGTGGGAAACCAAATTCGATGAAGGAAACGGAGGTTCATCACAAAAGTATTCTTATAGGGAATACAATTCAATCAAAGAAGATGAACAAACAGAGTGGTCAAAAGATGAATCGGAGGTAAACAAACATATCAGCATGATGATGAAAGATAATTTCTCGCAATACGAGGATTTCAATCCCAAACCCAGAATTGAAATCAATTACCTATAATTGAATTCTTTACTACCATAATTCTACACTAGCATCAAACACATTCTTACAATTATTTGAGGGAAGAGGAAGACATCAAAGCATCATGAGGCTAGCCATACTTGCATCTAACTAATTTATCCCACGAGAAGTTTACCATTATAGGTTAATTCCCTCTAAATATCAACAGTTAAGGGTGTGCTTAATTGCATTGCTTTTCCATGGAAACTGTCCAAGACTTCACGTTTTCCATTTTCAGTGATGCTTGATCGCATAATTTTCCATTGAATCAAGTTCCATGATACAACTTGGTATTGCCTAATTTTCTCCTTCTCCCTTTAATCAAGTTCCAAGACTTCACGTTTTCCATTTTCAGTATCAGCATTGGCCACAGATTCCTGTAAGGCCTGTCCCAGCACCGGCCCCCGGTAGCCCCTCTCAACGAATACCCTGATATAAACCGATTTCAGACAGTTTATGCATAATCAATTATAGCTCGAGAACAACCCGAGGAATTACGGAAATAGAGTGAAGATATGAAAAAATTGAAAGAACAAATGAGAATCATACACAGAAGAATTTCCCTAATAAAAGGGGCGGACGAGGTCACAAATATGAACGCCTTCTCTCTCTACCCTGAAGTCAGATTACTCCAGGGATTCAAACTCCCCTCCATCACCAAGTTTACTGGAACCACTCACCCGAAAACTTACCTCGAATAGTACATTCGGTCTATGTAAGTGTCCGATTGTGAATAACCTAAGTTAGGTCAGGCTTTACACAAGACTCTCACGGGGGCTATCCTGAGATGGTTTTTTGATCCGGAGAGAGATCACACAAAGACTAGGAGGGACATCGTCAAGGAATTCATCACTAAATACGGGTCCAACGAAGATTTAAAAATTACCCGTAAGCATGTAGAAATGGCCAAGCAAGGCTAAAAAGAGAGTTTCAGTGATTTCGTCACTCGTTCGAGGGAAATGGTTTCCTAAATGTCCAAACGACCTGATGAGGAAGAACAAATCATACAGAAGAACTTCACTCTTGCTGTATTAAGCTGCATGGGAAAGCACGTATTCCCACATTTTAGAGCTTTGTTGAGCATGGGATGGCAAGTAGAGGATGAATTGACCAAGAAAGCTGAGGCCGACACCAAGAAGGCCTCTTATACTGGAAAAAAAACAGCTAATATGGGACTTAAAATAAAAGTTAGAGAATTTTTTACTTTAATAAAACACTTAATGCCGTCAAATAACATGGGACTTAAAATAAAAGTTAATATAACCGAGAAAATTATTATCTACGCTGCCACATGCCCTAAATCCAGTTCAGGTGAATTTCACGTGTCTTTGTCCAAATCCCTAAAAAATAAAAAAATCAAAGCAATTATCCTTGAATTTCTTGCCCTCATTAATTATCAACCACTCCGGCCGTAAATATACAAACATATATATATGTAAATACATTGTATTATATAATTTAGTAAAAATAATTATATATACAAATGTATATTACTATCAACTAGAGAAAATGTGAGGGTGCATTTTTTAGAAGAAAAAAAAAATAATGCATTCCTACATGGCTATTATTATCCTATAATTTTAACATGTCACATAAATACGAGCAAACTAATTTAATGAGCAAAAGTTTAAAAGTAATTAATGAATCAAAAGTATGATTTTTTAAAAAAATTATACTAAATTTTATCATATTTTTCTATAAATTTTATTTCCTTAACGTGTATAATCAAACCGTACCGTATCGCCCAATTACAATTACAATCGTACCCGATTTTTGAAAGCATTACCCTATAGCTTAATTGTCGGGTTTATTTATGATCACTTTTCTTTGATTTATTTTTTTTACAAAATCTGAAAAAAATAAAAAATAATAGTGAGAGTAAGTCACTATTTTA